>BSBK01001061.1:1680000-2002500 GCA_027943335.1 Chamaecyparis obtusa
GTTTGTATGAGTAGTTGGTTATGCCTTTAGGTTTAACTAATGCACCGAGTACTTTTATGAGGCTGATGAATGAAATTTTGAAGAAATTCTTGGGTAAGTTTGTGATTGTATATCTTTATGATATTCTGATATTTAGTAAGACTAGAGAAGAACATTTGTTGCATGTTAGATAAGTTTTGCAGAGATTGAAAGAAGAAAAGTTGCTAATAAATCTGAAAAAGTGTTCATTCATGAAAGAGGAGATTGTGTATTTGGGATTTGTGATTTCAAATGATGGTTTGAAGATGGATCCTAAAAAGGTTGAAGCTATTTTGAATTGGCCTACACCTGTGAGTGCTAGTGAGGTAAGATCATTTCATGGTTTGGCAAGTTTTTACCGAAAGTTCAGCAGGAATTTTCATTCAATTTGTAATGCTATGACAAAGACTATGAGAGGAGATAAAAGAGAATTCAAGTGGACACATTGAGCTGATAAAAATTTTCAGACTCTGAAGAAGGTTGTTGAATTGCCTATTTTGGCATTGCCTAATTTGAGTAAGGTATTTCAAGTGGAATGTGATGCAAGTGGTAGTGCTATTGGAGATGTGTTGATTCAAGAAGGTAAACATGTTGCTTTCTTTAGTGAAAAGTGAATGATGCTAGAAGGAAGTATTCTGCATATGATCAAGAATTCTATGATATTGTTCAAGCACTAAAGAAATAGAGACATTATTTGATACCGAGTGAATTTGTGTTGTATACCAATCATAAGGCTTTACAGTATTTGGGAAGTTAGAATAAGTTGAATTAGAGACATATGAAATGGGTTGACTATTTGTAGAGTTATACATTTGTGATAAAGCATAAAAGTGGAGTCGCTAACTAAGTTGTTGATGCATTGAGTAGAAGGAGATCTTTGATGATTGAGATGAAAATTGAAGTTCTTGTTTTTGATGAGATGAGAGATTCTTATGAAAATGATCCTAATTTTTCTGAGCCATGGAGAAAGTACAGAGCACCTATTCAAGATCAACAGGATACTAAATGGGATGAATATTTTATTCAAGAAGGTATGTTGTTTAAAGGAATTCAGTTGTGTATACCGAGAGGACCAATGAGAACTAATTTGATAAAGGAGAAACATAGTAGTTTTTTTGGTGGTCATTTTGGTGTTGATAAAAATTTGAAATTTCTTAAGGAGAAATACTTTTGGCCATAGTTGTATAAAGATGTTCAGAAATTTGTGAAAAGTTATGGATTTTGTCAAGTTGCAAAAGGAGTTAGTCAGAATACTGGATTGTATACACTTATTTTTGTACCTAAGAAACCTTGGATTGACATCAGTAGGGATTTTTTTCTTGGCTTACCGAGGAAAGTAAGCAGTAATGATTCTATATTTGTGGTTGTGGATAGATTTTCTAAAATGGCACATTTTATACCCTATAGAAAGACATTAGATGCAGTACATGTAGCAGATCTTTTCTTTAAGTAAATTTTCAGATTGCATGGATTACCGAGGAGTATTATCTCTGACTGAGATAGTAAATTTGTTGGATACTTTTAGAAGACTCTTTGGAGAAAGTTTGGTATTGAGTTGAAATATAGTTCTACATTTCACCCACAAACCGATAGACAAAAAGAAGTTTGGGAAATCTTTTGAGATGCTTAGTTGGAGACACACCAAGTAATTGGGATTCTATGTTGGCACAAGAAGAGTTTGCATAAAATAATTTAGTGAATAGGAGTATATGAAAAACACCCTTTTAGATTTTGGATGGCATACAACTAAGAGGTATATCTGATTTGAGGGATATTGCTGATGAAAGAAAGAGGAGTGTTGAAGGAGTGAAATTTACTAAGTACATGAAGACATTGCATGAAGATGTGAAACTGAAGCTGGAAGAGAGTAATAAAAAATACATAGGTGGAGTAGATAGATCAAGGAGACATATGACTTTTGATGTTGGTGATGAAGTGATGGTTCATTTGAAGAAAGGTCGATTTCCTATTGGAACCTATGGGAAAATGAAGATGAAGAAGTTTGGACCTTGTAAAATTTTGAGGAAATTTGATAGTGGAAATGCATATGAGATTGAGTTACTTGATGACATGGACATATCACCAATTTTCAACATTACCAATTTGTATGAGTATCATGAACTTGATGAAGACATGATAGTACCGATAGATTATCCTAAGAAGCAGAATGAAGAAGTTGAGCAAATTTTGGAGTAAAGAATTGGCAAAAGTACAAGAGGAAAATAGTACATGGAATATCTTGTAAAGTGGAAGAATAGACCAATTAAAGATAGTTCATGGATTTCATAGTCTGAGTTGGATGCAACTCAGCCCATAACTATTTCATGATTCAGAGAATCATTTCAAACAACCCCAGGTGTCTGATGTAGGAGCATCTCAGGTTCTTGGAAATCCTGTGTCACCAAAAACATTTTGAGTTTGTTTGTGTTGCTCGGTTCCTTCTTTGACCGAGTTGGTTCAGTGTTGGTCAGTTTCCTTTGTTCGTTGGTGTTGGTCGGTTACCTCTTTTCTCTCAGTTATTTTGCTAGCGCTTGGTGATGCTTGTCTAGCACTCAGTTGGTGTTGCTTACCGACGGGTTTCTTTTGAGTTTCTATTGGGGCTGACTTGTGCAATTAATTTGGGTCACAAATTTAATGTTAGTATCCATTATTGGGAAGCATGTGGACCTAGATCTAGTCATCCCTTCCGTTGATTATGGATCTGAAGGCCACTTGATTTGGTAGCCTCTTGTATAAATGTAGTTGTTTGGTTAGAGTTTAGGGAGTCAGTTTTGGGAAGATAGGGGACAGAAAAATGGAGATTGTTTGTAGATCCTCGCATGTTTGAGGACTTATGTAATTCATTGTAATATCTGGCTATAATTGGGAAGGCCTTACAGCCTGACATGTATGAATCAATTTGAATGAATATATATCAAAGATCATGCACACTCTCTCTCACTGTTGTTGTTGGCTTCTGCATGTTGTCTACAAGTTGGACCTAGTAGGGTGAGCCATCCTTTGGCCCCTCTTGGTTCCTTTTTGTGTCAGTTAAAATGTCTTGTTTTCTGCCTCGACGTTCTTTTTTCTAGAAACATGATTTGACTATTAGTGGTCATTACATGATACCAGGACTAAGAATTTAATTCTAAACCACTTCTTTTAGATTTTTAAAATGATGTAAGGGCATCCACATGTTTATTTACTATTTTCATAGATATGGTTGTCCCTTCCATCTATTGGATACATTATTTGGCCCCTTTCTATCATTTCTATGGATCAACTTGCACACAAAGATTGGATTTTTTATCTGATTTGTTTCTTTAGAATATCAATAACCTAACTCTAGCCTTTTTGGGGTTTGAACTCAAATGTTGTAATATGAGTTATGCATGATCTATAAAGGCAATTTATGTACATAATTGTCTAGGTTCTCCTCTAGTTCTCTTGCACTGGTTGTGTCCTGCATTTGTAATTTATATTTTCCTTCCATTGTTAAAATTCTCTCTCTTCTTACATTTTATCACCATTCTACTATCTTGTGCATTTATTTTTCCTTGTGGTGAATGTTTCTTTTTTCTTCCTAGTTTGTGTATCATGTTATTGTTGTATTGTGAAAATCATTTTCCTTGGAACATATGATAACTTGTAACCCTAATATGAGTCCTTAGAGGATAGATTAAATTTAATATTTGTGTATGTTGGCTTCTTTATTAATTTTATGTATAGTCCTAGGCAAGGAGAGTAACCATGTTTCAATCTGATGCATCATCTCCTTTAATTTTCTACATTCTCCTTCTCCCATTTCTCTAAAGTTTTAGATTAGGTGTACCTTAATTGGAAGGAAGTTGGCCTTCTCTAAATATTTAACCTCACATGCATAAGGTCCCACACTTGGAGGTTGTTTTCATGTTTCACAAGGTTGCCTTAGTGATAACATGTCAGGAAAGGGTGCAAAATTTTGTGATAATAAGAACCTCTTAACTAAGTTCTAAAGTCTTTAATCACATGTTGAAAATATAATCCTTAGTACGAGGGATCCTTTAGAGACTATAGGATCCCCTAGGAAACCAACCCTATAAAAGGGAGCAATAATATTCTTAAAAGGGGAAACTCTATCATTTTTAAGAAAACCAAATCATATTGTAAATGTAAAGTTCCAAATTATTTATGAATTTTCCTTGTGATAAGTATTTTATAGAAAAATATAAAATAAAAAGAACATGTAATTGCTAGTGTGTGTTACATATTTTAACATAAGAAAAAATTACCACTTCCTCTAAAAAATAACTATGCTTTAAAATACTAAAAATAAAGAAAAATAAAACTTATAGATTCACCTATTACAGAATTTAATAAACACTCTTTGTGTATATCTACAAATAATTTGACCAAGTGGATGAGATTTAATAAATATCCCTAGACACATGGAATGGGCATGAATCAGTCACTAAAAATAATAAATCAAAATCTAATCTTAATGTCATATTTCCTCTCTAATTGATGACATATAGAAGATGCAAGGAATTAGAGAATATGGTAAAAATAAAAGATGTAAATATTATGTATCAAGACAAGCATCTTTATATCAGTAAATAATACAATCATTATGATTCTAAAGTCTAGCTAAGGATTGTGTTAGTACAAAAAAATATGGGAACATAATATAAATATTATAAAGATTATTAATATAGAATCATAAGATATGGATGTGATAAGGATCATAAACATGGAATCAAAGGATATGTACATGAGAATGATCCTAAACATTGAATTGTGAGCATGGTAAATATTATAAGTATTGGAACATGAAATGTTAGGACACATTAGCATCATGTGAAAGGTGTGAATAATAATCATAATATTCATAAAATGTAAATAATACTATTGGTGTAGTTAAATATTCTTAATTACACTTTACTTGAGCTTACTTATGATAATGCATAGTATTTTTCATATTAGACACCTAGGAGTTTGCATCTTATTCTTGCAAGTAGTGTAGGAGAAATTCAACTTTAGTTGGTTATAGTTCTTATCTCATTTACACTTTATGTGTGAGATCCACCTTTAGTGAACTCATCACATTATCATCCTCACATAGTTGCACATACTTTACGTATAGTGGAGGATGATCCACCTTTGGTGGACATGTGATTCAATCTAGCGTGGGTGATATTTATCACATGCTTATCTCCTAGTTATAATAAATTACCTATATATTAAGGAGTTTCTACATTATACAGATTGATTATGGGAATTATATGCATTATTGATCATTATTGAATCCAATCAATTAATTGATCATATTATTTTTTCTCTCTTTATTGTTTTATTATTTGGGCTTCTAGATCTTGGCATATTGCCTTAGAAAAATTCTTACATGGTATGAGAGACATATGAGCATTCATTGTATAGCCTTGGGAGAGTTTTTGCTTTGATTGTTGGAGGAATTCTATTTAGATCTAAGGAGCAACACCTTGTTGGAGCATCTAGAGTATGATCTGACTTCACCATAGCATTTGGGTGGTCGTTTTGACAAATTTTGACTATAAATTCACCTATATTGGGTGAAAGTCAAATCTGAGGCAAAAAATATTTACAAATCAGGCTCGTATGTCCCAATCTTCAATTTGACAATATGGTGTCATAATTTTTTTAAACAAAATTAGTTTTTTTAAATCTAATTTTGTATCATCATTTATTTCCTGGTAAAAGTTTTTTTTGTCAAGTTGGCCTATATTTGTCATCCTTTTTGCAATCTGCAGGCGTATATTCATAAGAGAATTTCTCTAATAATTTTCCATATAATACAAGAGGAAAGGGTTGTCAAATCCTAGCCCCCAACCTTGTGTAACTCCCTCTAGAATCATCACTAGTGACTGGAAAATCCCCACATATCGGTGGGTTCCTTGTTTGTTGTTTATCCTACGAACTCTACATATTAAACAATTTTCATTATTTCCCACTACATGTGGGATAAATCTTTGGAGTGTCACTCCCCAGTTTTATCTTCCACTACCACTGCAATCATCATTCTTGCTACCATCGACAACCACCCTTTCCCACATGATATATCCATACCACATAGTGTCCCCTACGACACTCACATGACACTTTTCCATTCGCATACATAGTGCCATGATGGACCCTTGCAAATACACCAAACAAGTGACGCAATGTGACAGGTCACTACCTAGGCCCATTTTTCTATCTCACAAGCTTCCAATAGCATAAATTTTATGGCCATTTCACCATAAAACTCAGGTAATTTTATTTTGTATCGACAACTATTTGATCATCAACTTTAAGATCTAGATTTTTACTATGATAGTGATATAAAATTTGATGTCGTCTTGACGTCAAAACTGGGAATTTTTGTTTTGTTATGACAGTCATTTAAGTATAAAATTTATTGCATTAGATTGTTGACATTAGTAGGGTTTGAAATTTTTTACCCCTCACCACAAGCATATTCTGATTTGCAGTCCAACTTTAGAGGACTATAACTTGGTCATAGAAACTCCTTTTAGAGTGCAAGTTTTCTTTTATTTTGGGTAGAATCTCCTGAATCTTTCAGTGGTGATTTTAGTTTCTAGTTTTGGTTAACATATTTTGTATAAATCTAGTATTTTTTGATTTTACATGTCTAATCCTTGATTTTTCAACTTCAGAGGCTTCATTCAAACTCATACGGACACAATTTCAAGTGTCACTTTTTTTCAAAGTGCAAAATTTTTTGTTTAATTTTCTGATCTGCTATCAGTTATATCTTTATTTGGGAAAAAGTATCAGTTTCATATCCAAATCATTTTTAGCCATACATGATCATTTTAATGCTAGGATTTCAGTTTGATCCTTAGTAATATTGATTTGAGCCTGATTTAGCCTTATTGAGGTGATTATAATCATCAAAATCAAAAGTCCACATAGCCCCATCTTGGCAAGTGGCAATTGTACACACACTATATATAAAGTGCCAAAATCATTTTTTTATTTTTTTATTTTTTTTTTTGGGGGGGGGGTTTCATGATATTTTGATCTCATTTTTTAATGTGATAAGTGTATCATTGATGTAATCATGGGGATAGAAACACATCTTGTTGTCATAACTTTGACTAGGGGTAATTATGAGTCATGGGAAAAAGGAATCATCACACATTGTAGATGGCTTAATCTCTTTCCTCATCTTTATGGATTCGTTCTTGAGCCAAAGTTAGAGTGGAATCAAATGATTTGGGATTCTAAGAATGATTGTGTTAGATTATTGATTATTTTAAGCATCAGTTCATTTCTCTGACATGAAATCTACACCAAGTTTAGAGGCATTCAGTGCACATGCAGAATTCAGACCATTGTTTGGGAGCATTTTTTAGATCCACGTATTCCTTCATTTTCCAAATGATCTTGTCAAAAATTATCTTATTCCACTTGATGATGCAGATATTATTCCCTTTGATGATGATGTTAGGATTGAGGAAAATTGAGAGGAGGGAGTCAATCAGTTTTCTAGACCTTTTAACCTTGATAAGATAATTGCACAACCATAAACAAAATAAAACCAAAAGTAAACAATAGAAGCATTACCAAAGATCCCACATCATTATGACACCATGATTTTTGCATGGAAATCTTGTTAGGGGAAAAACATTGATGGGGATGGAACCCATGAGTAATTACTTCTACAAAAATAACAACCTGGTTAAGGGAAATAGTATATAAGGGGAATACACTTGCATTATTGCACAATTCCTAGATCTTACTAATCAGATTATAACATATAGAGGCTCACTACCATATAAAATGATTGGACTAGAATCCAAAATGTGAATTGAGAAGTAGTGTCAATTATTCATATGCAGTTCCATGTAGGTATAGTATATAATCATCAACCTAACCTATGTATTCATGTTCTTTGCACATATAGCATGTCAAAATATCATCTTAGTACTTTGTTCTATATCCCTTCACAATTGCCTCATCAAATAACCATAAAAAATCAAGCTTATATATCCAATTGAAAAAATAATTACTTAACTAGTCAGCCTCAAGAACATAAATTATAACTTGTGAAGTGTCAGCCCAAATCCATTCACAAATATTCATGCTAAACTTGAAAGTTTTCATGAATAGCTTCCACCATGTTGGCTTCATCCAATCAAACTAGAGGTCGATGATCAATCCAATAGTTAATTGTCACTTTTCTTCACAATTCACTATAAACCTAATACTCATAAATTCATAACTTGAACAAATAATAACATTAATAGGTGTGATCATAGGATAAAATAGTATATACCCTATAGAATATTCTTCTAACTTTTGAACTCGTAGTTCATCTGTACCTATCCATATCGATCCATTTATCGAACCCTGTACAATATCCTTGTTCTAACATACTTAGCTAAATTATCAAAATGACCTTCAGTAATACCAAAATCTAAAAAGTGACCATAAGAAACATATATAGTTTCCATCAATGAAAACATACAAACCATCTATAGCAGTGTCTCTTTCCAATAATATACCCCTTTGACATTGACAGAAACAGTTAAAAATGACTAAGTGTCCAAGAAAAATACCAAACTCCAAAAATATCTCTCCATATCCAAAATGTTGTACTCTCCCTAAGTTGAATATATCATTTTCATTCCTTATCCCTCTCCCTTTTACATTAATGGAAAAGTTTGGGGTCCTCCTCATAATTTGACTACCAAAATCCTATATAAATCACTGCTATATACAAGTATGAAAAAATATACTTATAAGAGTTTAAATACATCTGAGAAATTTCTTCTCAAAGAGGAAAAATTTATATCCCAACTCTTTATGCTCTCTACAATCTTATTTTTACCACAAACTACATAGGAAAACTTTTATGCTTCTACCAAATCAGGTAGTGCATCAAGATATTCATGGGTTGCAACTAATTCCTTCAAATATCTCAACAAAATATCAAGCTTGGGAATAATTAAGCTCATCAATTCACTTATCCTTCCCTTTACTCTATCTCTCTCACTGACAAGTGTTTTGATTTTATCATTAAGAGATGTCACTAGAGATGCATGGATAAAGGATAATTCCTTCAAAGGATCAAATGCTTGTGACATTTTAGTTAGATTCACTTCACTGTAGTTTATGATATTATCAACATAAGAAACACACTTAGGATATTCAATACAAGATTTATAGATTTTACCTCCTTCTGATAAAGCATCCTTTAACTACTAAATTGTAACTCCCAATGATATTTTATCCTTAGCAATCATTATGTTCAACGAATTGAACCTTCTTGAATTGAATTCATTATGAACTTTCACCACCATAGACTTCTTTAAAAGTTTCAAAATGAGTATTAGTTTCATCCAAAAAACCTTCAAGATGACTTGATGAAGACTCATTCTAATTTGATTTGTGGGTTGGCATGATCTTACTCAAAACATCTAATGCCCTAGCTAACAATTTTTTATCCTTCTTATGGGTCTTTAAAAATTTTTCTCCTACTTTAGCCTGAGCTACCGAAGCAAGCCCCATCAAATGAACTATACTTAGAGTTTCCAACTAAAATGGACCTTATGTAATCTACATATCTTCCATTTTAGTGATATCTTCTTCTAAAAATTTAGCCACTACCTCTGTAGTGTATCTTACCTCCTCATCTTTCTCAATTTTTAATTCAGGAAATATCTCCTCAATTATCTCATGATTTTACTCTTCCATTGTGTCTCTTTCTTCTCTCACTTCATCTTCCATCTGATCACATGTCCTCTTTTCTTCAACTTCACCTATGTCTACAACTACATCTGTTACATTTGACCTATCATATGTATGATCATTTGCATTGTCTGTTTCTTCCTCTTCTTTCTCCTTCTCACTAAGAACATATTCATCTTATGTTACTCTCATCTTGATGTTTCAAACTTCAAGTATATCTTCCTCATCATTATTCATAGCTGAAATTATAATTGGTACACCAAAGATAAAGACATTTGGCTGCAGATTGATTTTCCAAAAAGAAATATCAATTGTATCAACATGTGTCTCCTCCATATAATCCTTTGATGTAACATCATATCAATTATTTAATAGGATTCTTTCCATTACTTCTTCAATCTCCTCAATGATTTCATTTATTTTCCCAACCATGAGCACGTTTACCCTTATTTTTCTCATTAATTCTTGCTTAGCTTCTTCAATAATTATATTCATTTATCCTTTTGTAATTACCATGAATATTCTAATAAAATTTATTTCTCGAATCCTTTTATCTTCTTCTAATGTATTCATCCTTCTTGATTCTATAATATGGAATAGATCATAATGGATGTCCCATTTGATCTCAACTAGGGCTCTATTGTACTTATTCAAATAGACTATAACTCCATCTTCTAATTTTATCTTATCTTTCTCATCATATCTATGGTGTTTTTATTTAGGTGTCATCAACCTTGTAAATCCTTAATTTATTATTTTCCTAATATATTTTTTAATCTACCCATAAGAGGTGGAACCATTTAAGAAATGGTGATTAAAGAGACCATGAAAAGGAAAAGTTACTTTTACCATTTGAAATTTAGGAAAATAAAAAATAGCTAGGTGTCCTAGAATCCCCTATTTTGAGGAAATTGGACACTTGTTAGAGGTTGTAAGAGAATTTGAGATAGCTATGATAGTTTTCATTAGAATCTATGACAACTCTTACACATGACAGTTTATGATAGATTCCTAACATAGGTGGACATTCATGAGAGATTCCTTATGAAAGTTGTAAGAGCATGTGTAAGAGGATATTTTTTGGGGTGGGGCATGAGGTTTTACTAGGTGGTTTTATTGATTTTTTTTATGATACAAGAGTGGTCTTCATACTCACAAATTCCTATAAATTGGGGCCTTGAGCTAGAGTTATTCATTTAGTCTTGTTCAGCTTCTAGGATAACAAAGTGTTGTCAAATTTTCTACATAGGTCTATAGATAACTGTATTATTTCTATACTATTCATTATATTAGTAATAGACTTTCCTCTCTTTCAGTGGTAGATTTTTTTCTTGAAAGGTTTTCTCCACATAAATTTGGTGTTTTATGTGCAATGGCTTTCTAGTTATTGTTTTGATTCTGCAATCACTTTACTAAGGGTTAATATTTGGTTTTAGATTTGCATAAATAATCAGTTGAAGTTCTTATTGCAATCTCTCTTCACCTTCTTTTACAATATATATGATATTATCTATTTAATTAAACTAAAATACCTATATTTTCATATTCTTCAATACATCATGTACTATAAAGTGTGGCTTAATAGTAACAATATTAGGCTTCTTAGTTGTAGGGTCATCCTCAGGTGCTTTACCAGTTACTACTCTAGTTGCCTTGGCTCCTTCAGACCTTAATGTCTTCACTAAATCATATGAATATGTACCATCTTAAAATGGATGCACTCCTCATTTAAGACCTTTTAGCTCCCATCCTTTGTCGACTTTTTAGACTATGAATGGATTCGTGCTCAACTCCTTTTTTCTCTAGTTCAGCCCTATTTTTATCGCTTTCATCTGTGTAGTTTCTAAGACCTTGGATTTGAATATTTGTGGACCACCCCAAGAATAAGTTGACCAAGTCAACCTATTCCCTTAGGGTTGTGAGCCTCAGGCTCGATGTTGTCTCAGGGATTCAATTTGCAAACTTTGGTGACCCCGTCATGTTTTTTGTTTTCCCACATAGAAAATAGTATAAAATAAAGTCTAGGCACATCATTTTAGAGGAGGATCATTCATGATAGCAATCTCACATTCAATCACTCAAGCATTCAAGCATTCAAGTCTTCAAAGATTTAAGGATCCTTTGTGGGCATCTTTCCTCTTCAAGATATATCATATTGTTGGTCATCAAGGGAGGAGATCTACATTGAGGCATTTGTCATCTTCTTCATTTGATGCACACTTATAGCCATGGCTTCGTGAAGTAATTTTGGTAGATCCATAGCATTTATGGATATTTCCTACATTGCAAGTTCAAGATCAGCAAACAAACACAACAAAATCCTTATTGACAAGGGTTTCTTCAAGAAAGGTGAATATTTATATTTGTCTTATTTCATTTACACATTTACATTTTAATTCAAGGTTGTTTCCTCAATCTAGGGCTTAACCAAGACAAACCCTTATCCACCCAACCCCAAAACCTAGTTTTCTATGTGTAGGAGAAGGATCTCAGAATTGTAGGTACAGATTTGGAAGTTACAGACAGAGATGTACTAGAAACATTTGGGTCAACTTTATTAAAGTTCCTCAAGAACATGGTGACTTGGTCAACCTATTTTGGAATACGGTGACATGGTCAGCCTATTCTCAGCAGCTTGAGATTTTTATCATTTTCTAGGTTTTGAGTCATGATCGTAGATCCACATTCACAAATTCAGCTACAGGTCCGGAATAGTAGTTGTCAAAGCATAAAAGAATATTCCTATTAATAATTCTAGGTAAGTACCTCATTATCTATTTTATATATTAGTTTAGATCTATTTACACATCATTGGGCTAATTACTTACATTTAGCACCTAGATCTCTATTGTTTATCTTGCTAAATCAATTAGTTCAATTTTACAAGTGCATTTATACAACCTTAACCAAATCTTACATTGCATGAAAGAGGACTTGCTTATGTACTTCCTTAGTATGATTTGGTTTTAGCATTAGCATCCCCTCATCTTCTTGGGTTTTTGATAATCTAACTTAGGTTATATTGAGATTTATGCATGTAAGCCCCTCTTTCTCTTCTATTTCTAATGTTAGTGTGGAATGATTAATTAATGAACACATCTCACATAGTTTAAATTACTAAATTCATTGACACCATTTTCCTTTTCGACATGTTATAAATTCCTTTTGATCTTGGTGTTAGATTTCCCTTTGCATTATCTTGTGTGTTCACCTTACCTAAATATTTTGGTGAACTTGACCTCTTACACCTCTTTATTGCATTTTGGAGTTCTACTTTGTTTTGGCAATCTCTTCTTTGTGAAGTTATATTACTTCTTTGTGCATATAGATCTACTCTTGTTTGCATTATTAGTATTTAGATCTTCTTATCTAGATCTCCTTTTCATGGAAGTTTCATCATTGAGTATGTACTTTTCATGCCTTATCTTTGAAATATTCATTAGATCTTTGCATACATTTCAATCACAAAATGGCTAGTTGGATCTACTCTATTTGAACTTCTCTTTTTCTCATATTGTACAATTCATTTAAAGAATTCTCTAAACATCATTCCATTATTTTTGACATAAATCACCACCCTCCTATCAACTTAGATTTACCATATGATCTTCCTCTTTATGAAGATGAATGGCAGATTGATATTGTCCCTTCTCCTAATATAGGCCTTGACTATGAGGATACTTTGGTTGAGGGTGGGTCCTATATCTTCTTTCAATCCCCCCACCTTTATGAATTCCACTTTACCTCATGACTATTCCTCTTCTATGGTGTGCCTTATTGATAGAGATGATCCTTCCACTGATAATATAACTATTTGGGATGAACCTCTAGATAATAATGTTGACTATTCTCATTAAAGAGAAACCTTTTCTTTTCAACATAACACACTTTATGTTTCTCCTTCTCCTAAAACATACTCTCCTCTTAGTAATATTTTAGAGCAAGAGGAATACATTATAAATAATTTTATCAATATAAATTTTCCTTTATTTAATGCTCCTAGTAGCGATGAAGCATTAATGGAAGCCTACAATCCCTATTCTAAGGATTCCTTGGGATGAGAGGATAATATCAATCTCCTTAATTCTCTCCCTTCTAGTGATGAGTCTATGGAGAAGAAAGATCTTAATCAAGTTATTTTTTCTCAACCTATTTTCACTCTCAAAGGTTACCCTCCATCAAATAAACCTCTTATCACCCTTAAAGGTGTTCCTTCCATAACTCTTAAGGGGGAACCTAGAAATTATTTGGATTATCATGTGGTGTCTCACACCAATCATACAATAAATAATCCCCAACCTACTACTTTTCTCCCACCTTCTCAACCCACTCTTCCCCCTCCACTACATATTTCTCAAAATCTTGGAATGGAATATGATTTGGTAACACAATTATGTAATACCCCCACCAATATTTATCTATGGTAACTTCTTCAAACATCACCTACATATAATGAAGCCTTGAAAAATTCTTTATCCATTCTTCTAACTTCACCACCTAATCAAGATAACATCAATGCCTTTTTACAATGCATGAATGCTACACCTAATCCACCTTAGATTGTGACATAGACCAAGGCTAGAAGGATCCAATTAAGGATAGTTTAGGCTAAGTAGCTTCAAAATTACACAGTGGAATACTCAACACAACAGATAACACAATAATTCTTTCAAGTAATTTTCATTAACATGCCCAGCTGTAAGATCTTCTGAGTTAGGTCCAATTAGAATCAGAAACCATTCTGCAAGATCCACAACCAGATCCAATTTAATCTCTAGCTAGTTCAGCTCTAAAGACAATCAAAAGCTGATGAAAACCCTAAGGAAGATCTAAACTTGAGCTCAAAAGCCTCCAAGAAATCTCCTTGTTCCCAAGCATGCAAACCACTAGCTCTGCTATTACAAACTATCAGACAGAAATCTGATCTGCAAGACCATGCGAGATCTTTTCCACAACTTCGCCAACTTCATCTTTCAAGCATCACATCTGATGATCCAGATCTGCTAAGTCCCCCCCTTAAACATCTACCCAAACACCCCTTAAATACTAATCATCAGCCACAAGTTGGTGTAATACCCCAAAAATGGGCTATAGGTTCATTAACCTCCTGCATCCTCAAATCGAATGAAATCGACATCAAAGTCCTAACCTAAGGCACATCTGCACATTATCGAATCCTAATTGATTATCCTAAACTCTGCATCAAGGAATATTCCTAGTAATATTCCTATTTATCTTAATTATCTTTAATTTAATGATTATTTGGTGATAAATCATATTTATCCTAAAGTTTGATTAATTGAATATTCTGAATATTTAATTAATTAGATTTAATTCTGCCACTTAATTATTTAATTGAATTTAATTATATTTATTCCTAATTATTATTATTTAAATTTGACAATAAATCAAAATTCCTATCATTAATTGATTAAATTCTTATTTAATTAATTAAAGCAAGTTGTCATATTTAATGATATTATTTTTGAATAAAAGTTTGATTTTAATAATTGATTAACCCATAAATCAAATGTTTTAATTTTAAAATCAGTTAAGTGTAGAATAAATCACTTTATTTTTTAATTAATTCATATTAAATCATGCACAATCAAAAAAGTAGGCAACTAGAAATTAAAAATCAATTTTAAAATTGAAACTCAACATCTGATGATGAGTTGAAAAAAAAAACTAAAGCTCTATATTGAGATAAAAATTGCTTTTCCATGATTTTATGAATTATTTATTCTTAATTTCTCGTTAACTCAAAAATCAACCTGAGTTTATCAAGAGTGATTTATGGCTTTTTTTCAATGCATCCTAAAAGCCCTAGATTTCTATAAAATCAAGGCTCGGCTCTTCATACTTCATCCACAGAATCCACAAAATTTGCATCATCCACAGAATCCACAAAATTTGCATACTTACTCTGGAGAATCGACATCTGAAGAATTGAAGCTTATTGCGAATCAACAATTTTTGTGAGATCAATCTTGTTTTCAATTCATTTTAGTTTTATTTCATATCATTGTTAGATCAATTTCATATAGAATAGATTCATATCAGATTTCTCATTCTTATTGCATAGAAAACCCAAAAATATAGATTAATTTGCATTCATTACTTCATTACTATCTTGCATTCAAATCCTTCATTTAGGTGTCATCAATGTCACTGGTCTCGGTCTAATCTGAAAAGATCATACTCGCACCTAAGGCAGTAAATTGCCTGGTTAGTTTAGTTTTCAATTACTTGCATGATTTTGATTTTTGCTAACCTCTAATGTTTTACTGAAGTGTTGTGTCCACAGCTACGTACAAAATTCGCACACACATTTCTAGTGCCCACCGTGGGGCAACCCACCTTTACATGCTAGTTTTGGTTATTTTTTTGGAGCTAACTCCCTTGTGCAGATTTACTTGGAGACTAAAACCTTAAATTTTCAAAGATTTAATTTTATATCTCAAATGACTTGGAGTTGTGGTCTAAAATTTGTTTTGCAGCTTGGAGACATATCAAGGAAGCTTTGGTAAAAAATTTAGAAATTTCTAAGATGTTTTGAATTTTTAATGATTTTTTTTTTATTTTTAATAAAAAATTAATTTTTGGCACAAATTAGCATATTTTTTGGAAATTTTTATATTTTCAGAAAGCTCTTTAAATTTTATACAAGGTACATTCTTTGTGTTTTAAATTTAGATGCAATATAATATCTCAAATAGTCGATTTACAAAAACTAGTCTATTTTGGTAAAAGGGGTCTCTAGGGCACAAATGAAGAGATTTTTCTAAAAATTTTACATTTTTGGAAAGATCTCTATTTTTTAGTAAGGGTCTCTATTTTGTATTTTTATTTTTATGGCTGAAATCATATCAAAAAAATTAAATCTTGTTGACTAGGTCAAGTGCAAAAAAAATAAAATTTTTGTGATGGGTATGCACTTACTTTTCATATGATTCAATGCATGATATGAGTTGTCATTTGGATTATTTTTTTGTTATTATTGCTCCTAAAAATTGGTTTTCAGATCTAACCCTAGGGTTTGCATAAGTTGAATATACCTTGCATATCTTGTTTGCTTGTTTGCTTGTTGGCTTGTTGGAGAGTTTGTGGCTTGCTTGCATGGTAAAGCTCAACAAAAATTGCTAAAATAGGTAAAATCTACTAAGCACATTGCAAGGAACTCAGGTATTCAGTTACATCTGATAACACTTCATTTTGGGACATAAAATGAACATCTCACGTGTCAAGCTTGAGTGCCTTTATAGCTTTCATAATTCACACTTCAGTTGTGGGCTCTAAAAATGAACATAGATTTGCTTTTTACATATCTGTTACACATAGTAAATAGGCCCTATGAACACTATTCATGGTTCTTGAGAGAGTGGGTTTCCAGCAAAACTCTTCTCAATGAAGGAACCCTTGTAGGTAGGGAGGATACTGAGAGAGTCTCACGTTCTACTAGATTTGCATGTCTTCAACTTTTGATTGATACATTCTCTCTCCAGAGAGGTTGATAGATCACGAGCAGTTGACATCATAGATCTTTGTGAGATAATCTTAGTCTTAACATGTTGGATTAATTTGTCTACTTTTTTTTTGTTAAAAGTGAAAAGGCTAGAGGACTATGCTCTACTCCCTTTTTGGGTAGTATCAGAAACTCAGATCCTTGAATCTGAAACTAGTCCCCATGTGGTATATTTTGTGAGTCACCTTTAGAGAGGGTTAACCATAGTGGACATTCCCTTAATTGGGTCAACCATGTGGATGGAACCTCAAGTGGTAATAGCCATTTTTGCCATGGTAGTGACAGCCGCTATATAAATGTCCTTGTGGAAGAAATCTTCATAGGTGTGGTCTCTTGTTGGGTTGTCAGATCTCCCTAGCAGCTCCTAATTGATTAAATTCTCAGACTGTGTCAAAACCCTGATGCACCGGGATTGGAGTTCACCCTCTTGGATCACAAAATTTGTAGAGTTAGACCATTACTAAAAACCCTATCGAGGCCAAATTTTTATTTTCTAGGAATATGTGCGTTATTGAAAAACTTTTTGGAACATACACAAGTAGTATTTCTAGGGATTAGCACATTCAATCACTTGATTATTCATGTGCAGGGTTGCTTTGTCCCCTATTCATTATTTTTAGACATGCTTGGAATCACTTGCTTGTTGTTTTGTGTGCCTACTTATCTATTTGGTTACTGAAAATGAATGATCCTGGTACAATCTTTCAAATCTGGACAAACAATTTTGTGAACAATCTAAAGTTGAGAACCTAAAATTTGCAAAATCTGAAGCAAAATTCCTTTCTGGAGTCAAAATTCATCCCACAGTCTCAAAAAGTCATATCCAAATTTTCAAAAAAAAATTGCCAAAAAGTTGTCAAAACTGTCAGAAACCCAGCTTTTACAACCTATTTCCAGAATCTGTCGAATAAATCACTACGTTAGGAACAAAGCAGAAACTAGAAAGAATCTGATCATTTTCCCAAAGTGACCTCTTGAGTCTGATTTAGCCTTATGTTTTATCGATTTGAGTCTTTTTCATCTTGTGTCAAAACCTTGTCATAACTATCAATCTTTAATTAATCTCCAAAATGGCTAAGTGTTGTGAATTCATATCTGATATCTTTTGGGCATCTACCCATACATCTAGGGCATAGTATCCTTCATTTACATCCAATCTAATCTTCAATCAATAAAATCTTGACAAGGTTGCATCATTTGATATTCTTGAATCAAGTCATTTCTCAGTTGTCTTCATCTTGCTCTCTTGCTTCACCTAAGGTTAATGGTGGAAACCAGAGCTTCATCATGAAAACAAAGAGCGCAATCTAGAACCATGAATTTTAGTTATCTTGTTATGGAACCTCTCTTGAAAATGGATGATCTCGTACTCATTGCTCAATTCGAAGAGTATTATTCCAAAAAGCCCACGAGTGATAAATTTATGATGAAAATAAAGTAAAAATTGATTGAATCAGATGCCTTTGCTAGGATCATATGCATGGTCATGTCACGACCTTCCTCTTCCAAACATCTTTCATCTTCTAAGTCTTTTCATTCTTCCTCATCTTCCAAGTCTTCTTCCTCCACTGAATCTTCACCTTCCTCTTCTCCACGATCTCGTTCCTCTTCTAATTCTCCCAAGAGTCTTCTCTTCTCAAGACATACCATAATGAGCAACATGATAACCCTTATGATACCTCTTCCATAGAAAGTGAAACTAATGACTATGATGACTATGATGATAGAGAATGTAATGATACATATGACACCTCTATTCCTAAGAATCCTCCTTGTCATGTGTTCCTGCTTACTACAAATGGGTCGTCATGTTGGATAGATCGTGAGGGTGATCCAAATATGATTTTGATTTTGAAAGAGACTTTGATGAAATCTGTGAACAATACCTAAATGATACATCTACTTCACTTCAGGAAAAGAAATCTTTCCACGCTGATTATAAAGGTCACTACTATAAGAATCTCTCCTCCAAGAAATCTCAGGCTGAAAATAAAGATTACACTCTCAAGCAAGATCATGTTAATGTTGGACCTTTGTCTTATGATGGTTCCCTTCCATCCCTTACTTCCTCCAATACCCATACATTTCCTAAAGCTTCCAAGCCTTTCAAATCTTTCACAGAACCTTCATCTAACACAAGCCCTGATACTTTTCATGCAATTCCCTATAGTTATCCTCAAGGGCTATCTCTTAGAGAAACTCAAGCTAACCTTTACCTAGCTGTAAATACTTTCAATAATGCTAAACCTAAAGAGCCTAAGCCTTTATATGCTATAATTCCTACTTCAGCTAGTCCTTCACCATCTCTTCCAAAGTCTTCCATACAATTCCAACAGGCTTCCTTGTCCTTAGAAGTGGCTCCATGTCAAGAGGACTCTAAAAATGATAAAGAAAAGAACATAAAGAAAGATCAAGATCAAGAACCCTCCATGTCATCCACTCCTTTTCCCGATATCTCGTATCCACTTTAGGGTTCTTTTGATCCTACATGCCCTTTCTCATGCATTCCACCATGTCTTAAGTCTTCTCCTAAGCAAGATCAAGCTACTACTTACACTGTTGAGCTTATTGACAATCAAAACAATCTTACTACACTTGCATTTTCCAAAGATGATACTTCCATTAAGGTTGGTAAAAATGGTGTTGTTACTTCCAATGTTAAGCCTATTGAAAATCAAGAGAAAAATTATGAGCTTATGCTATCGAAAGATCCTTATCAAAATCAAAGTCTTCCATCTTCTTATTCTACCACTCCATGTTCATTTCCACTTTCTACTCTTCCTAAGTCTTTGCAAGCTTTGAACAATCCTATCAAAGAAGGTGCTCATATTCAAGATGTCCATGATCCTATTAAAGATGTTGATGTTGTTGGTTGTCATATAGATGATGATGAACTTATTGATTATCCTTTTGTATCTTCCACGTCCATCCTTGGACCTCCTCCACCACTACTAAGGGCTTCACATCTACCTTCCATATTGGGTCCTTATGTCCCTTCACTTTCCCCTCCTAACTCTCCTAATTCACCATCCATCTTGGGTCCTTACATCCCTCCATCTCCCATTTTCCTCAAGATCAACATAGATGCATACCCTTGAATCCTTTTCATCCACCCAGCCATCTAAACCAGTCATATCCTCCTTCTTCTTCCACAAGTCCCAAGTTCTTTGGAAGTAACTTGAATGTTCAATACAAAAAAAAGAAGCAATACAAGAATCCATCAAAAAAAGAAGATCATCATGTCTCCTCTAAATGACATGGAGGCATAAAGTCAAAAGAGATATCTAAGAAAAAAACTACAAGACAAGTATGGGTTCCAAAATCCATCATTAAAGATATTCTCTCTAGATTATCAAAAATAAATGAAAAGCCTACGGCTATATGGATTCCAAAGTCTCTCTTGAAAGAGTTTGGTGTTAAGAAACAAGTGAAATTTAAATTCAAGCTTCCAAAGACTTCCACTTCATCTTCTTCCAAAAACATTTTTCCATTCCATGTGCCTAAACCGCAACCTCTGTTATCCATTCACCATATTCCTTCGCGTATTCCTTCATTCACGTTTCCTTCATCCTCTCACCATCCTTCAAGGTGTGTGTTGATGTTGATCTTGCCTTCCTTTCCATCTACCCTTTCACAATCCTTCCATTCATTATCCTTCTACCTTCTATCCTTTTTCCTCATTTTCCTATTCCTCCGCAAAAACCTGGAAACAAGCGCCTTGGTAGCAAAAGTAAAGAGAAATAAATTTGTCCTATGGTGAAAACCACTCCCTTGTGGTGCCTTGGATAAGTACCATGATGAAAACTTTGCAATCAAGCATCATGCGTAGTTCTTCTACATATTTCATCCATTCCATCTTCTCTCTTTGATCTTGACAATGTTGATTTATACATGAATATTTGGCTATCTTGTGAGCTATCTTACGATGATCTTTCTTTCATTCCCTTCCTGTTTAGCCTTCATATTTATTTTCCTCCATTCATTCTAGCCTTTCACTATCCTTTTCCCTTTTGGTCTTGATCTAATAAAAAAAGAGTAAAACATGGTGCTATGAAGCCTCTTGACATGTCTACTCCTTTGGACTGCATTCTTTCCTGCTGTTGCATTATGATTTTGTGACTTATCCTATGTTGGCCTTTCATTGCTTGTCCAAATGTCCTTTACATGACAATTTTTCCCTAGCTTGGGTGCCCTTGAGGAGTTTTCCCTTGAGGATTTCTTCCCTTCATTATCCTTCATTCTCTTGTCTTCCATCTCTTCCACCAGCTTGCTAATCCCTCTTGTTCTCCACCTTGCTAGACATTGGGACTACATGATGTGATCTTGCTTGAGAGTTTGATGCCCATTCTATCTGGGGGCATCCTTTGTACATACTGATTAGTACTACCTATTGAGGTTGAAATCCCATCACTAAGAATCAAAATGCATGGTCTAGTAACTGATGAAGACTACAAAGTGTCTAGGTTGCAAGAACTTGAACTACTAGATGAGCACAAACAAGCAGCATATGATCATCTCAGAGTGTATCAGAAAAGAATGTCTAGAGGCTACAACAAGAAATTTAGACACAGAGAATTTCAAGTTGGTGATCTAGTCTTGAGATAGAATCCTAAAAATCAATCACATAGAGAGTGCAAGGGGAAGTTTGAGCCCAACTGGCTGGGTCCCTTTGTAATCACTACTACTTTTGGCTTTGGTGCCTATCAACTCTCAATGACTAAAGGAGAACAGCTCTGAGAACCAATCAATGTTCTCCATCTGAAGAAATTCTATGCCTAAGGCATTTAGTTTATGGTAAAATGTCCTAAAAAAGTCTTGAAAAAAATGAGCATCTTGGTCAACTCATGGTCAAACCTAGTCAAACTTGGTCTCTAGGACCTCTAAACGATGTAGAATGTATTCTCGAATGTGCACAACCACTTCTCAAATCAATTAACATGCTTCTAAACTATAACGCTGACTTTTCTTGTCAGATTTTGATTTTAATCCCAAAGGGGGCAAGGTATTGCACATCATTCAAGTCTATAAATCTAATTTTGTCTATCAAATCTTTCCTCAGTAATCAAGATGACAACCATGTCTAGTTGATGACTCATCAAAAGACCTCATCACTTGGGGCAAATCTATCATCGCTTGGGGCATATCAAATTCATCGAGATCCATATCAATATGGTATTCTCTTAATCTTGTAAACTGTATCAGCTTTTCGCAACCATCGGTTCATCAGTGTTCTTTCCTTGGTTCTTTGGTAACTGAAGGGTTCAGATGTGATACCAATGTGATTCTTTTAAGACAATCGGGTCTGGAATCGGTCACATACTTCTTCACAATCATAAGGTTCAGAATCAAGCATTTTGACACTTTTTCGCAATCATCGGTTCATCGTTGTTATAGTTAACATTATCTTTGGTCATTCAGGACCTAGCATCATAAAATCTTTCAATCAGTTTCTATCTCGAAATCAGTTCATCTTTCAAATCAGTTTCATATCAAACACAGACTGTCTTTGAGCCACTGCGCTTCGCACAGTAATTCAAAGAGGGGAAAAATGTAATACCCCAAAAATGGGCTATAGGTTCATTAACCTCCTACATCCTCAAATCGAACGAAATTGACATCAAAGTCCTAACCTAAGGCACATCTGCACATTATCAAATCCTAATTGATTATCCTAAACTCTGCATCGGGGAATATTCCTAGCAATATTCCTATTTATCTTAATTATCTTTAATTTAATGATTATTTGGCGATAAATCATATTTATCCTAAAGTTTGATTAATTGAATATTCTGAATATTTAATTAATTAGATTTAATCCTACCACTTAATTATTTAATTGAATTTAATTATATTTATTCCTAATTATTATTATTTAAATTTGAGAATAAATCAAAATTCCTATCATTAATTGATTAAATTCTTATTTAATTAATTAAAGCAAGTTGTCATATTTAATGATATTATTTTTGAATAAAAGTTTGATTTTAATAATTGATTAACCCATAAATCAATTGTTTTAATTTTAAAATCAGTTAAATTGAGAATAAATCACTTTATTTTTTAATTAATTCATATTAAATCATGCACAATCAGAAAAGCAGACAACTAGAAATTAACAATCAATTTTAAAATTGAAACTCAACATCTAATGATGAGTTGAAAAAAAAAACTAAAGCTCTATTTTGAGATAAAAACTACTTTTGCATGATTTTATGAATTATTTATTCTTAATTTCTCGTTAACTCAAAAATCAACCTGAGTTTATCAAGAGTGATTTATGGCTTTTTTTCAATGCATCCTCAAAGCCCTAGATTTCTATAAAATCAAGGCTCAGCTCTTCATAATTCATCCACAGAATCCATAGAATTTGCATACTTACTCTGGAGAATCAACATCTGAAGAATTGAATCTTCTTGCGAATCAACAATTTTTGTGAGATCAATCTTGTTTTCAATTCATTTTAGTTTTATTTCATATCATTGTTAGATCAATTTTATATAGAATAGATTCATATCAGATTTCTCATTCTTATTGCATAGAAAACCCAAAAATATAGATTAATTTCCATTCATTACTTCATTGCTATCTTGCATTCAAATCCTTCATTTAGGTGTCGGCAATGTCACTGGACTCGGTCTAATCTGAGTAGATCATACTCACATCTACTAGAAGGCAGTAAATTGCCTGGTTAGTTTAGTTTTCAATTACTTACATGATTTTAATTTTTGCTAACCTCTAATGTTTTACTAAAGTGTTGTGTCCACAGCTAGGTACAAAATTCACACACACAGTTGGCAAGATGAAACCCTTAACTCTCCCAACAAATATTAAATGCCATACAAGTCATCTTACAAATTGTATTCAAACACTTAATTTAGCATGTCGGCCTCCAGATCCACTTAGGAGAATCCAAAAAAAGATACAAACAATAAATGCACCAAGTTGGCCCAACAAATCACACAGAACTGCAGTTGCTAAGCCAGAACTACCAAGCATCAGTGAATTAACCAAGCATGCCAGGCATCACCGAGCACCAGTGTTGATCAAGCACCATAGGCATGACCGAGTAACACTTTCACCGAGCATTAGGGACTACCAAATTCCTTTAGTGACTGAGATTCCTTCAATGACTGAGGTCGTCGATCAAGGCTGCAACCAAGTAAAAACCGGCCAAAATACAATCACCTATGTAGTTCCACCGAGGACATAGAATGTCCCTACCTCAACCTTGGATTCCCCTACATCAAACACCCCAAGCTCCAAAAGATGTTCATATGTGAGAAGAACATCTTCCAAGGTTTAGCACATAAACCCCGAACTGGTTCTTCACATACAAGTCCTCCATCTTCTCTGCTTGCATCTTCTTCCACTTCAATTTCCTCTATCTCTTCAAGTCTTTTCTAGACAACATACAGGTTAGTTCTCCAAATTGATCATTCATTTTCTCTGGATCCACCAACTCAACTTGGGAACCAATACTCAGGCTTTTCCCATCGAGCATTGTATCTATCAAAGGCATTAGTGAAAACTTCTTATCATCCTTCTCAATAGTAAAGACATTCTCCACAGAGTCATAAATAGCTCTGCAATCCTATTGGCAAGGTCTACCAAGCAATATATCACAACTATTCATCCTCACAATGTCACATAGTACAAGATCCTTATACTGGCCAATCGGAACATCAATGAAGCATTGTTCTCTAACTTCCAGAACATGATCATCTTGTAACCAGCCAATCCTATAAGGATGTGGATGTTTCATTCTATTCAAACCAAGTTTCCTAACCATGTCCTCAGCAACAAGGTTATCAGTACTACCACTATCAACAATAACATCACAGAGTTTACCTTCAGACTTGCACCAGGTCCTAAACAAGTTACTCCTCTGACAAGGTTCATCCTTTGTACTAAGCAATGTTCACCGAAGTAGCAAGTTCTCTGATTCAAGTTCATTTTGAATGTTCTCATTTACCACAACAATTCATTGGTCAACCTTCTTTTGTGTACATTCAAAAGAATGGTTTCCTTCCTCTCCATAGTTATATCAAGTACCTTTAAAGATAACTCTACCTATCTTCTTCTTTGGTTCCACAGGTTTCTGTTCATCTTCTACATCAGTCAGTTTATCCTTCACTGAGTGATCAATTTTCTCCTTCCCTCGAGAATTACTAGGTTGTTTCCTCTTCAACTTATCTTCTGCCTTTAGAGCATAATGATGAGCATCTTCAATAGAACCAATCTTTAGCATACCAAGCTCATCCTGAATATTGAATCTCAGACCATTCACATATCGGGCTACCTTTTCCTTACCAAGTTCTCTATGTCCAGACTGAATAGTAAGTTTGTAGAATTCCTCAGTATAATCTTCAACAAATAAATCCTTCTACTTCAAATTCTGCAACTTCTTAAACAAGTCAAGCTCATAGTCAACCGGTATGAAGTTAGCTTTCAATTTTGTCACCATCAACCTCCACCAATTGATCTTCATTTCACCTTCATCTTCTCTATATCTTTGTAGTTCTTTCCACCAAAGAGTAGCATGTACTTTCAACTTAGTCTGTGCTAATCTCACCCTAAGAGGATATTCAATTTCTTCAAGCTCAAAGAAATCTTCAAGTTCACCAATCTAATCAATCAAATTGTCAGGCTTCAAAGTACCAGAGAAAGTAGAAACTTCCATTCGGTAACTACTAAACCGAGCAACAGATCTAGGTAACCGAGTAGTTCTTTCTTCACTAGATCTATCCCTCTAATCATCACCACTAGATCCAGTAGGTTCAAATTCTTCAGCAGCTTCTTAATAGCCATCCTCAGTACAAACATTCTAAGGTATACTAGTAACATCTCTCATGATCTCAATGACCATGTCATTCTTCATCAATTCCATCTCAGATCTAAACTCTGATTTAACTTTCTTTGTGATCTGGGATTCCATAGTATCATAAAGATTAGAAATAACTCTAGGATCCAATATTCTTGGAGGCATCCTTAAAGATATGCAAAATAAACCCTTTGCAACAAACCCTCACCGACCACCTTGTGACAATTTCCAAGTTAAATGCAAGTCAGATCACAATCTACAATCTTGCAAACAACTAGGGCACAATTTCACAAGTTTAGTGCCATGGATCTACAATCAAGATCATATGATCTCTTCACCAATAAGATCAACTTCACAAGATCAGCCTTGCTAGGTTATCTTCTAGTTCACAAGATCAACTCTCACTCTGATACCACCTGACACAGACCAAGGCTAGAAGGATCCAATTAAGGATAGTTCAGGCTAAGCAACTTCAGAATTACATAGTGGAATACTCAACACAGTAGATAACACAATAATTGTTTCAAGTAATTTGCATTAACATGCCTGGTTGTAAGGCCTTCCAGGTTAGGGCCAATTACAATCAGAAACAATTCTACAAGATCCACAACTAGATCCATTTTAATCTCTAGCTAGTTTAGCTCTGAAGACAATCAAAAGCTGATGGAAAACCTAAGGAAGATCTAAACTTGAGCTCACAAGCCTCCAAGAAATCTCCTTGTTCCCAAGCATGCAAACCACTAGCTCTACTATTACAAACTATCAGATAGAAATCTGATCTGCAAGACCATGCAAGATCTTTTCCACAACTTTGCCAACTTCATCTTTCAAGCTTCACATCTAACAATCTAGATCTACTAAGTCCCCCCCTTAAACATCTATCCAAACACCCCTTAAATACTAATCATCAGCCACAAATCAGTAAGATGAAACCCTTAACTCTCGTAACAAATATTAAATGCCATACAAGTTGGCTTACAAATTGTATTCAAACATTTAATTCAGCATGTCAGCCTCCAGATCCACTTAGGAGAATCCAAAAAAAGATACAAATAGTAAATGCACCAAATCAACCCAACAAATCACACAGAACTCCAGTCAGTAAGCTAGAACTACCGAGCATCAGTGAATTAACCAAGCACGCTAGGCATCGTTGAGCACCACTGTCGACTGATCATCACAGGCATGACTGAATAACACTTTCACCGAGCATCAGGGACTATCGAGTTCCTTCAGTGATCAAGCTACCTTCAATGACTGAGGCCATTGGTCAAGGCTACAACCAAGTAAAAACTAGCCAAAATACAATCACCTATGTAGTTCCACCAAGGACACAGAATGTCCCTATCTCAACCTTGGATGCCCCTGCATTAGATTGTGTTTAGTCATGATGATTTACTGCCTAAAGAGGTTCAAGATCATTATGATGTTCTTATGTTAATTATCCTTATCAATGGTAACCTCATTCGTATAACCTTAATTGATAATAGATCCGGGATTAATATTTGTAGTATGGGAATAGTCAAAGAAATTAAAGTTGATCTTTCAAATATCAAACCTAATAATGTGTCGATACATGGATTTGATAATGTTTCTAAGAAAACCTTAAGCATCATCACTTTACCTATCAAAGCAGGTCCAATTATTTTGAATAATCCAATTCATGCCATGCTTGGACCTCTTAATTAAAAACTTCTTTTGGGTAGACCTTGGTTACATGTTATGCATGTTATTCCTTCAAATCTTCATCAAAAAGTCAATTTTATCTACAAAAATGTGATGTACACTCTTCATGAAGACACTAAACCAAATATTTATCTAAATGTTGAGGAAAAACAAGATCAATAATCTAATGATGATCCTCATTCTACAAGTTTTCTTTTAGAAGATGATTAGGGATCCTTAGATTTCACACCAACTATTATTAGAGAGTATAGAGTTAATGATCTTTCATTCCTGAAATCTAAAACAACTCCTCTTTCTAATAACTTTATTGCTACCTTCATCATGATGAATCTATCAAACCTAGTGATATTGCCTCTTGTTATGGTTATCATAGATTCTCTAAGTATGACTTTTGTAAACAATAACAAGAAAATCAAATGTCCTTAGGCAATGGGGGGCATCAACACTCTTTCAACACCATTGTCGATCATAATTGAAAATGTGTGAAACAAAGTTTTGAATCTCATTCTTTGTCCACAACCTCTCCTTCATGTAGGTATAGGATTGATTACTAAGAGGGGGTGAATTAGTAACAACCAACTTAAACTTAATTTCACAGTCTCAATACTTCTTTAACAAATTTACCGATTAAGATATGTTGTAACTGTAATCACCTGAAAATGGACAAGATTAATTTAAGTGAGCAACCAAGGAAAAATCAAAGCAATAAAATCAAATCAATTTGAAATCAAAGTAATATTGCAGTCAAGCCATAATCCAAATTTAATTGAAAATCAAAATCCATTTAAATCAAATAAATCAAGATAAATCAATCAATTGTGCAATTAATCTAATTAATTGTATAGTTCAATTTAAATCAAATCAACCCATTGAAGGGGTACACATGGCTAAACAAATTAAATAAATTCAATTATTTAAATCCCTATTTTCCCTCAACACCAAATGGGAGGAAAATGCATCAACTAATGGGAAATAAGGATTGGACTCACATGGATCAAGCTCAAAATAAATCTCAATCACACATAAGGTGAGAGCATCTTGGCCACCCATTTTGTCTCTTTGTCCCAAGCTTTGAGGACAATCCATTTAAATTGTCTCCAAAGGTGGAACCATGGACTTAACCCTAATCTAACCATGATCAACTCAACTCTACCCCCCTATCCTTGCCAAAATCTATAAAAGAAAGGCATAAATCACTCAATTATTATCCACAAATCTAAGAATAGCATCAAACCTCTTACAATTTTGAGCTAGAAAGGAAAATATAGTACTAATTAAGGCTTAATTTCTTTTGGAATTGAACTCTTAGTTTTCTTATCATTTAAATTCACATTTTAGAGCTATGACTAATGGAGGCTTGTTGAGAGCTTTGCATTAGAAAATCTAAATAGAGGTCCATAGAGTGCTTAATTGTCATTTATTTGCTTAAATAGCTTACTCTTTATGGTAATTTAACTATTTTATTCATTTATTTTCAATACTAATCCTATGAAGGTGTTTTTCATAGCACACAAAATGGTGCCCACGATGGGGCATTAGGCCTCATTCTTTTTAAATTCGAATAAATTATTTTTTTCTTGCATATCTTGTGTTTTTCTCTGTTTTACAGGTTTTGCAGCACATCTAAGAGTTTTTGTAGCACGTACAATATTTTATGCGGCACTTTTGAGGTCTAAAATGGTGCATCCATGAGAAAGTCTTGCGCATTTACACAGCCAAACATCGCATTTAATCTTTCTAGTATCTTGTCTTTAATTCTTTCAACGCGTATACCCTGACTATGGAGCGCATTCAAAGGATTCTATTGCACTTTCAATGTTTTCTTTAAGTGCATTTTCTTATTAAAACAACGCTTTTAAATTCTATTTTAGTGCTTTCAATTATTCATGCGGTGCTTTCAATATTTTTAACAACGTTTTCAATTAGTTCTGCTGCATTTTTTATTAAAGTAAAATTTTGTAGAGTCTAACTGTTGGGAAATGAATTTTTTGTGGTTTCAAGATGATGGGTCATAAAAAGATTAAAAATCCAGAGACCGAATATAACAAAGAAGATAAAGCCTTGGCTAAACAGATCAAAAGTGAGAACATAGCAAACATCCAACTTATTTTGGAGAATTCGCAGCAAGAAGGTGAGGTATATGAATGATATTTGCAAGTTGTAGAAGCTTAAAAATTGAAATTTTTTTCTTTAAATTGGATTTACATGCCTTAATCAATTTTTGTCAAAGTTGAAAAATAAGGCTTAAATTTCAATTTATACTTGTTTTCTTCATTTTGCTTGTTTGTGTTGACAAAATTTTTGAAGAGGAGGCAAATAAGAGGGAACGGTTGCCACTAGGTGAGTCAAAATCATGGAAAAATCTATTGAAAAATGTCCCTAGCCTTTTCTAGCTTCAAATTGAGGTAAGCCTAAAACTTGGTCATTTTTTGCTTAAATTGTGTCCTTGTCTTTTTCAAAATCTAGTAATTAGAATGCCTATTATTGTTTGAAAGATTTGATACTAGGGCTATGCTCTTCACTTTGTAAGTGAATCAAAATGCCAAAAATATCAAATTCCTTGATTAAAAGAAAGTTTATGGGATAAATCAAGCACTTAATTCAAATACTCCTTGTTTGTGGAGGGGAGTAGAAATACTCAATTCTCATTAGTTAGTGGGTTTGGAAAATTGAACATTGTTAATTGTGCTTGGGAAGCAAGAATAGATAGGGATATTCTCTTCACCTTTTGGTGAATCAAACTCATAAAACCTATTTCTTAATTCCATTTATCGCTTTAAAAATGAACATGCTAGATCTTTAGTGGGCTCGCCTCCCAAGATTTGCCTTAACAAGGCCAATGAGAGGGATAGCCCAAAGTGGGATACAATTTCCTTTTCTGCAATAATCTGACCCACTATAAAAATAAAAGGATTCATCCTTAATGGGGTGGATGAAAAAAGGATATTAAGCTTCGAACTTCCTCAAGTAGTCCTTCAGAATTGCACAAAACTCTGATATACCGGTGGTGGGAAGCCTCCTAATTTTGGGGGGATGAAACTTAATGTCCATTTTGAATGAAATCTTGTTTAAATACCATGTTAACTTAGAAATTCTACCTTTTAAATCCATGCTTACAAGCCAATTTGAGAACTAGGTAGATTTCTTGGAGTTACTTTTCATGAAAAACCCGTGATAACGTTCTTACATATTCAAACACTTTTTGTGTAGAGGGTTTAAAAAGAACAAATGTATTTATGGTTTCTTTGTTTGAAGATACATAGAACAAGTGAGAAACATCCATTTTTCAAAATCATCTTACACTTTTAATATCTTGATAAAATGAACAATCACCAAGTTTGGGGGAGCACAATTTCGAATCAAACCTTTTTTAATGTCAATTTCTACATGATCTCAGGGACTTAAACTATCTTTACAAGAAGATAGCACTTGCATAGAAAGAGAGGTCCCTGAATTTGAATCAAAAACCTCTTTCATAAATCACAACCTAGGGGATACTCTCCCAATTTTTTTTGAAAAGAGAGTTGGTCAAATGGATAGAGACGTAGAAAATCACGATTACCTCTATGGGGGATACAATGAAGAGAAAGGAACAACCAATCATAACAATATCAACCGAGAATACTGAGGGCCTAAATAAACAACCAAAGATAGTGAATAGGGTGGCCCAAGACCCCAAGTTCCTTGAGGTTATGGATAAACTTATAGAAAGAAATAAGGAAATATATTTCCTTAACTTAGCCCGAGTAGGGGTAAAACTTCCTCATGACTATGACATCATAAAAACTTAAAAAAGATGAGGAAGAGGATAATCCTATAGGTGCTATGAATAAACAATTAAAAATGTTTCAAGAACAAATTAACACAATGAAGAAAGTGGTCGAACCTAAGTCATTTTCCATCGAGGCTTTATGCCCATTTCCCTTTGATAAGAGCTTGGTTATCGAACCTTTCCCATTTAATGTCATCTTCCCTAAAGAAGATAAATACATGGGAAAATCAGACCCATGAGACCATCTTAGATAATGTTGTGCTCTAAGTATTGAATTCATGCACAATAGCACCTATTTAATGAGGCTATTTTTGAGGAGTTTAGGAGGACAAGCTATGGAATGGCTCTCCAAACTTCCACAAGGGATCAAAACATTTGAGGAATTAGCTTCAAAATTTGTGACTCGTTATTCCTATAACATAGAGCATGAAATCTCCATGCTTAATCTATGTGATACTAAACAACGAGATGGTGAGTCTTTTCTATGGTTTCTCCAAAGGTGGAGAATAGTCTTTATGAATATTCTAAATATGGAGATGAACTATAGGTTCCAACTTCAATGTCCCCCTACTTTTGAAAAGATCATAAAAAATGGGATCAAAATTGAAGAAGTGTTGGTTAAGAGAGGTGAAATCAAATTATTCAAAGATAATAAAACCTATACCAACTCCAACAATACCAATAACTCTAATTATAATAATAAAAAGGGAGCCAACAATCACAATGATAAACCAAGACTATGGTTGAAAAACACCAATAAAAATCTTGTGAATGATGGAGTTGTGGAAGCACACAACTTGAATGCCACTCCCTTTAATTTATCAAGTGGGTCAAACCCAATGTATAATGTTAACCAAATGACCAAGGCTCCTTATAATAACAACAACACTAACACCAATAAAAACAATAGAAACAATAATCCCTTCAATAATTCCAATGTTAATAAGCCTAAACCATTCTTTTCCATATATCAAAAAAGGAAATTCACATTTCTAGGTGAACCTTTAGAAAATGCATTAAGGCCTTTAGTGGCTAAAAAAATCATTATTCTACCTGAATCAAGGCCATACGAACCACAAGTCAAGCCAACATGGTGGAATTATTCTCATCATTGCAAATATCATCGCAACAAAGGACATAAAATGAATGAATGTATGAAATTAAAACACTTTGTCCAAGATCTAATCGATGATGGAACCATAAAAGTGGAAGGGCCTCAAAATAATGAGGATCATATAGCTTTCAACAACCCTTTCCTAAACCATGAAAAGGGAGAATCATCATATACCAATCACAACAAAAAAAGGGGTAATGAAAAATTTAACTTTGCCCATACTTATGATAACACCATTAATGCCTTAAGTGGTGATGAAAACACAATAAATGTGATTGTGTTAAAAGAAAATCCAAGGGGGGGAATATATAATGTTGTAACTAGGGGAAAATCATCAAAGATCATTGTATCAGGAGGTGCCCCAAAAATTATCTTACCTAATCAAACATCTTCATCTTTAAAGAAATATAATTTGGTGGACCAATGAAAAAGAGACCATATTCCAAGTCCTAGACCTCAAATTGACCTACAATATCCTATTAGGAAGGCCATGGGTCCATGAAATTCAAGCAATACCTTTGACATATCATCAATGTCTCAAATTTTTGTACATGGGACAAGAAGTCATGGTAAGTGGGGATTCGAATCCTTTCCAATATTGCAATAACATGAAACCTATAAATGACTCCTTAGTCCCACATAATGCAGAAGGATCTATGTCCCAAATAATAGAACAAGGACAAATCTCAAAGGATCTTCCATCCTTGAAAGGCAAAGAAAAGGAAGAAAAAGAAGATGTTGTTGTTGAAAATCATCAAGTTCCCCCTAACTTAACTACATCGACTAAAGGAAAGGAGAAAGTTAGTGAGGAAAGTAGCCATGATGAACAAAAAGAAGGTCAAGCTAGATCTATTCAAATTTACACCAAGGATACCCATTTTCAAAAGATGGATCACATGATGAAGAATTTTGAGAAGCAATGCCAAATCAAACAGAAAGGTGTAGGTGAATACTCCTTATCTATGATGGATCTACCCTTGTCTTCCAAATCCCATAGAAGACCATCTAGCCTAAATGTAGCCCATAAATAAAACAACCACTTTTTAAGGGAAAGTACTTCTTCATCCATGGATGAAGAGGATAATGAAATCTTAAACTGGTTATATAAGGATGAGGAATCAAGTTCCCATGAAAAGCACATTTAGAACATAAGCATTCTCACTCATCAATATGGAAAGGGGTTTCAAATAATGCAAAAGAATGGATATAAAGGATAAGGGCCTTTAGGTACAAGAAACTAAGGACTAATTGAACCCATTGAAATGTCATGGAGAGATAGTAAGGATAAAATTGGATTAGGGTACCTTGAACAAGGGTACACTAAAAAGAAGTACCCAATGGTTTATGATAAAATATTGCAACTAGGTTCCCAAAATGATGAAGATTCAAACAATTGGGAGTGGGACTCATTATCAAGTGAGTCTTTCCAAGATAAAGAGATAGATTTGATTCATACTTATACTCCTAGCAAGGGAAAAGAACAAACTTCAAGATCAAATCAGAATCAAGCTTCAAGTTCTAGCCAAGGGGTCTTAGATAATGTGCCCAGTCAAGAAGTCAAAGAAAATCAATGGGTAGGAGAGCCTTATGTTCCATCATGGATATCTATTATAGAGCTATCTAACCCTAGGTTTAACCCAAGAGATTTTTACCCATTAGAAACCCAAGAGGATTCAAGTGAGGAAGATTTTGACCCTAGTTCTCTCGAACACCTAGAAGAGGCACATATCATAGATTTGAGAAATAAAATGTTCAAACCTTCCAATTAGGTCATGTCCACAAACCATATCAAGCCAAACCAAAATATTGATCATTTTTCGCTTATCTATCTAGAGCTCATTGAATGGGATTCCATCGAACCTACCATCATCTCCATATTCTTGAATGATAACTTGGTGTCCCAATACCTCAATGCAGTTGAACCTTCTTCTACCATGGAATATCAAGAAGAAGTGATGAAGGGAAGTATCCAACCTTCTAGTTCAGTTAAAAGTTTTTTAAAAAAAATTTAAAAAAATGGAAAGAATCTAATGGTGAAAACCATATTGTGGCAACATTAGATCAAAAAGAGAAAGAAATAAAGAGTTTTTCCAAAGGTGAAAACCCAACAAAGGAACCTAAGGAAGAAGGGTTGGATACTTTTCCCAAATACTATGAGGAAAGATCACCTATCCTAATTGAACCAATGGAGAAAGTGAACATTGGGTTAGAATCAAAACCAAGGATCATACATTTAGCAACATCCCTATCAAGTAAGGAAAAAGAGGAATTCATAAAGTTTTTCAAATCAAGACAAATCAATTTTTTATGGTCATATGATGATATGCCTAGACTAGATTTGAATCTAATCATGCATCATTTGAATATCAAAGAGGGAGCAAGGCCAGTAAAATAGAAATTGAGAAAGATGCATCCACACATAACACTACTTGTGAAAGTGGAGTTAGAGAAATTACTAAAATTGGGGTTCATAAGAGCCATTGATTATGCTGAGTGGATTTCAAATATTGTGCATGTTTCCAAAGCAAAAAAATCTATCATAATTTGCTTGGACTTTAGAGATCTTAATCTTGCATGTCCAAAAGATAATTTTCCTCTGCCAAGCATAGACACCATCGTAGATCTAATAGTAGGACATTCAATGTTCTCACTTATGGATGGGTTTAGTGGCTATAATCAAATTAAGATAGAACCTGAGGATCAAGACAAAATGGCATTTACATGAGCGTAGGGGACATTCTGGTGGAATGTTATGCCCTTTGGTCTCAAGAATGTTGGAATAACATACCAAAGAGCCATGATGACCATATTTCATGACATGATGCACAAGTTCCTAGAGGACTATGTAGATGACATACTTACTAAATCCAACTCAAGGGAGGAACATCTACCCATCTTAGAAAGAATATTTACAATATTAGAACAATTCGAAGTAAGGTTAAATCCAAAGAAATGTGCATTCGGTGTACAATCAGGAAAGCTATTAGGATGCATAGTTTTAGCCAAAGGAATAGAGGTAGACCTGTCCAAAGTAAAGGCAATCATGGAAATGGGGGCACCTTGAAACATAATTCAAATGAGATCCCTTCAAGGAAGGATTCAATCTATCAAAAGGTTCATCTCCCAATTAGTAGAAAAGTGCTAGAATTTTACTCAACACCTTCACAAGGACACAGTATTCAAATGGGATGAAAAATATGAAGAAGAATTCACATTATTGAAATAATACCTAATAAATCCACCTACTTTGATGCCACCAATAAGAGGAAAGCCTTTAATTTTATATATCTCAGTGACATAACATGCATTAGGTGCACTCTTGGCTCAAGAGGATGAAGGTGGAAAAGAAAAGGCCATATACTACATAAGCAGGATATTGGTGAAATATGAGTTGAACTACACCTTTATTGAAAGAGCATGTTTGGCCATAGTTTTTGCTTCCCAAAAATTACGCCATTATATTTTATCTCACAAAATCTTACTTATAGCAAAAATTGATCCTTTGAAGTATCTTCTCAGCAAAATAGCCCTGAATGGAAGATTGGCCAAATAGGTCATGGTCCTAAGTGAGTTTGGCATAGAGCATATGGATCAAAATTTTATCAAAGGCCAAGTAATAGCTGATCAACTAGTAGAGGCACCATTAATAGATGAATATCCAATCCAAGTAGAATTTCTATATTTTGAAATAATTAATGTTGAGGCAAAGACCTGGAAATTATATTTTGATGGTTCCTATACACAGCATGGGTTAGGAGCAGGGATACTCTTAATTACTCCTCAAGGGTCCACAATTCCAAAATCTATTATTTCCATGCACAAATAATATAGCTAAGTATGAATCATTGGTCATCGGCATAAAGTTGGTATTAGAATGGAAAGTAACAGAGCTACAAATCTATGGAGATTCCCAACTGGTCATTAATCAAATCAATGATGAGTATCAGACTAAAGATGATAAGTTGATACCCTATAAGAACATGATTTAGAATCTCAAGAAATACTTCACTCTAATCAAATTTGAGCAAGTGCCAAGGGATAAGAATAAAGTGATGCAATGGCTACATTGGCATCACTTCTCCAAATGCCAGATCAAAATGACAGATATGAATTCTTGGTAGAAGAAGTTGGACAACCCGCATTTGACCCTTCCCATCCTCACACCATTTGTTTACTAATGGGACATGACTCCCCCTAGTATGGAGCCATTTACACATACCTAAAAGACCAAATCTTACCCATGGACCAAACCAGAAATCAAAAGAAAAGTTTTATATGACAAGCCTCTCGCTATACCTTGATATCTAACATGTTGTATTGCAAGAGCCTAGATGGAATTCTTGTAAGGTGTATAGAGAAAGAGGAATCAACCATATCCTTCCAATAAATTAATGAAGGAATTTATGGGTCACATTCAAATGGTTTAACCCTACCTAAGAAACTTCTTAGGATAGGATATTTTTGGCCTTCTATGGAAAAAGATGCTTGTCACTTTGCCAAAACTTGTCATAAATGTCAATACCATGGGAACTTAATCCATGTGCCAGCATAAGAATTAAATCCTATGAATACACCTTGGCCCTTTTATCAATGGGTTTGGATTTGATATGGATGATTTATCCACCATCATCAAATGGTTATAAACTCATCATTACTGCAACGGAATATTTTACCAAGTGGGTGGAAGTTGTACCCTTATCCACTTCCACAGGAAAGCAAATATCCATGTTCATATTAAACTACATAATTTTTAGATATGGTGCTCCTCATGCCATCCTAATGGATAATGCAAAACATTTCAAGAACAAAGACTTGAAAGAACTATGTACAAAATTTTATGTGGTACATCACTCATCTTCAATATACTACCCAAAAGGTAATGGACAAGCAGAAGCTACAAAAAAGAACATCTTAAAAATATTGAAGAGGACCATGGATAATTCAGATAGAGATTGGCACATTCAAATAAAGCCTACTATATGGGCTTATAGGACAAGAATCAGAACACCAACAAGAGCTACACCATTCTCGCTAGTTTATTGAGCAGAAGCAGTTTTACCTTTGGAGGTAGAAGTTCCATCTTTAAGAGTCTCATTGCATGGGTTACTAAGTGAAGAAGACTATAGAGTTGCTAGGTTGCAAGAATTGGAGCTACTAGATGAAAGACTGCAGCAATCTTTTGACCAATTAAAAGTATATCAGAATCGAATGTCAAGGAACTATAACAAGCATATAAAACCAAGGACATTCCAAAAAGGTGATCTAGTGTTGTGAGAAAACCCTAAAAATCAAGCGGAAAGAGAAAAGAAAGGGAAATGGGAAGAAAAATGGTTAGGACCTATTTTGGTCACTTCTTCTTTTGGAACTAGCACCTATAAACTAGCTGGTTGTGAAGGAGAAGAGTTGCAAGAACCCATCAATAGTATACACCTGAAAAGGTTCTACACGTAAAGTAACTAAAAGGGTATAAAGAAAAAGTGTATCATAAAATTAGATGAGAGAGCATCCTATTTATTTTACATAGTCATAAGAGATCCTGAAAATTCAAAAACATTGAAAAATAGAAAAGAGAAAACAAATTAGAAAAGCAGAAAAGATAAAAAAATAGTGGAAAATTGAGCATGAAGAAATCCAAAAACATCAGAAATGACCCTCAAAAAGATGTTGTCTTGGTGAAAACCTAGAAAATAGATGCCTTGATGATATGGAAACAAAAAAATAGGGTTTTTAATAGAAAAATCCAAAATATTCAAATTTAAATACAAAAATTAGACAAAAGTTGTCAGGGTACATACCGAAGGTCCGTAGACAGGTGGATGCTGATATCAGTAGCCTCACTTGAACCTATTCTCTCAAATTAGGATCACCATTGTGAAAAATCTCAAAGGGGTCAGAGTGAAAAAGTCAAAAGGGAAGGTGAAAATGAATAGTAAAAATGACCTTTTACCCCTTTATATAGCCCATTTTGACCTAAAATGGCACAGTTTAGTAGAAAATGACCAAGAACCCAATTTAAACACCTATTCAGCCAAATCAAGGGCATTTTTCATCACTGCATTACAAATACATTATCAGAAATAAAATTGAAATTTACTCATAATCAACTATTTTTCCACACTAATTGATCAAAAACACAATAACTTACACCAGGATCAAATTTCATTTCATTTTCAAGGGTGCATACACTTGGACAATTGGGACCGACATCATAATCATCAAATTAGGAGCATAACATCAAATTAGAGCATAATCTTTCATCAAAAAAAAATTCACTTATCAATCAAGTGGGGCATCAAACATCAAATCAGATTGAATCAGGCATCATATTGGTGGCCTATCATCATATCAACCATCAAGGACTTCAATCAATCAGAACTGCATCAATCCTATCATCAAAATCTACATCTTTTATCAAATATCAAATCGAGCATCAATATAATCAAGACTTCGAATCAAAATGATCAGGGTATTCTTTGAGCCAATACGCTTCACACATCAATTCAAAGAGGGGCATTTGTAATCACCTAAAAATGGACAAGATTAATTTAAGTGAGCAACCAAGGAAAAATTAAAGCAATAAAATCAAAGTAAAATTGCAATCAAGCCATAATCCAAATTTAATTGAAAATTAAAAGCCATTTAAATCAATTTAAATCAAATAAATCAATCAATTGTTCAATTAATCTAATTAATTGTATTGTTTAATTTAAATCAAATCAACCCATTTAATGGGTACACATGGCTAAACAAATTAAATAAATTCAATTATTTAAATCCCTATTTTTCCTCAACACCAAATGGGAGGAAAATGCATCAACCAATGGAAAATAAGGATTGGACTCACATGGATCAATCTCAAAATGAATCTCAATCACACATAAGGTGAGAGCATCTTGGCCACCCATTTTTTCTCTTTGTCCCAAGCTTTGATGACAATCCATTTAAATTATCTCCAAAGGTGGAACCGTGGACTTAACCCTAATCCAACCATGATCAACTCAACTCTACCCCCTACCCTTGCCAAAATCTATAAAATCAAGGCATAAATCACTCAATTATCATCCACAAATCTGAGAATAGCATCAAACCCCTTGCAATTTTGAGTTAGAAAGGAAAATATAGTACTAATTAAGGCTTAATTTCTTTTGGAATTGAACTCTTAGTTTTCTTATCATTTAAATTCTCCTTTTAGAGTTGTCACTAATGGAGGCTTATTAGATATTTTCATTAGAAAATCTAAATATAGGTCCATAGAGTGCTTAATTGTCATTTATTTTCTTAAATACCTTACTCTTTGTGGTAATTTAGTTACTTTATTCATTTATTTGCAATACTAACCCTATGAAGGTTCTTTTCATAGCACACAGTAACCTATAACATCATTATCGATTAACTCAACATTAATCATTCATGCAACATATTAAATCATCCATGCAACAATAAAAAAAGTATTTATCTCGTAGAAACCTAATTAGGGTGAAAACCACAGTGTGAGAATAATGTCCATAGAAATTAATTTGTACTCTTCTAAAATACACCTAGTAAAGATCCTGCCATGTTAAAGGCTCACTCGATTAGGATTAAAAAAGCACTACTAAATGCTATCTGGTCAAGGGACTTCCCTAATACTTGTTAGAGTCTTTACCCTATTAGGAGTAACCTAGTTAGAGGATTTTAAATAGTCTTTTGTGAATGCCACGTAGTTAGAGGATTTTACAATAGACCTGTCAAGGTCACCCGATAAGGGATTTTACCATCACATTTTTTAGAGAGTAATAGGAAATAAATGATATATAGTTTGCACTATCCTTTCTAATTCATATATAATGAAGTACAATAACATACCAATTCAATTCTCTATTCTTCTAGGTATCCTTCTTTGATCCGTCGATATCCACGATCTTCTTTTTCTCCAGTGCAATACCAAATTCTTTCTTTCTTCTTCCTTAAGTATGTTTCATCAATCATAAACCCTAAATTTCAATCCAGTGATCTATATCTTTCATATATGATCTTAACCATCCATATTTCTTTTATTTACATCCTTGTCAGCTTGCTAAATGATAAACCATTTTCTTCTTGTAGAAACTTCCTTGATATTCTTTACCTCTATCTTTGTTTCATCACCTTTTTCTTTAAGATTATCTTTGATTTTGTCCTACTTTCTTAATTCATCATCTATTCTTCACTTGTTTATAGATCTTCCCTATCTCTGATAACACTTCCTTTGTACCAATAAGACTTTAGTCAATGTATCGATAAGACAATAGGTTACCGATAGGTACTCTAATCAAATTACCTACACCTTTACTCATATCTGATTAATATCTTTATGAATAGCATCCTTAAGCTTAAATTCTTATCATACTCTGATAAACAATCAAATCATTCATATGTCCATTATTGTTAGTCTTTACAGTTACCTGATAAGAACCTTACTTAACTTCTCATTATAGAAACATTAGTTTCCTTTTGATAGATATGGTAACAACTCAAAATATCATGCCAAATAGTTTGACATCACTGAAAAACATATAATTGATTATTATGTATACCAATCATGTTCTTACTAGTAGCAACCTCCTTCAACATATTATACCAATAGCTATGCAGTTATACCAACAATCTCCCCCTTTGGCGTTGATGGAAAACACTACTTTCAATCTTTTGATCTTTTGACATGTTCATGTCTCTTTTCTTGACCTATTTTCCAATTATCTAATCTCTTCCCTTTAACACTAATATTTCTTCCATCATACTAATTTCTCCTTCATTCTAATCTAATTAGTAATCTCTCCCCCTTTGATAGCAATGCCAAAGGTGATTAACCTTTCATCTCTTGTCTTATGAATGTGTGCTTTTTTTGTGCTTCCTCTTTGCCTAGCCTGGACTTCTCCCCCATAGAGTAGTCCTCCAATACATCAATTCATGTTCATAGTATTTTTATTAAGTGCTATGAAATTTTGCATATTTCATCTCTTCTTAATTTATATATGATAGGGGTAGGACCCCTAATCTACCTCTTAGATATTCAAAGCTTCCTTTAGGTAGTGGTTTAGTGAATATATTTGTAACTTGCTCTTTTATAGGTATATACTCTAATCTCACTTCTTTGTCTTATACTTGCTCTCTTAGAAAATGATATTTGATAGCTATGTGCTTGGCCTTTGAGTGCATTACCAGGCTCTTTGATTTATTTATGGCACTAGTATTATCACAATGTATAACAACAGCTTCATTCACCTTTTCTTGTATACCTTCCAGTATTTTCTTAATACATAAAACTTGTTGATAGTTTATTGCAGCAGCCACATATTCTACTTCAATGGTATATTGTGAAATAAAATTCTACTTCTTGCTCATACATGACACTAATATGTTTCCAAGATAAAAAGATCATCCACTTGTACTTTTCTATCATCAATGTTTCCTACCCAATATCCATCTATATAAACTTTAAGATCAAAATCTCCTTTCTTTTCATACCATAATCCATAACCTTTAGTTCCTTTTAAATATCTGAATATCTTTTTAACTTCATCGTGTGTGAATATTTAGTATTAGATGAAAATCTAGAAACTATTCCAACAACATGTGCAATATCAGGTCTTTTATGAATAATATACTGTAAATTTCCTATCATTGATATGTATAATGTTTCATTGACTTCCTTAGAATCATCTTCTTTTGACATTTTATAGTCGATAACCATGGGTGTGTCGACAGGTTTTGAATCTTCCATTCCAAATGTTTTTAATATTTCCTTGACATACTTAGACTAAGTTACATATATTCCTTTCATAGGCATTTCAAATTCTTTCCTTATTTATTCAAAAAAATATTTATTCATTAAATCATTTCCTCCAAAGATTATATCATCAACAAATAATTTAGAAATCAACACTTTATCCTTACTTTCATCTTTAAAATAAACATTATTGTTATCATTTGTTCTTTCAAATCCAATCTTAATAAGATAAGAGTGCATACTTTCATGCCATGCTCTTGGTGCTTGCTTTAGACCATATAATTCTTTGTGCATCTTGCAAATTAAATCTTTACCTTCTTCTACAACAAATCCTTCTGGTTGTTCAATGTAGGCTTCTTCTTGTTTTAGTATTCCATTTTAAAAAATAGATTTCACATCCATTTGATAAACTTTAAATCCTTTGTAGGTAGCATAAGCCAACAATATTTTGGCTCCTTCCAATCTAGCAACAAGTGAAAATGTATCTCCATAATCTAGTCCTTCTTCTACTGCATAACCTTTACATACCATTATTTCTTTATTTCTCATCACTTCACCATTCTCATTTAGTTTATTTCTGAAATCTCATTTAGTATTGATAACATTTTTGTCTTTTGGCTTGGGTACTAATGCACATGTTTTGTTCTTCTTAATCTATTCAATTTCTTTCATCATTACTTACAACCAGTCGTCATCTTTTAATGCATCCTTTACCATTCTCAGCTCCCTCTTTGATAATAAACATGTCTTGTCTCTAGATCTTAATTGAATTCTTGTTAATACTCCTTCATTCTTGTCTCCAATTATATCTGACAAACTATGGTTTCCTCTTATGATTCTTGGTTTTACAAGCTCTGCATTCTGAATCTATTCATTTCTTTCACTAGTTTCACCTTGTTGTTTCATTCTCGGTTGTTGTTGTGTTGTTGGTTGAGCATTATTGGTTCCTGTACTTGCTTTCTTTATTTCTATTTCAAATTTAAAATAGATCAATGCACTATATCTTTCTAGTTTCTTTCCACTATCTTTCTCATTATCTTCTGAGAAATCATCAATCTTTACATGGGTGCTTTCTATCATCTTGTTTGTGCTTTTGTTTAAACACTTGTAGGCCTTTCTTTTGGTAGAATATCCTAGAAGTATTCCTTCATCACTTTTGGTGTCAAATTTTCCTTTCATTTCATCTTTCTCTATATAACATCTACTTCATAATATCTTGAAATAACTTACATTAGGTATTCGTCCATGCCAGAGTTCATATGGTGTCTTTTTTATTCCTTTCTTGAGTTGTACTAAGTTCAATGTGTATATCAAAGTGCTAACAGTTTCTCTCTAGAATTTTTGTGCAACTCCTTTATGATTCAACAAAGTTTTCACAAATTTAACAATAGATATGTTTCTTCTTTCCACAATTTCATTCCATTGAGGTATTTTCGGTGTAGTTAATTGTCTTTTGATTCCATGTTCATCACAATACTTATTAAATTCATTTAAATTAAATTCACCTCCTCTATCCGATTTGAGACATTTCAAAGATTTGTTAGTTTCCTTCAACTATTTCTTTATACATTTTAAACATATGAAAAGCTTCTAATTTTACTTTTAAAAACATGACAGATATCATTCTTGATTAGTCATCAAAAAATAGTATGAAGTACTTATTACAATAATAAATTTATGTACTTATTGTGTGTGTGAAAATTATACCTGATCTGTAGACACAACACTCAGTAAAACATTAGAGGTTAGCTATAATCAAAATCGTGCAAAATTGAAAGCTATCTAACCAAGCGATTTACTGCCTTCTAATAGGTGCGAGATTAATGTTCTCAGATTGTAATCGAGATCAGTGACCTAGATGACACCTAAATGAAGGATTTGAATGCAAAAGATGGATATGAAATTGAATGCAATTAATCTATATTTTTGATATTTTCTATGCAATAAGAATGAAAACTTGATATGAATCTATGCTAATATGAAAAACTTGATATGAAATGAATGCTAAATGATCTAACAATGAAGATTCTAACAATGATATGAAAACTATGAATGCAAAAATAAGATTGATCTCACAAAGATGTCGATTCGCAAGAGCTTTGATTCTTCAATTCCAATTCTCCAGCGTGATTGTGCAAAATATGAGATGATTTGTGAAGAGCTAAAGCCTTAATTTATAGAAATCCCGGGCTTTGGAGGTGCATGGGAAAAAGCCATAAATCACTCAAATAACTCAACTTGATTTTTGAGTTATTTTTAAATAAAAGATAATTAACTCACAAAAACATGCAAAAGCTAAGCTTTAACTCAAAATAGAGTTTAGCTTTAATTGATAATTGATAGTTGTCTGCTTTTATGATTGTGCATGTTTTATTTATGAATTAATTTAATAATAAAGTGATTTATTTCCAACTTAACTGCTTTTAAAAATAAAACAATTGATTTATGGGTTAATCAATTATTTAATCAAATTTTTATTAAAAACTATATTATTAAATAATGACAACATGTTTTAATTAATTAAATAAAAATTTAATCAATTATTCATAGGATATTTGGAGTTATTGTCAAAATTAAATAATACAATTAATAATAGATAGAATTAAATTTAATTAAACAATTAAGTGGCAAATATTAAATCTAATTAATTAAATATGCAAAATATTTAATTAATCAAACTTTAAGATAAATGTGATTTATTGCCAAATAATTATAAAATTAAAAATAATTAAGATGATTAGGAATATTACTAGGAATATTCCCCGATGCAGAATTTAAGATAATCAATTATGATTCGATGATGTTTAGATGTGCCTTAGATTAGGACTTTGATGTCGATTTCGTTCGAATTGTCGATGTAGGAGATTAATGAACTTATAGCCCATTTTTGGGGTATTACACTTATAGGACCACATAAATCTATGTGTACTAAGTCTAGATTATGTTCAGTAGAATAGAACTTACTCGAAAAAATTGTAGTCATCTTCCCTAGTTGACATTCTTTACATACAACATTCTCTGGTTTACTCAGTATCGGTATTCCTCTGACACTTTTATTTTTGCTAACTCAATAGGATTAAAATGGAGTCACACCTATTCAATGTAATGTATGGGGGAAATATGAGATCCACTCCTAAATCCAAATTCCCAAAGGAGGGATCCAATTTGATCAACCAAAAGGTTAATACACAATCGAATCAATCTATGAAGAATATGAAAGAGAGAGAAAAACCTTATATTTCCCTATGGTAGGATTGTGCTTGAAATCTAAAATAATTGAAATACAAATACTAACCTCAAATTAGGAAAAATCTGGAAAATGCCAATTTTTGATGTCTATGTGTACTTTCAGGCAATTCTGCAACCTAATTTGGACTGGAAATGTCGAGACGAAGAAAACCCAGAAATCTTTTATCTTTCTGATAGCAGGTAGTCTTTGACCCTCATAAAAGGTCAAAGGCTAGATTCTTTATTTAAAGGTCAATTTTGACTTTGTTCATAGATCTCAAAATTTTTCCAAAAAGGGTATCCAAATCCGCTCTCAGATAAAAAATTTCACACATGTACCTACAAGAAAAAGGGGGTTTTGTTTGTAAGGGGGGTTTTCCTTGGTCAAACCGCAATTTAGGAATTAACCTTGAAATTGAATTGAAATGTAATGTGCATAAATAAAGCAATTGAAACAATTCACCTCGCTTATGTTAAAGTCCTTGTAGAGGATTTGAATCCTCAAATCCACAAGTAGGAATGCTTCAATGGATGTAGAATGAATGTAGGATGTCTCAAATCAATGGCATTTGATCTTCAACACCAATCTTGAATTGATATTTGCATATAAGGAGGCTTGGATGAATGTAGAAGGATGGATCTTCAAGGGGGCTCCAAAGAGATTGAATCCTTCAATGGCTAACAATGGATCTCCTTGATGGATGAATGCTTGAACGCTTGAATGCTTGAAGGCTTGCTTGAACTTGAGAGCTTGAGAGATGAATAATGGATGATAAAATGAGAGAGGAAGGCCTCCTTTTAAATGTGAACTAGGGCACAATCCTCTAGAGGGGCCACCTTGGATAATTAAATCCCAATTAGGTCCTAACCTTTAGAAATATACCTAGATTAAATGCAATTTAAGGATTTACCATTCTGAAACCTGAAATGGCCAACCCGGAAGTGGGAAAACAAATATCTCCAAAACCCAACACCTAGAAATCATGGAGATTTGAAATTTGAACTAGGGTCAAGGACAAGTTTGACTCTACCCCAGGTTAGGGTCAAGGTCGACTTTGACCTTGAGGTCAAAAACCTCAAGACCCTAGCCCAAATTGCCAAGAAATGCAGATATGAAGTGAAAGTTAGGTGCAGAGGAAAGAAAAATAGGGGGAAAAGCCAGATACATGCAAAGACCTAATCAAGGCGCTTAACATGACCCCAGACCACTTACTCAGAGGGATAAACACTCTTATCATGTAAGTGCTTCCATTTTAAGATGATACATTAAGCCCCCACTTTAGCAAGAGTATGGACTCGATGCAAACTCTTGGTAAAGGAGATCAGAATGAAAAGATAATCTTATCGTAATCTAAGGGACAAAGAGAAACCTCAAGCCCCTAGGGACTCAAGTCTTCATTAACTCCTAGATCACAATAAGAGAGACATCTCTAGAGAGAGAGAGAAAGGGTGTGATTACCTCACCCAATGAGAACTTATGTCCCATTGTGAACCACACAAGAAAAATGGTGCAACTAGAAAGATGGAATTGAACCGCCTAGTGAATGTGGCTACTCACTAGTCAACCAATCAAGGATTCACCCTTAGGAATATTCTATTCCACAAGAATAAAACCAAAGAACTAAAAAGATCCAGTCTTAAGGACACCTTCGACCTTAAGGGATCAAAATATATGTATATTTGAAACTGGAGGGATCAAGAGATCCTAAAATATAAATCCATGCTTTAAGGATTAGTTACTAATTCAAAAAGGGAGAAAAGTATCTTAAAAAATATGTGCATATTGAAAAGTGTGTGTGTGCAACAGGTGAGCAGAGCATATGCCCCCATGTTAAAGTCATTGCTGACACTTTAACAGGAGCAATGGCTTTAACAGAAACATAAACAACTCCACTGATTACATTTCCACATCAAGATGCCCCTAGAGGAAGACAAATCAAGGGAAATATCACAAAAACATACAAAGAACACATAAGGGATGTACCTACCGTGGGGTCACTATGATCATAAGATAATATATATAATATTATTGCAAATGAATTGACATCATTCCCCAAAGAAAGTAGAACTACAATCACAAAGGACGAAAGATCACATAAGATATACGAAGGAGAATCTTTTCAGACCATGACATGGAGACCAAAAAGAATTAGTACTACCATATCTCAAATCCAAGCAGATTACGCAAGGAAACATTTACGAACAATAGCACAATTACAACATAACATGGAACAACACATAGAAGAATAGAGATACATATAGAAGAATTTTAACAATAGTTTTGATTCCTTTATCACCTTGCACCAACTGAGTAACAAGGATCATATAAAAGAATCTAACAACATTTAGCAAACACATTACAGGAGAAACATAGTATATCAGGAAAACACACAACAAAGCTACCACAAAGGATAAGCCAATCAAGTGTGCCACCTACCCTCCCCATCTCATTGTATATCATTTAGGGAAGGTGGGTAACTCGCAAGAGGGACTATATCCAACACAGTAGGAATGATAGCTAGTTCCAAACAAGGATCCTCTTGAGAATCACAATGTTTGACACTAGGTGTAAGAGTTAATTGTGATGAAAGCATATTAGGTAAATCAATGTCAATGTCAATAGTCTCATATTCATCATTAACATCATCAGTATCATCAATAGTATCTTCTTTATCCAAATTAATCAAAATAGGATCTAAGATATGAATAGAATCATCATAATCATGCATCTTAACATCATTATTAGTAACAACTTCTTCTAACATATCATGCATAGGTTTATCCGAAGAAGGTAGAGATCTTTGAAGAATAAAATTACGAGCTTTAGCATGAGCACGATGCTTCTTATGATGCTCATTAGCAGATCGATTACCTTTTAATTTATTTGAAATAGGTTGAGAACTAGGAACAATCATAGGATCCTTCATAGGTTCTTTAGGAAGATCAATAGGATTATCAACAATAGGAGGAAAAATCATAGGATCTCTGATAGGTTCTTTAGGAAGATCGATAGAAGGAACTTGATTAATAGAACTAGAAGCCATAGTTAAAGGAGTTATAGAAGGTGTAGGAAAAAGACCATGATTAAGATCCATGGGAGGTATGCTTAATTCAAGAATCTTACAATGTTTATAGGCTTGATATGAATGAAAAATATTATCAGGTCGAGGAGGACATGAATTAGGTAATGAAGGCCAAAAGAAATCAAGAGTAGCACAATCTCTAGGCCTAGAAGGTTGATATAAACTATGATTAATCATCTTCACTTCTTCATCATGAAAAAATTTAAGACACTTATGGATAGGTGAAGCAACAACATGCATGGCATTCAACCAAGGCAAACCTATCTTAACTTGAAATTGATCAGAAGTAGGAACCACAACAAAGGTAGTGTTCACAATTTTTCCACAGAGTTCAACCGGTAAGCTAATAGAACCAAATGATGGATAAAGAAAACCATTACAAGTTTGAATCCACACATCTGATGTATCATAAGAATTGCATTGTAAGATTTTCATAAAAATATTTTCTTCAGTAATAACATTGACTAAGGATGTAGGATCAACAAGACAACCACAAGTAGGTTTCTAAGAAATCCTAGCATAAATGTAAAGGGGACCATTAGGAGCTTTAATAGTCTCAGAGTCATCAAAGGTAATCAAAAGTTCACAAGGTATTTTATTCTTAGGTTGTTGTCGAGGTTTAGGTTGAGTTTTTAGTTCAGGTTTAGGTTTTGATTGAGATTGAGATTGAGGTTGAATTTGAGGTTGAAGTTGAGGTTGAGGTGGAGATACAGATTGACCAACATGCTCCACTTGATTAACAACATGATTAAGATCATCCATCTTTGAATCATACGCAATTTCCATAGCAGATGGTTGAGAAATGGTATTAGTATCATGTGTAGGTAAAGGATTCGTATAGATTTGAAGATTTGATTAGGAGGAGAGACAAATTTGTTCCCACTACCATCAAGATTATCAATAGATAAGGCATTAGAGTCAATCAAGTCTTGAACCTTATGTTTTAAAGAATAAAATTTTTCAGTATCATGACCATTCTGATGATGATATTGACAAAAATCATTTTGATCAAAAGATTTAGATGCAATCATAGTAGGTAAAAGAGGTCGAATAGGAGGTAAAGTAATCATATTAGCATTTAACAACCTATTCATAATAGCATGTAAAGATTCAAAAAGAGGATTAAACGTATGATTTAATCGAAAAGCAGTGGATGAAGAAGTTCCATTGTGAGATGCAACAGCAACTTGATCAGCAACTGCATTCACTTGTTTTTTTATCTTGACATAGTTGTTGAATTTTTTAAATTTGTTTGGATTAGGAGCAACATCACTCTTATCAACTAGAACATGAGCCATTGGAGTGTTTCTCTCAAATTGACTCACTTGTAATTGATAATGATGAAGTGCTACACAAAGTTGTTGAAAAGAGGTAAATTCAGTAAGCAGAATCTTATCTCTAATATCCTTTTGCAAATTTGAAATAAACATACGTTGAATATCAATATCAGAAATAGGATAGGAAATCTGAGCATACAAATGCTTAAATCTACCAATAAATTCAGTCAATTTTTCTTTAGCATTTTGTTTACAATGCATCAAATCAGTCAAAGACACTAGTGGGCCAATGTTGTTTTGAAATTTTTGAATAAAGTCATTAGCAAGTTTTGGAAAGGAATCAATAGAATAAGGAGGCAAGGAACAATACCATTGTAAGGCCTTGTCATGAAAGGTTCTAGCAAATAATCTGGCTAAAATCCTATGGTCATGAGCATAATCACTACAAAAAATTTGGAATGTTTTAACATGATGAACGGGATCTCCTTTTCCATTATAATTCTCAAGATGAGGCATATCACCTTGCTGAGGAACAGGACTATGAATAATATCCAAGGACAAAGGACTTCCCATGTCACATGTAGGGATACTAAACTTGTTTTGAGTTAAGGAAGAGAGTTGTTGTTGTAAGGATGACATAGTTTGAGCCAAACTAATGATTATTGAATCATTAGAGGAAATAGGATGAGTAGCAACATTAGGCACACTAGGCAAAGTGTAAGAAGCTATAGGAATAGAATACACAACTAGAGGAACACTAGGAACTACAGTTGGAAGTGGATTGGAAAAATTAAAAGGAACATTATGATATGAAGATTGTGATGTAGGAAGGGACACAAGAGGAACATCATAGGAACAGAGGGAACCATCATAGTCACCAAAGAAGGAGTATAGGTAGGAATACTATGTAGAGGATTAGAAGGAGGTTCAACACTAGTAATAGGAGGAATCAACCCTAAATCTTGAGCTTCTTGAGCTAGAGGTTTAACATTTTAATGCACAAGGTGAGTAATACCATGCAAGAGGTTAACACGTTGATCACTATCACGAAGAACTTTCTTAAGAGCCTCTATAGCTTGAATAGAATCTTGATTATGGTTCTCTTGAATGAGCCAATTACCCATTTTATCAAGTTCAGTTGAAATTTTTTGGACTTGTTCAGGAGGAACTCTTAAAGTGTCATCCTCATCATGAGATGAATGAGAAGAATTTTTCTCCATAGTAGGATTGGAATCATGAAGAATCAAATTATCATCTGGGATCCTAAGGAAAGGAGAGGAAGATTCAGGATCAAAGGCACCCATGAGTCTACGACTTCTTCTAACTGGAATGTTATAAGTAGGACTAGTAGTAGTAAATCTCATAAACCAATGTAATGCAAATGAACTAAACTAAGAACATGAAATCTAATGAGCATTCAAGATTTAACACAAAAGAAAAATCCAATACCAACAAGATAAAAGGAAATCTTACACCACAAAACACAATAGGGCATCCAATTCCACAAAAGAAAGGAGAGTAAGTATGTCGGGTTCACCAAAATTAATAGGAGTAAAATGGAATCACACCTATTCAATGTAATGTATGGGGGAAATATGAGATCCACTTCTAAATCCAAATTCCCAAAGGAGAGATCCAATTTGATCAACCAAAAGGTTAATACACAATCGAATCAATCTATGAAGAATATGAAAGAGAGATAAAACCCTTATATTTCCCTATGGTAGGATTGTGCTTGAAATCTGAAATAATTGAAATACAAATACTAACCTCAAATTAGGGAAAATCTGGAAAATGCCAATTTCTGATGTCTGTGTCTTTTTGGGCAATTCTGCAACCTATTTTAGACTGGAAATGCTAAGATGAAGAAAATGCAGAAATCTTTTATCTTTCTGATAGTAGGTAGTCTTTGACCCTCATAAAAGGTTAAAGGCTAGATTCTTTATTTGAAGGTCAATACTAACTTTGTTCGCAGATCTCAGAAGTTTTTCAAAAAGGGTATCCAAATCTGCTCTCATATCTGAAACTATGCACCTATACCTGCAAGAAAAAGGGGGTTTTGTTTGTATGGGGGGTTTGCCTTAGTCAAACCCCAATTTAAGAATTAACCTTGAAATTGAATTGAAATGTAATGTGCATAAACAAAGCAATCAAAACAATTCACCTCACTTATGTTGAAGTCCTTATAGAGGATTTGAATCCTCAAATCCACAAGTAGGAATGCTTCAATGGATGTAGAATGACTGGAGGATGTCTCAAATCAATGGCATTTGATCTTCAACACCAATCTTGAATTGATCTTTACATATGAGGAGGCTTGGATGAATGTAGAAGGATGGATCTTCAAGGGGGCTCCAAAGAGATTGAATCCTTCAATGGCTAACAATGGATCTCCTTGATGGATGAATGCTTGAACGCTTGAATGCTTGAAGGCTTTCTTGAACTTGAGAGCTTGAGAGATGAATAATGGATGATAAAATGAGAGAGGAAGGCCTCCTTTTATAGTGAACTAGGGCACAATCCTCTAGAGGGGCCACCTTGGATAATTAAATCCCAATTAGGTCCTAACCTTTAGAAATATAACTATATTAAATGCAATTTAAGGATTTACCATTCCGAAACCCAAAATGGCCGACCTGAAAGTGGGAAAACAAATATCTCTGAAACCCGGCACCTAGAAATCATGGAGATTTGAAATTTGAACTTGGGGTCAGGGATGAGGTCAACTCTGCTATAGGTTAGGGTTGAGGTCAACCCTGATCTAGGTAAGGGTCAAGGTTGACTTTGACCTTGAGGTCAAAAACCTCAAGACCCTAGCCTAGATTGCCAGGAAATGAAGATATGAAGTGAAAGTCAAGTGCAGAGGAAAGAAAAATAGGGGGAAAAACTAGATACATGCAAAGACCTGATCAAGGCACTTAACATGACCCTAGACCACTTACTCGGAGGGCTAAACACTCTTATCATGGAAGTGCTTCCATTTTAAGATGATACACTAACTTTTACCAAATTATCAAATATCACATGATAAAGTATTTTATGCCATAACCATCTTTCTTCTATTTTAGTAATTAAGCAATGACCAAATGTAGTATTCATCTTCAAAAGATTACCTTTTGTTTGTTCACCGATAGCAATTAGTCCACCAGTCTTTTCCGATATCTTGCATTTTCCATTACTAAACTCAATTTTGAATCCTTTATTATTTAATTGAGATATACTTACCAAATTGTACTTTAATCCATCATCCCATAGAGACCTTCATAAGTTATATTGTTAGTTAAAGAAATAGAACCTTTACCTCTAATTACATAGGAAGCACCATTTCCAAATCTGACTAAACCTCCTTCGCAATGTTCCAATATTATGAATTTGTTCTTATCTCCAGTCATATGATGTGTGCAACCATTGTCGATTATCCAATCGTTGTTACATTTCATGCTTGAGATCAAAGACTTTTCTTCACTAGTTTGAGTGTTATTGGTAGAGGGATCTTACTTTACAGTAAAAAATACAATTTCATCATTATTATCATTAGTATCATCATCTTAATCTTTATCTACATAACACATCTTCTTGATCTTCTGATTGTAGTCCTTGTATTTCTCGTATTTATCCTTCTTTTCATTATCATATTCCTTTTTCAGTTTGTTGGGACATCTATGTGCAAAGTAACCAATATCTCTGCCATTCCAACATGAAATAGGGATTTTCCATTTATATCTTCCTTTTCCTTTGGGAAACCTCTTGGCTATTAAAACTTTGAGTTCCTCCAACTCTTTTTCTTTAGTAGCTAAACCTTCATATTCATATGAATCATAAACAACTTTTCCTTTTCTAGATGATCCATTATTTTTTGAGGCTTGAAAAGAAACTTGAGTAGTAGTAGGTTGACTATTATCAAAATTACTCAATTTAAATGCAGTCAACTTTCCTATTAATGAATCCAATGTGACTCTAACTAGATTAATAGATCTTAACTCTTGAATAGCATAAACTCTAATTGCATACTTGGGTATAAGTGTTTTGAGAATTTTACTTACAACATCATCACCTTCAAGACTTCCTCTAGCTCCTCTGATAGCAGCAACAATCTATTTTATCATTATACTATATTGTGTGATGTTTTCTTCATCTTGCATCTTTATTTCATCATAGTTACCTTTCAGACTATCGACTTTATCTCTTAGAACATGTGTGTCACCTTCATATACATTCTTTATCTTATCCCACATATCATTTTCATTATCCATGTGTTGTATATTAACATATTCAACATCGTTTAGGGCACTTGCAATCTCTATCTTTATAGATTTGTGTATCAACATTTCCTTTTCTCATATGTAGTAAGTATTCTAGTAGGTGGTTTGTACTGTGAGGTAAGATAGTTGATTGTTGTCTCTAACAGTCATGACAAATGTAACATCATTATTCTTTCCCATGTATTGAAATTATCCTTGGTAAAATTGGGTGCTTCTTTCCTCTACATCTTCAGATCTTTTCCCTAAGTGGTTAAAATTTTTGAATCAGGGAACTTAGCTCTTATACTAATTGTAGGTATAGGATCAATTACTAAGAGGGGAGGTTGAATTAGTAATCACCAACTCAAACTTTATAATTTCACAGTCTCAATACTTCTTTAATAGATTTATTGATTAAGATATGTTGTAACCTATAACATCATTATTAGTTAGCTCAACATTAAGAATTCATGCAACATATTAAATCATCCATGCAACAATAACACAAATATTTATCTCATGGAAACCTAATTAGGGTGAAAACCACAAAGTGAAAAAAATGCCCACAAAAATTTGTACTCTTCTAAAATACATCTAGTTAAGAGCTTGTCATATTAAAGGCTCACCTGATTAGGGTTACAAAAGCATTATTAAATGCTACCTGGTTAAGGGATTTCCCTGAGACCTGTTAGAGTATTTACCCTATTAGAGGTAACCTAGTTGGAGGATTTTAAACCTTCTTTTTTGAATGCCACTTGGTTAGAGGATTTCACAATGGACCTGTTAGGGTCACCTGATAAGGGATTTTACTATCACAATTGTTAGAGAATAATAGACAATAAATGATCTATATTTCAGACTATCCTTTCTAATTCTGATCCAATGAAGTACAAGAACATACCAATTCAATTCTATGTTCTTCTCTATATCCTTCTCTGATCTGTCGATATCCACAATCTTCTTTTTCTTGAGCATGATACCAGATTCCTTCTTTCTTCTTCCTTAAGTATGTTTCCTCAATCATAAACCCTAAATTTTAATCCAATGATCTATATCTTTCATATCTAATCTTAACCATCCATATTTATTTTATTTACATCCTTGCCAGCTTGATAAATGATAAACTTTTTTCTTCTTGTATAAACTTCCTTGATATGCTTTACCTCGATCTTTGTGTCATCACCTTTTTATTTAAGATTATATTCAATTTTTCCCACTTTCTTAATTCATCATCTATTCTTCACTTGTCTTTAGATCTTCACTATCTCTGATAACTCTTCCTTTGTACCAATAAGACTGTATTCAGTGTATCAATAAGACAATAGGTTACCAATAGGTACCTTAATCAAATTACCTTCACCTTTACTCGTATCTTATTAATATCTTTATGAATAGCATCCTTCATCTTAACTTCTTATCATACTCTGATAAACAATCAAATCATTCATCTGTCCACCATTATTATTCTTAGCAGTTGCCTAATAAGAACCTTACTTAACTTATCATTATAGTAACAATAGTTTCCTTCTGATAGATATGGTAACAAGTCAAAACATCATGCCAAATAGTTTGACATCAATGACAAACATATAACTAATTATCATGTATACAAATCATGTTCTTACCAGTAGCAACCTTCTTCAACATATTATGCCAACAACTATGCGGTTATGCCAACATTTCGTCATCTAACATATCTTCTCCTATTAACCAAGAAACCATTTTACCAGAACTTCTTTGTGCTAAGGTGATTACTAGACCTAAACATAGAAAGAAACATAGTCAAATATTTATAAATCTACCATTTTTCATGTATCACTATTATCATGATCACTCTACTAATGATTGTCAAGCTTTACATTACAAGATTCAACAACTCATTAATAATGAGGTTATTCACATATCTCCTTATGATGAGCTCTATTTCAATCTTGTTTTCTTTAAATAACATCTAAGTCCCTATTATGTTTCTCCATGCCATGTAACATTTTTAGCCTATCTCTTGGGGGCTCATTATCATGCATGGTATGCTTGGTGAGTAGCATAATAGGTCCTTTTTCTCTTTTTCCTACACTTGGGGGGATATTCATCTCTCTCATTCTCCCAATGATCCATGTTTCCTTTGGTTTTTTTTATTTTTTTATCATGTGACATCCAATCTCACAATTGGGTTTCCATGGTAGATATATCACTTACCTTGGAGACTCACAAAGTGTGTATCCTTTACAAGGATTTTCTTTTTTACTTATTGCATGGTATCTTGTTGCATTCTTCCCTTTTATGGCCTCATAGGAGATGTGACCTCTTTGGATTGGATTGGGTGTTGCTTTTGCATACTATCTTGATGTTGCAATTTATTTATCCTTCTTCACCACTTCCTTAAGATGCCAAAATAAGAACTTATTTTTCCATCTTAAGAGAGGGCATACATGGTCCCCTTATTTTCATATGTTTTTCTTCATTTTAAACATAACATATAGAGTACACTAGCATAACATAACTTTCTAGGGCCAGTTACCCTCTTCCTACATGTCTTGGATTGGTTGACTAGCATACCATACACACTAGCTAGACCATTTAACCTATCCTACCACATACAAAAACTATTCTCATAGTATAGGAGTAGTATATCATGGGGATGTAAATCTACCACAAGGCACAAAGCTTTTAGGGTTGAATATCGAGCACACAGCCCTATTAGACCATTTGATCCTACCCCTTTTGTTTTCATGGGATTGACTACCGAGCCCATAAACCTTCTAGAATAATCAATCATATCCCTTTGGTGTGGTTCACAATAAGGAACACAAACCTTATTGGGTGACGTGATCATACTCTCTCTCTCTCTCATTCTTAACAGTGATGTTGGTGTTCAAAATGACACTTATGCTCTTTAGGCTGCCAATATACCCTCAGATGGATTTTAGGAATGGTTAACTCCAAAATGTTATGAAGTCTTAGGGTAACTAGACCAACTATAGGGACAAAATGGCCCTCTTCTGCTTCTGGCTTTGCAAAACCAAGGCAGGTGCACCTAACCCAGTATAAATTATACTTCACACACCAAAGACTGGGTTTGAATAATAGATGAAAGGATAGTAAGAAAGTACTAAATGATAACCACACATTCATTGACTCTCCATTACTATGGGGTGGAACCTTACACAACCAAATACTAAAAACTTAGGAATGGTTCTTAATTTCATGTGTTTGAATCATAACAACCTCGATCGGGATATGTCAACAAAGAAATACTTATCTAGGACAATGCCTCATCCATTAGGCAAGGTTTCTTAGACAAACTACACACACAAACCAGAATATATCTGAGATTCAAAGCCATAAACACATTTACAATCTCCTTTACTACTTACAAAGTATCCTTACATAGACAAAAGATAAATCTATGTCCCATCTAGAGCATCATTTCATCTAATTCTAGATTAGAACTCAAGAATGAAGGCATATACATAAAATGGTTATGCAATGAACTAGAAAGTTCAAAATTTATCTATGTTGACACAAAGGAGAGATAAGAATCATGTGCCTGTATTAAGTATGAAGAATCCTCAAGTGTATACAATCAATACAAAGGAACCATGCTTGAAAACTATAGCTTAGACCTACAATTTTCTTTCCATTGTCAAAGTATACCAAAACAGGTCATTACAATTCAGACTGGGCAGAAGACTCACAACCAGAAAAGTTTGAAAACCTAACTCCCAATAATTCAAAAATGATCACAAAAATCCCTTTATACTAGGGTTACAATCCAAGCACAATGATCATTTCCAACTCAAAATTCAAATCCACCTAACCCCACCGAGGATTTAACACAAACAAGACAGGGATCAAGCCGCGGCATGCTAGCTCAAATAGTCTAATTTCAACAGCCAACTAGCCCTGTACTGGCCCAAGGTACAAAATCAACACTAAACCCTAAGAAATCTAGCCAAAAAGATCTCTGCAACACACTTTAGGGTACTGTATCATTTACTCCCCTACGGCAAGACACTCCTCTACAACTATCATGGCAGCTTGGACCACTCCGCAGCGTTTGACAATCCATTCTACCCACTATGGCCACTCAAAAATTGAATTTTGGGTACTTCTGTTGTTGCACACCCTCTGTAGAATTTGAAATCAAATGCAACAGCTAATTGACAAAATTTTGAAACATGCCCATCGATTATATCTCTTCCCGGTAGATCGGGCGGCCCAATATAATTCATAACAGTCGCAAGCCCCTTGAAAAGTCATCTGCCACCTCATAAATCCCTCGGTGAATGAAAATTGAGCATGTCAGTAGCACGGCACCATGGACTCACCTTAACTCCACAACAGTGCCATCATAGTAGTTTTTGCATGATCACTTAGCCAGGAAATGGGCTATGCGAACATGCAACAACCTGGAGACCTTTACCTTGCCGCATAACTGTCATCGCTACTAACACAAAGTGTCAGTCGCATGATCGCATAGCCTTGAAAAAGGCTATGCAAACATGCAACTAACCACTAGCTCACCACCATAGACACCACATTACCACTTGCCACTGGGCCCCAAGGACACGTTTCAACCGATCGCATGATCACATGGCTAAAAGATGGCCCTTGCGATCACGCGACAAGGCAACAAGACTGCCACCTGTCACCACGCTATTCATTGTATCCACCTGGTCACTAACATAGGACCCACCCATCATAAGCCTTAGAATGGATGGCAGGTGTAAGATCTCATAGCTCTGACAAAACATATGAGAACTTACACCAGCTATTAGATCGCGTCCTCGTCACAAACCAGCTCTTCACGTAGTCACACTGTCATTTCTCCACCTGTCCCTGACACATCCAACCAAAATATGCTAGGATGGCCTAACCTATCATAGGACCCACAATAGAGCACCGAACAAAAAGAAGATCGGACTGCTAGTGCACTTTCGCATAGCCCTGACAAATCCTTCATGCTTTAGCAACAACCGTTGATGCTCTGACATGTCAGGATCCTCTGACTCATATGGAAACTAGGTCCCACCATTACACGATTGCACGACTAAGGCAAAGTAAAATGCCAAGCAACTAAACATCACTAAGAATTGGGACCCACATGGATAGGTAGCATACGGTCACATGATCGCATGTCAAAAATGTCTGACATGTGGCCATGGGACAACCAATCAAGAAGAGCCTGCAGACCTCGACCCACTTCACGCCCATACAAGAAAATCAAATAGCTATCACAAAAGCATGAAGGATAAACATCGTGCATCTTTATCATGCAAACATATGACAACCACCGATCTTGTCCAAACTTTAACCACATCGGGCAATGGGAAGAACTGGGACCCACCAACGATCGCACTTGTGCAGTTAAGACCGAGGTTGAAAACACACAGTTTTTGACACAGCGAAAGACTGAAAACACATAGAGTTTTTGATGCCAAAAGACAAGCATGCAAAAATAGGAAGCACAAGGTCAAAAATAATGAAGGTTTTCACATAGACCAAAAACGTCATGGATTTTCAAAAACACTGTGGGTTTTTGACACTATGGCAGCTTCTTGAAATTGTTTCCCACAGACCTTAGAACTTGAATAACTTTTTGGATTTTTGATTCAAGAGATGTGATCTGAACTGGAGCAAGGTGAAAACATGAAGCACACAGAGCTAAGGGCACACACCATGAAACATTATGGATTTTCTTCGCAAGATAAAACTATGACTACAGGTCGAGCAGGACAACTTAACAAAGCTTGCAAGGAAAAGGCCATTTTCCTGGGATTTTTGCATGAACCAGAAAATGGACTAACAGTGGATCATACTAGGGGATGCATGTCTCTTGTAGGCATGGCAAGCATTCAGAATCGCTGGGAGAGCAGACCAACTCAAAAAATTTGACTCAAAAATATAGAGCAGACAAAAACAAGGGAACCTAAACTACTGTTCATGGAAGAGATACTTCAAGAGACGTAAAACTTTAAGAATTGTCCATGAATAGGCAATTCCAAAGTACCACCAACTAAATCCTTCAAGGTATATGAATCTATTCCCCACTTGCCCTCAATAAGATAAGGGCCCAACCAAATAGGATCAAACTTTCCAGGCCTTCCCTTATCTTCCAACCTTGCATTCCACATCAGGACCAAATCATCAATTTCAAAACTTCTTTGAGTTGTCCTCTTATCAAACAAATTTTTACACTACCTCTGCAATGTCTCATTTCTCTCATGTGCATCCCTCCTTACTTCCTCTAACTAGTTTAATTCATCCATTCTCATTCTCATCTCATCATTCAAATCTTCATCATATGCCTGGATGAACCTATACATTTGTAACAAATTGTTCTGAGGTAATCTAGCACTTATTCCATAAACTAGGTCAAAAGGGGCACAACCTATGGCTTTCTTTATAGTTACTCTGTCAGCCCACAATGCCCACCATAACTTTGAGTCCCAAGCTTTCTTATTTCAGTCCAACACCCTCTTGAGAATCTTAATAAGGCTTTTATTACTGGATTCAACCTGGCCATTTCCTTGTGGATGATATGGGGAAGAAAATGAAATGTGTATCCCATATTGCTGACAAAAATCACCAAACTCCTATGATCTAAAGCACATTGCATTATCAACCACAATTGTCTCTGGGCAACCAAATCTAGTGAGGATATTCTGCATTATAAAATCAATTACCACTTTACTAGTAGCCCTCCTAGTAGGGATAACTTCAACCCACTTGGTAAAATAGTCTGTTGCCACTAGTATATATGAGTGTCCACCACTAGACTTGTTTGGGATCTCACCAATGAAATCAATACCCCACTTTTGGAAATGAGCCTGAACTGAAACAGGTCTGAGTGGCAAATTCCCATTGAATTTCATCCTTCCTGCAAATCTCTGGCATGCATCACACTTCCTCACAAACTGATGTGTATCTTTAAGAATTGTAGGCCACCAAAATCTAGATCTAAGGATCTTGTGGGCTATGGTCTTTTCCATATAGTGTCCTCCAAATACACCTTGATGCATTTCCTCTAGCAGATTCTTAGATCTTTCATGATCAACACATTTTAGCAATACTCCACTGCTTCTCCACCACAACTCGCCATGTATAATGGCATACCTTGCTGACTATAACTTGACAGTCCTCCTCTTATTCTCATTTGTGTTAGGGGGAAGGACCAACCTCTACAAGTAGTTGACAACATCTTTATACCAATCACAGTAATCCATATCACAAATATATGGCCTCTCTTCCTCCTCTAACATGTTCACATGATTTGCAACCAGATTACTTTGTGCCATGAATTTTGCAAGACATAGGCATCTCACCAATTTTGTAATCTAGATATCAATATTAAATTCCTGGATCCTATTGATCCATCTACATCTTTTTCCTGATACCTCTTGTTGCACCAAAATATCCTTAACGGCAGCACTAGGAACATAAGAAACCACCTTGGCTCCCACAAGATAACACCTAAAAGCCTTGACTGCTTTGACTAGGGCATAAGCCTGTTTCTCAGTGATATCATATTTCAATTCTACTGCATGTAAAGACTTGCTAAAAAATGATATGGGTTGCTCATATCCATCTGAGTTCTTTTGCAATAAAACTGCTGCAACCGTATGATAAGAAGCAAAAGAGAAAATCTGCATGGGCTTACCATAATCAGGGGTCCTCAAAATAGGGGCATCTTTAATGGCCTATTTGATACTTCTGAAAGATTTATCTACTTCTTCATTCCACTCTATCTTTGCATCTTTTTTCAATATCCTAGAGATAGGAATACAAATTTCTACAAAATTTGTAACAGATCTTCTTAGAAAATTTACTTGCCCAAAGAAAGACTATACTCCTTTAACATTCCTTGGTGGTGAAAGCTTGTCTATTGCCGTAACCCTTTCAGGATCAATTCTCACTCCATCCTTGGACACAATGTGTCCTAAGAGCTTGCCTTCCACAACACCAAAAGAACACTTCTTTGGATTTAAAGAGATTCCATACTCCAGAGCTCTGGTAAAGATCTTTTCAAGATGTTCACAATGTCAATCCTCCTTCTCTGAATATGTCATGATATCATCCTGATATACCACTAAAAACTTATTTATGAAATCAACAAAGGCCACATCCATAGCTCTCTGGAAAGTAGCTCCTGCATTTGTCAGACCAAATGGCATTCTGACATAACCATATGTTCCCCAAGGGGTAGTGAATGCAGTCTTAAATTGTTATGACTCATTGACCATGACCCGATTATATCCAGAGAAGCCATCCATCATGGACATTAACTCTGATCCAGTAACCCTTTGCAGCATATTTTCCATGTTAGGCAGACCATAATTATCCTTTAAAGAATTGACATTCAAATTCCTAAAATAAACACATAACCTAATGTCACCATTCTTTTTTCTGACTGGAACCAAATTTGACACCCAAGTAGAATGTTTGACAAGCTTGATAATGCCAGCATCCATCATCTTTTTAAGTTCATCTTGCATTTTTGGTGCCAAAGTAGGGTTCACAGGCCTTAATTTCTGCCTAAAAGGTTTAGTTCCTTCCTTTAATGGTATCTCATGTTGAAAGAGATCTTCTCTATATGCCTTCAAATCATCATAAGACCATGCAAAAACATGTCTAAATTTTTTGAGAAGATCAATCAAATTTCTTCTAGTTCTTTGAGATAAGCATTTACCTATGTAAATATTTTTTGGTTCTTGGCTTGTTCCTAGATTCACTTCCTCCAAATCATTTTTCTTGTCAACAATTCTGGCAACACAAGCCCTCTCCTTATCATCAAATGTCCTTTCAAGGGCAACCAATCCCCTAGGGATCCTATTTGACTTTAGTTGCAAAACTTCCTTCCCAAGAACACTTTCTTTTCCATCTCTGATGTCAACATAGGTGCTAAAATCCATTTCTTGACCATCAAAATGAGATTCACACTGCAAGAATCTCAAAATGTCATGATCATTAGAAAATACTTGCCAATTCTCAACATTATCTAGGATAGAAGGCCTGGACTTACACTCAATTCTGGATATCCCTACAAAGGTAACATCCTCTGGCCTTAAGGCTATGTTTGCTAGTAAATCTACCATTCTATTTTGGCTTCTATCCACCCAATCAATACCAAAGGCACTAAAACCCTCAATTTCATCCCATATAGCATTTCTATATTGTTTCAGCCTTTGATTCTTAGATGCATACTTTGATCTAATCTGAGAAACTATTAACTCAGAATCACCAATCACCCTAAGATGTTTGATCCCATGTTTTGATTCTTGTCTCAAACCAATCAATAGGGCCTCATAGTCTGCAACATTGTTTGTGCAAGGAAACAAGAGAGTGAAAGAAAACTTAAAAGTCTTACCACTTGGGGACACCAATAACACTCCTACTCTAGCACCTTCTCTAGAACTTGCTCCATCAAAATATAATTTCCACAAGACACTACCCTCTGCCATGTTACTCTCATCATCAGCCAAAAGGGTACGCCTGACCTTCTCCTGCATCTCATTCCTCTGGACTTGGAATGAGCCAATGTCAGTGTCAACAAAACAATTCATGCTATCCTTTTCATTTTCCTCAATCATATGTGGGGTCCTAGCTACCCTTGACACCTTCACACTCTCTCCTTCAATGTCAAAAGTGGCAAAGGACAAGTCACGTTGAATACTTCCTCCCATGGAGGCACTCCACTTTCTAGATAACAACATTCCATATTGAGGAGGAATGTCAACTACAAGAACACTCATAGTCAACTATTTATTAGGAAATGCAGCTAATTTATAAGGCAAAGCCTTGATGGTACCAATAACTGGCACTTCTCTTGAGTCCATAGCTTGGCATCTCCCGTGAGGTGTATCAACCTTTAGTCCTAATGATTTCATGATCTCTGTAGGCATGACAGTGTTTGATGCTCTAGAATCGATCATGCAATTCTTCAATATTTTACCACCAATCACAAGGGACAAAAAGAAAGGATCAACTGTCCCTGATGCATTATTTACAATATTTGTATCCAAGAAGATTTGAGGAATCTTAGAAACAATTTCTTCACTCTTACTATCAGGTGTGTCTTCCAAGGAAGCCACATGTTTGTCATTTCTATTCACCTCTTGGATTCCTACAGAAGAAACACCCTTTACCCAATTCAAGGCCTTGACCTTATGTTCTTCTATTCTCATCATTTCTAAAAGTGGAACCTTGACAGTGATCTGTGAAATCAATTTGGACATATCAATTGGAATATACTTTTGGTTTTTCATGTCTTCTTCAAAGATAGTGACAACTTTATCCTTTGTGAAACCAGATTTATCTTTGAGAGGAGATTCCTCTCCCTTCTAAGGAATGGGAACAACTACCTCTATTGTCTTTGCTTTATTCTTAGGTGTTGCAATAGGTACAACTTTCCTTTTTACCTTCACTTGGTTAGTATCATTGGCACCCCTACCCTTTTCTCCATGCTATTGTGTACCATTTTCTGTCTCCTTGATAAACATACTACTTGGCTTACTAGTTGCATTTCCAACTATCCTATTCCTCAAGTTATAATTGCTTCTAGCTTGAGTAACCATGTTTGTAGTGATCTGAGCAATTTCTTCATCTAATGGTCTTCTTAAAGAAACTTGCTCCTCACCCCTCACAATACCACATCCAACATCATCAAACTCTTCATGTTCTTCATCAAAATCATTCTCATCCTCTATATGTGCAGAAGTCATTTAACAACCACTCTTGTCATACTGCTCCTCTTGTTCTTGATTCTCTTGTAAGTTTAAAGCAATGACACAATGCTCAAGGTCATGAGGAGACTGACAAGTAGCACACCATGGGATATCTTTAGTCATATTTACTGAATTTCTATGCAAGGGATCAGGGATCCTTCCATCAGGCCTTTCTTGCTTGGTTGGGAAAATGGGCTTGCCATCTTTCCACTAAGTGTTGTAAGGGTAATTTTGCATTCTTGGTTGTCTGCTAAAATTGTTTGGAGCTGACCTCTTCATAGTCACAGCTCTATTGTTTCCCTTTTCACCAGGCTTTAAACCTTCCAAAGCCTTTAAAATTTGTTTTAGATTGTCATCCTCTTTGGGTTTAGAGTCAGCAGACCTTCCCATTTCTTTCTTACTCTACATTTGAGGCCTGCAATCATCTCTTCTTCCTATCTTTCTTGATATTCTTCTATTACTCTCTATGTTGATGGCCAATTTGTAAGCTTCCCCAAGATTTCTAGGGTTCTTGTCCCTCAAGATGTATCCCATTTTTGCATCAAAGGCATTCAAGTATGTCACAAGACATATCCTGTCATCTAGTCTAATAACCTGCAAGAGCCTATGCATAGCCTTTTGGAATCTTATATTAAATTCAAGGACCTCTTCATTCTGATTCTTCTTTATGTTATTGAATTCATTCAAGATAAAACCCTCATTTGTTTTATCTCCATAGTGTTCCTTGAAACAATTCTTGAATTCATTCCATGACCCTATACTAGCATGGGGTAACCCTCTAAACCAATCCCTAGCATCCTCAATCAGGGATTGTACAAATAGCTTCATTATAACATCATCAGGCTCTACATTATAATCATCTATTACATCTATGAAATTTTTTAGATGTTCTTCACATGTGATGACATTATTTCCAGTAAATTTAGGAAGCTTCTTTCTAATTTCATCAGGGATTACATTAGGATAACCAAGAATACCAAAGAAGACAAGTTGTTTGTACCTTTCATGAATGGGAGCTCCATACAGTGGATCCATTTCTTGAGATGTAGATGTCCTTGTGTTTGAACCATCAGAAACTCTAGTGGCACCTGGTACACCATTTGCTTGAGTTGCATTGTTACCATGATTTCCACCTTCTCCCAAAAAGGAAGCAGCAATATTTGAAGGTCCTAAAGCATGCTTGAGAAAATCTATCTTCTTTCTGATTTCTATAGCAGAAGCCTCCAACTCTACTTTCTCTAGTTCTTTATCCAATATTTATTTCTCCCTTCTAGCTATCTCCAAATCTGAATCTAATCTCAGTCCTGGATCTGATGTCCTATCCATAATAACTTGTTCACTGATTTGAATCCCAACAGCCTTCTGTTTGCCTTTATCTCTTGGTTTGGTTTCTTCACATATTTTTTGAACAATAGGTTGTTCATTTACTCCTTCAAGCTCTAGGACAAAATTAATTGCCTCCAAATCTAGTAACTACCTCTTTAGCTAATCAGCCCTTATCATGGCTTGTCTTACTTTATCTTCTTTGTCCTTTTCTCTTTGTTGCCTAATGGAAAGCTGTTCTTGAACTCTTCTTTCTAGTTCATAGACCTCCTCAAAGATCTCTTCTAATTCAGGGAGAGTGGTCTTAGAGTCATCATCTCCCACTTGGGTTTCATCGCCATATTGGTTCAATCCCAAATCAACAGCGTCTTCATATTCTGAATTATTTTCTTCTTGACTAGGCCTGGCTTGGGTTTCTTGTCCGGTATCTTTCTTGTTTCTCCAAGTATGAGAAACACCTCTTCTCTTCTTTCCTCCCCTTGTCTGACTAGGCCTAGAAGTGCTTGGAATGCCTTCTTCCATTATATCTTTAGGATGCTCCTTTCTCTGAGACCTAGTACCTCTATAACTCATCTTGCAAAATAAATACTAACTAGCACTGCTTCAGAGATGTTTGAGTCACCACCCAACTGTATTGGGAATATCACAATATAGTTTCTTCACTCTAGAAATACTCAAATAAGTTAGAGAGACAAGGGACAAGAACAACCCTGTTTCTTCCAATGATGACCTACTAGTTAGGATGAACATGTATAACACTTCCCCAGTAGAGTCACCATCTTGTTGGTCTTCAAAATGATGATTATGCTCTTTAGGCTACCAATATACCCTCAAATGGATTCTAGGAATGGTTAACTCCAAAATGTTATGAAGTATTAGGGTAACTGGACCAACTATAGGGACAAGACTGCCCTCTTCTACTTCTGGCTCTACAAAACTAAGGTGGGTGCACCTAACCCAGTATAAATTATACTTCACACACCAAAGACTGGGTTTGAATAACAGATGAAAGGATAGTAAGAAAGTACTAAATGATAACCACACATTCATTGACTCTCCATTACTATGGGGTGGAACCTTACACAACCAAATATTGAAAACTTAGGAATGGTTCTTAATTTCATGTGTTTGAATCATAACAACCTCAATCGGGATATGTCAACAAAGAAATACTTATCTAGGCCAGTGCCTCATCCATTGGCCAAGGTTTCTTAGATAGACTACACACACACACCAGAATATATCTGAGATTCAAAGCCATAAACACATTTACAATCTCCTTTACTACTTACAAAGTATCCTTACATAGACAAAAGATAAATCTATGTCCCATCTAGAGCATCATTTCATCTAATCCTCGATTAGAACTCAAGAATGAAGGCATATACATAAAATGGTTATGCAATGAACTAGAAAGTTCAAAATTTATCTATGTTGACACAAAGGAGAGATAAGAATCATGTGCCTGTATTAAGTATGAAGAATCCTCAAGTGTATACAATCAATCCAAAGGAACCATGCTTGCAAACTACAGCTTAGACCTACAATTTTCTTTCCATTGTCAAAGTATACCAAAACAAGTCATTACAATTCAGACTGGGTAGAAGACTCGCAACCAGAAAAGTTTGAAAACCTAACTCCCAATAATTCAAAAATGATCACAAAAATCCCTTTATACCAGGGTTACAATCCAAGCATAATGATCATTTCCAACTCAAAATTCAAATCCACCTAACCCCATCGAGGAGTTAACACAAACAAGACAGGGATCAAGCCGCGGCATGCTAGCTCAAACAGTCTAATTTCAATAGCCAACTAGCCCTGTACTGGCCCAAGGTACAAAATCAACACCAAACCCTAAGAAATCTAGCCAAAAAGATCTCTGCAACACACTTCAGGGTATTGTATCATTTACTCCCCTATGGCAAGACACTCCTCTGCAACTATCATGGCAGCCTGGACCACTCCGCAGCGTTTTACAATCCATTCTACCCACTCTGGCCGCTCAAAAATTGAATTTTGGGTACTTCTGTCATTGCACACCCTCTACAGAATTTGAAATCAAATGCAATGGCTAATCAACAAAATTTTGAAATGTGGTCGTCGATTATATCTCTTCCCAGTAGATCGGGCGGCCCAATATAATTCATAACAGTCACGGGCCCCTTGAAAAGTCATTTGCCACCTCATAAATCCCTCGGTGAATGAAAACTAAGCATGTCAGTAGCACGGAACCATGGACCCACCTTAACTCCACAATAGCACCATCATAATAGTTGTCACATGATCACTTAGCCAGGAAATGGGCTATGCGAACATGCGACAACTCGCAAACCTTTACCTTGCTGCATAACCATCGCCGCTAATAACACAAAGTGTCAGTTGCATGATCGCATAGCCTTGAAAAAGGCTATGTGAACATGCAACTAACCACCAACTCACCACCACGGATGCCACATTACCACCTACCATGGGGCCCCAGGGACACGTGTCAACCGGTCACATGATCACATGGCTGAAAGATGGCCCTTGCGATCACATGACAAGGCAATAAGACTACCACCTGTCACCACGCTATTCATTGTATCCACCTGGTCACTAACACAGGACCCACCCATCATAAGCCTTAGAATGGATGGCGGGCATAAGATCTCATAGCTCTGACAAAACATATGAGAACTTACGCCAGCCGTTAGATCACGTCCTCATCACAAATTCTCTGACAGCCGCCCCACAACCAGCTCTTCACATAGTCACACTGTCATTTCTCCACCTGTCCCTGACACATCCAACCAAAATATGCCAGGATGGCCTGACCTATCATCGAACCCACAATAGAGCACCGAACAAAAAGAAGATCAGACAGCTGGTGCAATTTCACATAGCCCTAACAAATCCTTTGCGCTTTAGCAACAACCATTGATGTTCTGACATGTCAGGATCCTCTGACTCATCTGAAAACCAGGTCCCACCATTACACGATTGTGTGACTAAGGAAAAGTAAAACACCAAGCAGATAAACATCACTAAGAACTAGAACCCACATGGATAGGTGGCAAGCGGTCACATGATCGCATGTCAGAAAAGTCTAACATGCGGCCATGCAACAACCAATCAAGAAGAGCCTGCAGACTTGGACCCACTTCACACCCATACAAGAAAATTGAATGGCTGTCGCAAAAGCATGAAGGATAAACATCATGCATCTTTATCATGCAAACATATGACAACCACCAATCTTGTCCGAACTTTAACCACACCAGGCAATGGGAAGAACTGGGACCCACCAACGATCGCACTTGCGCAGTTAAGACCGAGGTCGAAAACACACAAAGTTTTCGACACAGTGAAAGACTGAAAACACATAGAGTTTTCAATACCAGAAGACAAGTGTGAAAAAATAGGAAGCACAAGGTCAAAAATAATGAAGGTTTTCACACAGACCGAAAACATCATGGATTTTCAAAAACACTGTGGGTTTTCGACACTATGGCAGATTTTTGAAATTGTTTCCTGCAGACCTTAGAACTTGAATAACTTTCTGGATTTGTGATTCAGGAGATGCAATCTAAACTAGAGCAAGGTGACAACATGAAGCACACAGGACTAAGGGCACACACCATGAAACATTATGGATTTTCTTCTCAAGATAAAGCTATGACTGCAGGTCGAGCAGGACAACTTAACAAAGCTTGCAGGGAAAAGGCCATTTTCCTGGGATTTTTGCATGAACCAAAAAATGGACTAACAAGTGACATCTCTCTTATTATGATTTTGGATATGATGACAAATTAAGTCTATTGGGGGTTTGATGCTTTCTTCATCTCCTTAACCATGATAAGATCTTTTGTTACTTTTCAATCTACTTTACCGTAAGTTTGAGGAAATTCGTACTCCCGCTAAAGTGGGGGCTCAATGTATTGTCTTAAAATGGATGCACTCCCCATTTAAGACCTTTTATCTCCCATCCTTTATCAAATTTTTGGACCATTGATGGATTTGTGCTTAATGATAAGGCATATTAATTCCATATTTTAGATACCCTAGGATAGCTTCCACTAGGTCCTTTTTCCTTGTTTTATCATATTTTCTCAAAGACTTTATGCTCAATTTTGCTATTATGTGGCATTCAGCCACTAGACTTCTGCTATGGTTTTAAACACACTTAATATGTTATACTTGGATGGATATGTTATTATACTTACTTTGAAATTATGATTATGTCTTTATAATTAAATTAGTTGTTTGAACATAAATAATGCATGTGTGTTTTGGTCTTTATTACCATGAATGTCTTCATCCTAACATCTAAGGTGCAGTGCATCAATATAGAAAATGTCATCTTGACCAAGTGAAATGCACCCATGCACTAGATGCTCGACCTAGTCTTACAGTATAATCCAATGGAGAAACATTAGCGTAGCACCAGCAAGTGGTTTTTGGGTGATCAAGTTGGTAGCCATCAAGCAAGGACTGAGACAAAATAATGAATTCTCTAAAGAAATCTAGGAGAGAGTGGAAAGTTAGATCTGTTGTTGAAGTGATTCTTTCCTCTTTTCTAGATCTATTCTATTTTTGGTTTTATAGCTTTCTTAATTTCTATTGGTAGTGTTGTAATAAAATCTCTGCCTATTTCTGTGGCATGATTAGTTAGCTGTTAGAATTTTTCTCTTTAAATAAAGCCCCACTCCTGTGTGAGAAGGAGGGCATTATTAGTTTAGTTGTAATATAGTTTCATTCTATTGTTTATTGGTTTTCATATATCTATGTACTTAGTTATTCAATTAATGATCAAATGAAGTATTGAGATTTAACTTTGTGTAATTGAGTGTTTGGGTACTCATCCAAGGGGGCCCACTTGGTGAGGAATCTATAGTTAGTTAAATTCATTCTAGTTAAGTTCACTTTCCTATATTTATGTTATTTCAGTATTAGTTTTGAACTGTTCCTGCAGTGAAAGCCATAGGTTATCTATCACTTCCTACAACCAAAGTGGTAGAGCAGCTAAAGCATTATAGCTTAGTTTGCAAGTCTTCATATTTTGCTAGCATCTTCACTTCTGCAATTTCCATTCTAGTATTTTATTTTCTATAGTTATAGTTTAGTTTCCTTTCAAGCATTTGTTTCCTTCAACAACTATAGAATGTGTGGTTGAGTAGTACTTGGTGCATATATCTTGTTGGCCCATTTCAAGTAACGCATCCCTCGGTTGAAATATTAAATGATTTTTTATGAGGATAAACTACTTGGTTGGATGTCCAATCCCTGAGTTTCAGATTATGCCCAGTTTCTGAGCGTTTATAAAAAGAGATCATTTTTGGTGTTGTTGCTAGGGATGGTGCCAAACCTAGTTCTCACTCAACCATTCCTAGGATTTTCTTTCATTTATGCTTCCATTTCCCTCTTTGAGTAGAATAAATTTCATCTTGAGAAGCACAGTAATCCACATCACTTCATACTAGCTACACGCATAATAGAAGACAAGACGCTCAAGGAAGGTACTTGCCAAATCAATCTGATAACCCATTAGAAGAAGAAGGCTAGTTTGTTGATTCTATTGTTAAACTTCCTGAAACCACATCATCATCCTCATCTTCTGAAGGATAACTCCTTAGTTTCTTCGAGGAGATACCTGAAGCCAAACCTATTTTCTAAAGCTTTCACCAATCTGAGATTCCGTTATCCTAAAAATCTTGATGAAGAAGAAAATCCTTTACCTTTGATCATCTATCAACCTTAGCCTAGAAATCCACAAGGATGGAAAATCCCACTACATTTCCTTTTCCTATATTTGACCAGCATGACAATAACAACCTCAAGAACATACCCTCTTCTTCTCTTCCAAAATTATATGGTCTTGTGCTAGAAGACCTGGATAACTTTCTTTACAACTTTGATATCCTTTGTAGGAGCTATGACTACACCACTGATGCCCACAGGCTTAAACTCTTTCCTGCAACTCTTAAAGAGTCTGCATTATGTTGGTTCATGGGCTTAGGACAGGATGTTGTTCACAATTGGGATGAAATGAAGGTTTCTTTCTTGCTAAAATATAAAGAGTATTGCAGAGGAAATGACATGCGAGGGGATGACATTTTTAAGATGACACAGAAAGAGGATGAGAGTCTTGAGGATTATGTCTCAATGTTCATGTTCAGCTTACAAAACAACACATAGCACAAGCTTAATGAGGAATCCCAGAATCTTCTCTTTCTATGAGGCATTCATGATGGATGCACCAAGGTATTGGACTTGATGGCTAGAGGAGATATCACCCAAGCTTCATGGGATGATATCAGAAAGATATGCCTTAAGTACTCCAAAGTTTTTGTTAAGAAAGGAAGGGGATATAGGTCCACCTTGGTAAAGTCAAATGGTGTGAGCACTTCTAAAATAGAGATAATCCATCTCTTGTTTGACTTCAAGCAAGACATCATTAACAACATGGAAACATAGCTAGACACCATGCAGGCCAAGAAGAAACGTGATGAAGAAGAGGCCATACTGGTTGAATTATGTCCCAAATGTAGACAGAAGAAGAGAGACTGCTAGTGAAAACTGGTTGCTAATGTGGAGACTACACAAATGCCAACTAATTACACACCAATTGAACCAGAGGATGAGAAGTTGTTCTTCATCACCTAGTGATGGCCATGGGTGCAAAGACAAGGTATGCCTCAGGACCCTCTTACATTTAGTGGTCTATTTTATAATAATCAATGGCAACCCCCCATGAATTATCAAACTCCTCCCTAGAATAATTTCTAGAATCATTGGAAAAATTACACCAATCCATAGTGGAAAAACCCTCAAGGGAGCTGGCAACAACCCCAAGGGGTGTGGAAGCCACCACAGGTTAATTGGTAGTAGAACCCATAGTGGAGAGGAGGTCAAAAATGGCCAAATCAGCCACAAGGATTCCTATCATCACCTATTTAGCCTCCACAGTAGCAAACACTTTTTCCAACTCCTGCAACTAATAATCCACCTCCCAAGCCTACTAAATTACCTACACAGTTGCAACCAAACCCAAATAATAGACATCCTACACCTCAACAAAATGTGTATTCTACTTGCCCAACATAGTATCCAATGCAATATCCTACTTATGTCATCACTCTTGATGATATTAACCTACAGTCTAGTACTAATCTGTCTACTTCTGATCCTCCAATTATCACTGAAGTACCCTCTGAGGAGCCTAACCAAGCTGAACATTCTCCTACTCTAGCAGCCCCTAAGCCAACACCTGAAAACAACTAGTAGATCATCCCTACTTTCCACAAAGGTTGCAACATAGAAATCCAAAGCCTACTGAAGAAGCAGCCTTCAACATCCTTGATAAACTAAAAAACATCAGTGTTCAAATTCCTCTTTTCTAGGTAATCAAGGGTGTCCACACCTATGAAAACGCTATCAAGGAAGCTTGTTTCAAAAAGTCTAGTCACAAGAAAAAGGATCCCTAGACTATCCATGTCTTGGGAAAACTGGCAAGCATTATGCTAGGAAAGCTTACCATCCTAAAATATTTTGACCCTGGCAGCCCTGTAGTCGAGGTCATTATCAATGGGACAGCTATCAAAAATGCCTTGATAGATCTTGGAGACACTATAAACATGATGACTAAAGATATCATTCATTAACTTGGTATCACCAACCTTAGAACTACACCTATTGTCTTGCATCTTGTAGATAGTTCCACTATGAAGCCTGATAGGATGGTGGAGGACATAGTTTTGACCTTGAATCATGGTCTTACCCTATTGATTTCATGAGCCTCTCAGCCAAAGCTACACTATGGGGCTATCCAATTATCCTTGGCTGACCTTATCTAGCAACTATTGATGCCTACATTAGATGTGTCTCAGGGGATATGACCCTCTTTGATGGTCAGCACAACAAGACTTTGGCCTTGTATCCACCTGCCCAACCTCAGATGGAATTATCCTTACCAATATAGCCTAATGTAGGAGAAGAAGATGAAGTAATTAACTCATTATCTCAGTTGATGATGTTAAAGAGAGATCATTTCCTATAGCTTCAAGAAGAGGATAAAGTAATCACCAACATCTTGCATAATCAAGATGGATCAAACTCAGATTCCTTGAACTATTCCTCCCATAATTGTTCTTTGTAGCCATTGAACCCTGATTAACAATTGTCTTCTCCTGCATCCAAACAGCTCTACCACTAGTTTCTTCCCCATGAGATCCAACTACCCTCATTAATAGATGTATCTATGATAGAACTAACTAAGCAATTAGAGGTATCTCTTGGTCACTACCTGAATATTAATAGTCAGCTTACTCTTCAGCAACAAACATCTCTAACTAAACTATTGAAGGATCATACTGCAACTTTTGCATGGGATTATGCAGACATGAAAGGCCTGGACACAAAGCTATGTACCCATAGGATATACCTAAAGGAAGACAAAACCCATGTTAGGAAGCTTCAAAGGTGTGTTAACCCTACATTAAGAGAAATAGTGAAGACCAAACTGTAAAAACTGCTCAATGTTGGTTTTATATATCCGATCTCAAAAAGCTAGTGGGTTTCTCCATTAGTCATAGTTCCCAAGAAAGGAGGTAAGTGGAGGGTGTGTGTCTTGACTAAAGGGAATGTAACAATGCCACTAAGAAGGATCACTTCCCCCTTCCATTCATTGACCAATTCTTAGACTCCTTAGTAGGAAAGAAGTATTTTTCATTCCTAAATGGATACAATGGATACAATCAAATCAGGATTCTTTCTAAGGACCAAGAAAAGACCACATTCACCTACCCATGAGGAACTTTTTCCTATTTAGTTTTTTATTTTGGTCTCTATAATGCTCCAACGACTTTCCAAAGGGTAGTTATCAGCATTTTTGTTGATATCTCTCATGATTATATGGAAATCTATATGGATGACATTACAACGTATGGAGAAACTTATGAGGAGGCTTTGACAAACCTGGGAAAAGTTCTTACAAGGTGTGAAGAACACAACCTATCTTTGAATAGTGAAAAGTGTTTCATGATAATGCAAGAAGGAGTAGTGTTGGGTCATTATATATCTAATATTGGCATCCAAGTGGATCCTACCAAAATTGAAGTTATTATGAATCTGCCCGCACCAACCAAGTAGAAAGATGTCAAAAGTTTTCTTGGACATGCTAACTACTATAGGTGATTCATTAAGGACTTCAGAAAAATGGTCAGTCCCATGTATTCTCTACTCACTAAGGATTCATAATTCTTATGGATACCAAGTTTTGATGAAGCCTTCTTGTAGCTAAAGTTTTTCCTAACTCAGGCTCCCGTTCTGTGGGGTCCTAATTAGGCTCTGCCATTCCACATTCACACTGATGCCTCAAATCATGCTGTAGGAGATATTATTGGATAGAAGGTATGGTAGAGCATGCCATTTATTTTATCAACAAAAATCTTCAAGGAGCAGAGTTGAACTATATAGTCACGAAGAAGGAACTTCTGGCTATTATTTATGCTCTGAACAATTTTTTCCATTACATCATTAGCTATCAAATATTCATGCATACTAATCATGCATCCATAAAATATTTGGAAACTAACAAGCCTTCTATCATAGGAAGGTTGGCCTGATGGCTTCTACTATTGTAGGAATTCAATATCACAACAGTGGATAAGCCAGGCAAGTCCAATCTAGTTTTTGATTTCCTCTCAAGATTGTAGAATATAGATGAATCTTATGTAATCGATGACAACTTTCCTAATGACCACCTATTATATATTTTAGCTAAGGCCCCCTAGTATGTTGACATTGCTAACTATTTGGTTTCTCAAAAGGTACCTCCATATTTCTCCTCAAAAGAAAAGAGGTTGCTAATAGAAAAGACTTTCAACTTTTCATGGATTACTGATTGTCTATTCTATACTAGCCCTGATCAAATACTGAGGAGATGTGTTAGGGAGGATGAGACTTATGACATCCTCCATTCCTATCATGATGAGCCTTGTGGAGGGAATTTTGTATCCAAAATAATAGTGATGAAGATATTGAACACTAACTACTACTAGTCAACCCTATATAAGGATGCGGTCAACTACACTAGGAAGTGTGATCAATGCCAACAGATGGGGCAACTGACTAAGTCTGATGAACTCTCTTTCCTCAAGTGGTAGTCACTCCATTTGATAAATGGGGGATGGATTTTTTTGGGCCCATCAATCCCTCATCTAATGACAATTCATATATCCTAGCATGCACTGACTATGTGGAAAAGTGAGTGGAGGTGCAAGTCATGAAGCATGCCCAAGATAACAAGGTTGTTGAGTTTCTATATGAGGAAATATTTACACATTATGGTGTACCCAGAGAATTGGTCACTGATCAAGGTGCTCAATTTACCTACACATTGATCACTTCCCTAATGAATGAGTACAATATTTGTCATAGAAAATCAAGTCCATATCATCTATAGGCGAATGGTTAGGCAGAAATCACTAACAGGGAAATAGAGGCAATCCTTACCAAAATAGTTTGGATACATAAAAAGGACTGGAGTAATAGATTACAAGAAGTAGTATGGGCATATAGGACCACATGGAAGATAACAATTGGTTTCACTCCTTTTGAATTGGTTTATGGGAAGAACGTTGTAATGCCCAATGAGTTTGAGCATAAAACCTTATGGACAAAATTACAGCTCAACATGGATCTTCCTATAGCACAACATGACAAGATCCTACAACTCAACCATCTAGATGAAATGAGGATAGTAGCCCTATAGAAAACTGAGATGGTCTAGTTATAGTACAAAAAGTGGCATGATTCACATATCCTAAAAAGATGGTTTTTTTCTTGGTGACTAGGCTCTTTTGTATGACTCTAGATTTCAGGTGATACAAGGTAAGCTCACTACAAGATGGCTTGGCCCCTATGAAATTGAACATGTTTATGCTAATGGTGTAGTTAAGCTATCCACCATCAACCCTATACATTTCAAGTTTCTCATGAATGGACACAAACTTTGTCTGTACCATAAGCCAAAAACAAAGGTCAACTTCCTATGGTAGTTTGAGATTTCTCCTGTTGCAGCTGAACCTCCTGCACCTAATAAAGATCCTACAATTGATGAACCTCCTACATTCGATGGACCTCCTCTAGTTGAAGACTCTCTTACAACCAATCAGAGTAATTACTTCCTCTGGTCATCTCTTTGACTCTACACGAAAGCAGCCATAATAAAAATTTTGTTTCCCATAAAAATATCTTTTTTCATAATAAAGAAACCATCACATCATATCTCATCACCTTTTTCTACCATATTCATTCATCTATCACAACATAATTGCACCCGTTATTACTTTTTTCTTGGCCCACGTCATCCTATCTTTCTAGATTTGGGAATTTAAAGGTTTTTATACTCCCAAGTATGCATTCATATATTGTTTAAAATACTTTTTTACTTAATTTGATATCATTATCAGTTGCATCATAATTAATTTAGTGATTCATCTAAGTACTATTGTACTTACAAACCAAGCATGTGCAGACACCTACCCCATTTTTCATGGGGGACAGTCTATTTAGTTGTGTGTTGCAATAAATACCCTTGCTTAAATCCACCATTAATTATTTTTTTTGGAAAGTTGTACTACACAGTCATTTTGACCAGTTGATTTGACAACCTACTGCATACAAAATTCCATAATAGCCTTGTTTTTAAAATCCAAATTTCTAGCTCCATTCTTTCCAAATTTTTCAAAATACCTATGCCATTTGTCTAGACTACCCATTAAATGAACTAGAAATCTCAACGAATTGATCATCGAGCCCTAGTTTAGTAGAATATGGGGTAAAATAATATTGGTATAAAAAAGGGCAGAATTTTTTGGAAGGCAGTTGGAGTTGAAAGCATTAGGAGTTTCTAAGGTTATAGAATTTCTCAGCAGCAGAATGGGTGGGAAACCCATATGGCATGAGCCAGAAAATCATACATCCTCATTGCAAGATTAGGCCAACATCCATGTTTTCAAATGGATAGGTTGGCTTACATATTTTGTGAGGTTATGTTGTTATGACAAGGTCGTAGCATTGGAAATTATGTGGACCTACAGCAATAGGGTTGCCTACGTGAAAGGGTTGTGAGAAGAGGCTTCTGAAGAACAAATTGTAGAATTTTTTGGACTTCCAACCACTGGAGAAGCCTTTCCACATGGGCACGATGCACAGATAGCCTAAATTTTCTCTACCCACAGATGTTGGACTGGAATACAATAAATAGGGTTCCAAAAAAACATCTCTTCTAGGAAAGTACCCTCCATTATCAATGTATATTGTAAGGTACATTACCTATGAGGAACAGTTTTCTTTCTTACATGTCATACATTTTATTCTTTTGAGTCATTTGTGGGATGATTGCCTAGTAAATATACCCAATTTTCTTTATTCCCTGTTGAATTTGAGTTTTGAGGAAGTCAGGAAGGGGAGGTGGAATGCTATCACCCACCATGGGTCGATAAGACTCTTGGTGGAAAGGTTTCTGCGAGATACCTCTCCCATGACCTGGGATTAGTTTATCGCAACACCCCATGTATAATTGCATGGTGAAGGGCCATGACCCATAATTCAAGAAGAGTAGGGAAATATCCTTGATGAGGCCATTTTTGAAAATGTTGAATCTACTATTCCAAAAGAGTATCACAAAAACCCTTCTCCTTCGGGAGATGATAAAGAAAATGTGGCATCCGGTAATCCAAACCATAGCCTCTATGACATAGTGAAACTGAGGTTCCCATAGATTTCTATAATCTAAGAGTGGAGCAGAGTGCTCAGAAGAAAGAAAAGGGAAAAGAAAAAATGGTCGAGTATGTTATGGATGACACCCCTGTTCCTCCTACAATTAATGTTCCTCTTGAAACCACTCTTGTCATAAAGAAAAGGACCTTGAAGAAGTGTCTTGCAACACCAGTTGACACCCCACCATGGTGAAGCATTCATTTGAACAAAAACAAACATAAAATGACTCACCTATAATGACTAGTTCTACCCCTGATGTTCCTATTGAGGAACCCTTGGAGGAAAAACCACAAGAAGACATCCCATTCATAGGGTGTCATGACTTGATGGAAGAGGATCCTGTAGTTGACAATCTAGAAAAGGAAATAGAGAACAAAGAAGTAGAGCAAAAAGAAACTATGTAAAATTTTCCCAACTTCATGCCAAAACTTTTGAAAAATCCAATTTATAGACTTGGTAGTAGGGTTTTAAGGTATAAACCCTAAGTTTGATAAGGACCTAACTAGTTGCGGCCTTGTTATATTTTAACATTACCTTTTCAGCCCACTAACAGACCAAATTAAACATGTGCTAAATTTCACCCCCTTTGACCCATCGCTTTATATGTTATATTGTTAGGTTGTTAGGCGAGGTACCTTTTAAATTATTTCTTTCAAAAGCCTAAGTCTACGGTATTATTTTTCAATAGTTTGTTCTTTCTAAACTTGTGGCTATCATTGAACCACAAGACTCCCCATTGTCAAAATGTCTGAAATGCGCTTTAGCAACATAATGCCATTTGTCCAGGTGGGCCCGTCAATGAAGGTATGTCATAAATTAAACACTTGATCAGATCTACGGTTATCGCTATACCATTGGAGGAAGATGTCAGGATTTTAATCCTACGCTTTAGCGATAGCCGTCAGATTCTCTTAAAGGAGGAAACATGAAATGGACCCTAAGAGTGCCAAGTCATGTCAGCGTGTTTTCTTTCCATTGGTTGCTGGGACCCATGATGTGGCAGTTGTCAGGATGATTGGTACTAATGAAGAAAAAGTAAGAAGGCCCACTTGTTGGTTCTTCGCAACGTGGAATTTTGTGATTCAATGTACAAACAAATGAAGTGTCATAGTGGGGCCTATTTTCCTGAATGGTTGAAGTACAAAAAGATCTAGTGGTTGTCATTATACCACTGGGATAAGATGCACATTTTTTAGGGTCAGCGGTATAGCGACAGCCATTGATCTTTTTTAAAGATGGGGACTGGTAGGTGGGTCCTTTCTTGTTGACTCTTGGTGATGCAACCATTTTTTATTGGCTGAGGGTAATAATGACATGTCAAAATTGCCAGTGTGCCTGACACCAAGGATGAAGTTACAGTTTCCTACCTACTGATTTGTCCGACATGGTGCTTCCCAATTTGATAGAATTTCTAATAGGAAAGGTTGGGTCACCTTTTTGGGAATAGGTAAAGAGCTATGTGTTGAATAGGATCTTACGGCTATTGTTGCACCACTGGATAAAGGTGCTCAAGTTCTACGCTTGTGCTTTAGCGATAGGGTGACACCTATCCACTTTGATGGAGATAAAGTTAAGTTATTTATCCTCACATTGCTTTATTAAAATGTTCTCATTGGTCGAGAACTGATTTGGGGAAAATTAATACCTAGTTATGTGGTTAGACTTGTCAACCATCTGATGCACCAGAAAAGAAATGAATCAATGGCTTGAATTCAAATTTTCACTCAGTGATGTTTCTCACGTCCTGTGAATGCCGAGGCTGCCAACTTTCAATAATGGCAGACTTAATGAGCTACGTGCGAACAAATTGTAAACCGTTGGCAACATTATATCCTCAATTCGACCGTTGTTTCTCTTTACTACTCTCGTAAACATTCTGGCAAACTAGATTTTCCTTTAGAACTGAATTCAAGAAAAGAACTTGCAGGCGCCTGGTAGGTCATTTTCCAAATTTGAGAATTGTTTCAAGTCTGTGAAGAAGTTGTAAAGGAAATTGTATTGCAAGTGGATAGTTTTTAGGGTTTTCTCGGGTATCATATATTCTTTTATAAAAGCCCTAGTTTCAAAATGCCACCAAAAAGAAACCTGTATGGTTAGACAGAGTAGAGTAAAAGAGGAGTCTTTGAGGATTTAATGCAGTTGCTCCTGCATTCAGATAATGGGGCAGCAAGAATGAAAGAATTGGTCCCAAGAAACCCTAGGGACTCAGTGGCTAATGGACTTCATGACAGAGGAAATTGGATGAGAGATGTTAGGGTGGGAGAGAATCATAATGGTCTTATTTTTTTTAGGGCAGCTTACTCACAGATAAATTCATGTGCCCCCCTCAGCAACATATGGCAATTTGACATTGGAAGGTTGATAGTCCCTGGAGTTTTTACAGATGCTGAGTTGTTGATTCAAATTGCTAAATGCTATGATCCTGTGACAAGGTGTGTCAAGGATATCAATGGGAAGAACCTAATCAGTATCACAAAGGATGAGATTAGGGAGGTATTTTCACTTAATGACCCTTTTGTTGGGTTGGAGAAGATAGATTTCATAGAGTTCATAGAGATATATGAGGCACAGAGGGATTATTTGAGAGTGGGGCCTCTGAGGGAATTTCTAGAGGAAATTGGATCCATGTGTGTCATCAGTCTAAGCACACTAGAGCCTTTTAGGCCAGATTTGTTCAGTAAGAGGGCACAGGAGGTCTATAAATCATTAACTTTAATTCTAGGGCATGATGAAGAAACTCACATGCCAGTCCCATACATGTTTATAATGGTACAATCACTACATCCCCAATTGGCACTGATTTTTAATTTTGCATCTCATTTGGCTAACTTGATCCATGAGGGATTGATGGGAATCAAGAACATGAAGGTTGGTAGGATTTTTGGGTGGTACTAGATGCTTGTGCACATGTTTCTATACAAGGGTGAGCAGTTTTTCAGCTCAACAATAAATATTGTGAAGGAGAGGAATGGAGAAACCCTTCCAGTACAACTATGGACTATAGCCCTATCATGGGAAAGAATTGATGCTAGTTACATTGCATTTGACAAGGATTTTTCCTCAAGGCTTAGAACTCTTTTGTTTTTTGATAATCCAAGGATCCCCAGAGAGTTGCTAAGATTAATCAGGCCAAAGGAATTTTGTCAAGACATCACCATAGTCCATAATTTTGGCGATATAATTCTATATCCTATTTCTACAGTTTTTAGGGTTCATGGTTATAGAAAGGCACCATACATCTTGCCTTACCAAGTTCCATTAAAAGTAGGATATGCTGAGATCCTGAGATAGATTGGTGACCTACAAGAGACCACTCTCACTGGTAAGGGAACGGGAACTCTCTTCCCAGACATAACTATAGCACATCAATATGTGATTACAAAGGGAGGTTGGGTGCATTTGAATAAAGTTTTTCAGCCCTACAGAATGCCAACAACCATTATCAGATGTCCAGACGTAGAGGGTTTCCTCTCAGAAATGTTTCAAGATAAGATAAGATGTGCTCATATTGAGCATCAATTTAACTTTCCTGAAGATGTGATAAGGAATGAGTTTGACCTTCAAACTCAAGAGATCAAGAAAGAGAAATGGGTCATCTACAAGAAGACTCTAGATTTCATTCAGAATTTTGATAAGGCTTATGACCCATTGAAAGGATTTGAGCCATGGGCAAAGAAAGTGGATGCCCTTATGGAACATTTTGAGGGCATCATGCTTGTTGTCAATGAAAAGAAATTCAAGTTTAGTAAGGTAGAACATGAAAGAGCCAAACAAATTTTGAGCCAGCCAAAGTACATGAAATTGACCCCAAGGGGAGTTTACATAGTACAGAGGAGGAGTGGTTACAGTGTCCTTGTACCACCACAATAAAGGAATGAGGATATTCCTTCTACTTCCAAAGGGAAAAGGCCCATAGATGATCCAACAGGGCAAGGACCCTCTCCTAAGAGGCAAAGACAAGAAGAATCAAGGCTAGGAGAGAAAGATTTTTCTCCTTCTCAGTCCCCCATCTAGATAGATGAACATGGGGTAGCAGAGCAATTGGTACAATTGAGAAATGAGGGAAACATTTTTGTTTCCAATGATGAATTGCAAGAGGGGATGCCTGAGGTACCCAAGGAGGTGGCCATGGACCTTACTATTGATGAATTTGAGGGTAAGCAATTGGACCCTATTTTAAAACAGGCCAGTGACTCTTTTCTTGTTGATGATAAATTTATCAAAACTAGGGCATTCTCCCAATTTTTATGGAGAATGAAAATAAACTAATACAAGGATATTTGTGAAAAGAAAAAGGAAGAGCACCCTGATAAAGATATAACAGAGATAGAGAATGAGACCAAGGTAGAGATGGTCAAGCAGTTTGAAAATATTACTCCTGAGGAGGGAAGGGCCATGGTTTATACTACAGGAGTCCTAATTTTGCCAGAATGGGACATTGCTAATGCAATTGTTTTTTATAAAGTCAGGAAAAGCAAGGTAAAGACTCTTGCTACAACAAAGGAGGCCAAACAAGCTGCCAAGGGATTTTCTTTTTTAGATGATCATGCAGCCTTGGTGATGTGGTCCCTAAAGAGGGATGAAGACAAAGGAAGAAAGGAAGCTCTCTCTATAGGATATGCAGGTAGTTTTTTAGTGCAAAGAGTAGGAGAGAATTTTGGTGTAGAGGCATCAAACTTAGTTTTGGAAACTGCCAAATTCAATGTCAAAGTGGTAGAGAAAGATGCCCAAGCAAAGGAGGAGCTTAGGCTTAAATTTGAAATGGTCCTCAAGTCTTACAATGAGCTCAAGATAGAGCTAATTCAAAAAGAAAAATTGATTGCACAGCTATCAGGTCCCCAAGATCATAAGTCTCCCCAATTGGAAATCTCTAATAAGCCTACAGTGGCTTCATCCTCAAGTCCAATTATTGAACTTCCACCTTCCCCCTACCCAGAGACAAGTATAGATGCAAGGGTTAGCTAGGAAAAACAAAAGTTGACTGAGGAAACAAATAAGTTGAGAGAAATAAGAGTACAATTAGAGAAGGAAAAAGATGAAAATGTGAAGGCCACAGCTTTGGCAAACTAGAAGTATGAAGAAAAATTAACAGATGCAATCATGCAGTTTGCATATGATTTAAAGCCCTCCATTTTCTCTAATCATGTGAGAAAGATACATTCTTTATTTATAGCTTTAAATAAGGAGAAGACTGAAATGTCCCCAATTTTGAAGAAGTGGATTGAGAGGTCTCCTAATGTAAAACTATTTCATATGTTATCAAAGGGCCAAGAAGACCCTGATCCACTCATTAAGCTAGTGCATCAAGTTGTGAAGAAGATGGTATGATATGGCATCATTTTGGATAGTTTTATTAGGAAATCAAGTATTCTGAAAGCTAAATTAATGCTTTCAAATTATGAACTAGTGCCTACCATTTTCATAGATAAGGGGGAATTTAAAGAGTCATATCAGTGGAGAGAAGAAATGGATGCACTTTTTTTAGAGAGGGTGACTAGTGTCCTAAGTGACACTTATTCTTTCAATGGCACTATCAAGTTGTTAATAATATTCAACAGAAGGTCACTCAAATTGAAAATGAGTGGGAATAGTTATCAAACAAGAAAGCTGAGTCTGTCAATTTTGAATTTCCAAGCAAAGAGGTGTATGATAGGTGGAGGTATCTGTACATACTAGATGCAAAAAAAGTAAATACTCCATGAGCCTCACAAAGTAGGTAAAGATGGTTACTTTTGAGCAATCAAGGTTGTTGAAGATGCAGGAAGGCATTCATTGTAGCATGGATAGTGAGATATTGCAATCAAATTTTTTGAAAGGAGCTGAGGATAGCATTCAAGACATAAAGCAAGGCGGCTCAACTACAAATATCTCATCTGCTTGATCTTGGTATTTATTGTAAACTTTTTGAGGTTGTTGTAAAGTTTTTAGGTTATAAATTTTGTAAAACCCTAGAATGATCAGTAGCTTGTTGCATTTCCTTGTATATAAAGGGATTTTCCATGATCATTCTAGGCATTGAGAGTTTAGGTTTTAAAAAGATAGAGATTCTGAAACCCTAGCCCTCAGTCAGGATTGTAATTTTTGTATCATTTTATCAGAGAAATAGAGAAGTATAGGTTGTTGTTGCTATTTTGCAAGCTCATTTTTCAAAATATGATGTATATAACTTTCAAGGTTATACTTTATACAAATCTCAAATATTTGTCTCTCCTTTGAGTTTATTCTCTAAATTTTTTAAATCTTCCTGAGATTTATATGAATGTGTTTAGCTCTAAGTTCTGATCTAGGATTGGATTAAATACTGCTCTGAGTGGGATGCATGTTTACTGAATCTATTTAAGGATTTTCTTTAAGCAGGAAAGGGTTGAGGTATTTGTTTTTATGTTTAGAAGGCCTTTTATCTTCCAAATATTTTGTATATGTTCCATCTTCTGATATTTTGCCCAATGGATAGGGTACTGACCTATATTTTCCTATATTTACTTTGTGGGGAATGATTCAGACCTTGTAATCCTAAAATATTCGATCAATACCAATCATTTTACTTTTATTTACTTTATATGTTGTCTTACCCATTGATGGAGAGTCAATGAATAATAGGTTGTTATTTAGTACTTTCGCACTATCATCTATTGTAAGATCCAGTATTGAATAAGAACAAATTTATATCTATTGGATCAAGTGTACCCGCCTTGGTTTTGTAGAGCCAGAAGTGAAGAGGGGAGTCTTGTCCCTATAGTTGGTCCAGTTGCTTATAGATTTCCCATATTTGGAATTAACCACTCCTTAACATCAGTCATAAGCATATTGGTATCTCATGGAGTTTAAAATCCTATCTAGGAACCAACAAAATGGAAACTCTACTGGGGATTTGTTAACAAAATTATAAGTAACGTAGGTACAAGTTGAGCCAGACTCCTAGCCTGCTTACTTTAAAACTAGTTAGTTACCTTATACATAGAGTTGATTCCTTTTTTTTGGACTACCCTTCCTTTTTCCTAAAATCATATAAAATCCCATACAGCTTGGGTGGTGACTCTAAACATCTTTGTACTAGTGCTTTAATAAAATATCACTATGAGTTTCAAAAACACAAGCTCTTGGAGGAAGGAACACCCAGAGGAAAGTTTACAGGGTGAGCTTCCTATCACATCTAGACGAGGTCAAGTTAGGAGAGAAAAAAGTGTTAATGATATGTCTCTTACTTGGAAGAAAAAGGGAAACTCAAGACAGGAAGGTCTTGCTCCCCCTAGTTAGGAGGGAAATGCCTCAGAATATGAGGAGGCAATTGATTTAGGCTTAAACTAGTATGAGGATTATTATTCCCCCATAGAAAGAGAGGGTGAAAAGTTGCCCCAAAATAGGAGGATAATCCCTAATAGAAGGTATACTGGGGAGAGAAGATCTAGAAGTAAGAGTAGGGGTGGACAAGATTTTGTTCCCCCTTTCACCCTTGGTTCATCATTACCCCAAGGCCTTCATGAGTCTTAGGATCAATAGGAAGAGCCTCAAGCACAATAGATTGAATCTGAAACAACTTTGCCTGATTCTGAGGAAATATTTGAGGAAGTATATGAATTAGAAAGGAGAATTCATGAACGAGCAGCCATTAGGCAGAAAAGAGAAAAGGAAAGAGAAGAAAAAATCAGGCATGCCATGGTAAGGGCTAACCAATTAAAAAGGCAATTATTGAATTTTGAGGCTATAAATTATATTCCCATCCCTGAACACCCAAGTGAGCAGCCTATTGTTCAACAAGTTTTCGAAACAAGAAACCCAAGGGATAAGGGAAAGCAAAAAGCAGTGGGTATTTCAATCAATGAGCCAGTAGGCCCTAAGATCCCTATGGATTCGGCTTTGAGATTGGAAGCAGACCTAGAGAAAGCAAAAAGGGAACAAGAGTTGTTAGGTAAGGAACTTGAAAAGGTAGAATTAGAAGCTTCGGCATTGGAAATGAGAAAGAAGATTGATTTTCTTAAACGATCTGCAGGACCCACAAACTTTGCTAATTCTACTATTGCACAAGGGGCAAATGTTGCAAATTTGGCAAATGAGACAATTGGTGTTCCCCCACCAGGAGGGCTCAAGATTTTTTCCATAAAAAACACTAATGCATCTACATCTCAGGGTGTTGGTATGTCCAATACAAGGAGTATACATGAAAGATGTAAAGAATTGGTTTTTACTAGTATCCCTGGATATCCTAACCCTATCCCTGAAGAAATCGGGAATAAACTTCCTAAGTTCACTGGAAGAAATGTTGTTACTTGTGAGGAGCACCTAAAAAATTTTATTGATGTAATTGATGATTATAATATTGTGCGAGATGATGTTATAATGAAATTATTTGTGCAATCCCTAATAGAAGATTCAAGGGATTGGTTTAGGGCTTTGCCACATGCTAGCGTAGGTTCATGGGATTAGCTTAGGCATTGTTTCAAAGAATAGTATGGTGATAAAACACATGAGGGTTTTATGCTAAATGAATTTAATAACATAAAGAAGAACTTCAATGAGGATGTTGTTGAGTTAAATATCAGATTCCAAAAGGCCATGCATAAATTATTGCAAGTCATCAGATTGGATGACAGAGTATTTCTTGTCACATATTTAAATGCTTTTGATTCTAAGATGGGCTACCTTTTGAGAGATAAAAACCCAAGGGGGCCTTGTTGAGGCTTACAAATTAGTTGTGAACATAAAGAGTAATCGAAGAATTTCAGGAAAGTTGGGAAGAAGGGAAGACAACAAATCACCATTACTAAATAGAAAGGATCCAGGAAAGCCTGTGGGTGTAAAACCTAAGGATGATGATAGATTGAAGCAGATATTGAAAGAAATAAAGGACTTAAAGCCAGGTGAAAATAGAAATAATAAAGTAACAGGAGGAGATAAGCCTCCCTTTAATAATTTTAACAAACTACCAAGAATGCAAAATTACCCTTATAATACTTAGTGGAAAGATGGGAAGCCTATTCTTCCTAAGAAAATGGATAAACCAAATGATAGGACCCCTAACCCATTGCAAAGGAACTCAATGAATGTAGTGGAGGAGGTCTCATGGTGTGTTGCTTGTCAGTCACCACATGATCCTAATTATTGTGTCATATCCTAGAATGTCTCTTCACAAGGAGACCAAGAGTGCAATGAGGAATAGCCTTATGATGACTAGGGATGTGGGATGATTTCTTCCCATCTATGGGATGAGGTGGACTATATTGAAGAGGATGAAAATTAGGATGTCTTTAATTCCCAAACCAAAACTGAATCATACCACCAACAGGTTTTTTCAGATGAAGATAGTGAACCTGACAACATCCAATGCAATATTTTGAAAAGTAAAGAAGCAGTTGTGTTGAGGAGGCCTTCCGATGAGGAAATTGCCTTGATAATAGCCAATATGGTTACTCAGGCAAAGGCAAATTATAACTTAAGAAATAGAGTTTTTGGTGACTCAGGTCATAAGCCTGCTAGAATTTTTATCAAGAAAATAGATAAAGATGTAAAAAACATCACAGGATAACACTAAGGATGCTACTCCCACTAATAAGGTCAAAATAAATAAAAATGCTAAACCTAACATTGTTTATAAGATAAAATCCAGACTCACAGATGAGGTTGTTCTAGCTTTACAGAAAGAGAATGAGGTTCAAATTAAAAAAACTGCAGACATATCCATCCAAGAGGTTGTAAATTTAAAGCCAGATGTATCTGATTCAAAATATGTCCCAATTGATATGAGAAAATTATTGTCTCAAATTACTATCAAAGTCCCTTTGTTGGAGATGATGAGAATAGAAGAACATAAGGGAAAAGCCCTAAATTGGGTAAATGGTGTGGTATCTATGGATTCTCAAAAAATAGAGAGAGGTGAGAAACAAATAGCAACTGTGAATGATGAAGATGGAAATTGTAATGAGGATATTGTTTCTAAAATCCCCCAAATTTATTTGGATACAAATGTTGTTAGTACTATAGTAGGAATAGTTGACCCTTTCTTTTTGACTCTGCAGATAAATGGAAAGTTGCTAAAAAACTGTATGATTGACTCTAGAGCATCAAACATTGTTATGCCTACTGAGGTTATGAAGTCATTAGGTTTAAAGGTGGACACACCACATGGTAGGTGTCAAGCAATGGATTCAAGGGAGGTACCAGTTGTAGGTACTATCAAGGCTCTACCTTACAAACTAGCTGCATACCCCAACAAACAATTAACCATGAGTGTCTTGGTAGTGGATATTCCTCTCCAGTATGGGATGTTACTATCAAGAAAATGGAGTGCTTCTATGGGAGGCAGCATACAGTGTGATTTATCATTTGCTACATTTAATTTTGAGGGGAAAAATATCAAGATCACCAGGGATTTAGGGAATCTAGAACTCCCCATATGATTGAAGAAGAAGAAGAGGACACCATGAATTGTTTCCTTGATACTGACATTAATGCTTTCAAAGTCCAAGATAAGGAAGCGGAGGAGGGTTTTGATCCTGTCCACAGGTTAGAAAGCCAGAAAGGATGGATTGATCTTGATAATTTATGGACCATGTATTTTGATGGAGCAAACTCAAAGGAGGGGTCCAGAGCTGGAATATTGCTTATATCTCCTAATGGTAAAACTTTCAAGTTCTCCTTTACTTTGTTATTTTCATGCACAAATAATGTTGCAGAATATGAGGCTCTATTAATAGGTCTAAGATTGGAATCAAGGCATGGCATAAAGTGTTTAAAAGTATTAGGTGACTCTAAGTTAGTTGTGTCCCAAATTAGATCAAAGTATGCTTCAAAAAATCAGAAATTAAAGCAATATAGGAATGCATTATGGGATGAGATTGAAAGCTTCAGTGCTTTTAATATTTGTTGGATGGAAAGAAGTCAAAATAGAATGGCTGACTTGTTGGCTAATGTGGCCCTGAGGCCAGAAGATGTTACATTTGTAGATATTTCTAACATAGAAGTGCACGCCAGGCCTTCCATCCCTGATAATGTAGATAACTGGCAAGTTTTCTTTGATGACCAAGATATATTAAGGTTTCTTCAATGTGAATTCCATTTTGGTGATAAGGAAATGGATTTCAGTACTTATGTTGAGATAGTGAATGGTAAAGATATCATTTTTGGGAAGGAGGTTTTGCAGTTAAAATCAAACAGAGTTCCCAAAGGATTAGTTGCTCTTGAAAGGGCATTTGACAATAAGGACAAGGCCTTCTCTACTAGTATTGATAAAACCAATGAGCTTGAGGAGATAAACTTGGGCACAAGGATAGCCCCCAAGAAGGTTTATATAGGCAAGTGTCTCTCCCCAAGAACTAGAAAAAATTTGATTGATCTTCTCAAGAAATTTAGGCATGTCTTTGCTTGGTCCTATGAGGATCTCAAAGCCTATAGAGAGGACCTCTTTCAACATGAGATTCCACTTAAAGAAGGCACAAAGCCTTTTAGATAGAAGTTTAGACTTGTTAACCCTACTTTGGCACCTAAAATGCAGAGTGAACTCAAAAAGATGATAGATGTTGGAATAATCAAGCCTATTAGACACTCCACTTGGGTTTCAAATTTGGTGCCTGTTAGAAAGAAGAATGGTGACATTAGGCTTTGTGTTGATTTTAGAAATCTGAACATAAATTCTCTAAAAGATAACTATGGATTACCAAATATGGAGAACATGTTGCAGAAAGTCACTGGGTCAGAATTGATGTCCATGATGGATGGCTTTTCAAGTTACAATCAGGTAATGGTCAAGGATACAGAGAAATTTAAAACTGCATTTACTACCCCTTGGGGGACATATGTTTATGTGAGGATGCCCTTTGGGTTGACTAATGTAGGTGCCACTTTTCAAAGGGCTATGGATGTAGCCTTTGTAGATTTTATTGATAGATTCATGGTGGTATATCAAGAAGATTTGATAGCCTTTTTAGCTAAAGAAGAGCAACATTGCCAACATCTTGAGAATATTTTTATCAGAGCATTAGAGTATGGGGTCTCTTTGAACCCAAAGAAATGTGCCTTTGGTGTGACAGAAAGGAAACTTTTAGGGCATATCATTTCAAAAGATGGGGTGAGGATAGACCCTGAAAAGGTGGAGGCTATTGACAAACTATCTTTACCAAAAAACATCAAGGGAATTCAATCCTTTCTGGGTCAGGTCAACTTCTTAAGGAGGTTTATTACAAATTTTGTAGAAATTAACATTCCCATATCAAGGATGTTGAAAAAGGGAGCAAAGGTTGAATGGAATATGGAAGCAATACAAGCTTTTAATGACATTAAGAAGGCTATAAAGCATGCCCCAATCTTGAAAACACCAGATTACAGCAAACCAATGTAGATCTTTTCTTTTGCATCTGCCCATACTATTGCAGCAGTATTATTATAGAAAAATGTTGATGGTTTTGAACAACCTATCTCTTTCTTCAGCAAGACTCTGCAGGCAGCAAAATTAAACTATGATATTATTGAGAAGCGGGCTTATGCCTTGGTAAAAGCTATCAAGATGTTTAGATGCTATCTAGTTGGAGCTACATTGGTTGCTTATGTTCCAAGTGCTGCAGTTAAAGATATTTTGGTCCAGCAAGAGGTTTTAGGAAGAAGGTGTAGATGGATCAATAGGATTCAAGAATTTAATATTCATATTCATATTACAAAGTTGGTTAGAGGGTTGGGCCTAGCAAAGTTGATGGCCCAAAGTAACCTAAATGCAAACCAGATAAATGTTTTGGAGGAGGATCAGAGACCTTATGTATGTAATATGGATTGTTGTGAGTGGTAAAAACACATTGTCAAGTATTTGCAAAAGATAGTTTTACCCCCTGAATTGGATGACAATAAGAAAAGAACTATTAAGCTTCACTCTTTAAGATATGAAATTATAAATGGTGTATTATGGTGGAGAAGTAATGAGGGTGTCCTACTTAGGTGTGTAGATCAGGATAAGGCCAACCTTTTAATGAATGAGATGCACAATGGGATTTGTGGAGGACACTACATGGCAAAAACCATGGCTCATAAGATCATTAGGTCAAGTTTTTGGTGGCCCTCACTTTTCAAAGATACCCACCAATTTGTAAGGAAATGTGATCCTTGTCAAAGATTTGCAGGGAAATTAAAATTTAGTGGAAACTTGCCTCTTAAACCTATTACTATTCAGTCTCCTTTCGAAAAGTGGGGTGTGGATTTCATTGGTGAAATCCCTAATAAATCCAGTAGTGGACATTCTTATATCTTAGTGGCAACTGACTATTTCACCAAGTGGGTTGAGGCAATCCCTACAAGGAGAGCAACTAGTAAGGTAGTGACAGACTTTACGATGCAAAATATTCTCACAAGGTTTGGTTGCCCAGAGACCATAGTGGTTGACAATGCAATGTGTTTTAGGTCAGAAGAGTTTGTTGAATTTTGTCAGCACAATGGTATAAAAATTTCATACTCTTCTTCTTATCATCCACAGGGCAATGGCCAAGTAGAATCCAGCAACAAGAGTTTGATTAAAATTCTAAAAAGAGTCCTGGAAAAAAATAAGGCCTGGGATTCCAAATTGTTGCAAGCCTTGTGGGCTAACAGGGTTATAGCCAAGAAAGCAATAGGGTGTGCCCCTTTTGACTTAGTATATGGGATCAATTCAAGGTTACCCCAAAATAATTTACTACACATGTATCAGTTCATTCAGGCATATGATGATGATGTGGAAGAAGATATGACAGTCAGAATGAATAACTTGATTCAATTAAATGAGGTAAGAAATGATCCACATGACAAGAATGAGAAGGTGTAGGCCAAGTGCAAAGTCTTGTATGACAAAAGGACTACTCAGTTAAATGGTGACATGGTCCTAATGTGGAATGTAAGACTAGAAGATAAAGGAAAGCATGGGAAGTTTGATCCCATCTGGCTAGGCCCATATATCATTGAAGAGAATTGGGGAACAAATTCCTTTATTGAAAAATCTAACAAGAGAGCTTATGGAATTGCTAGTTCATGGTCAGTTCTTGAAATTTTACTTCTCTTAGGTTTTTCCTATCTCTCTGAACAGGTTTGGTTTTAACTTTTGTGTACAGTTCCCTGCTTTAAATCAAGGTTTTGTTCTGGTCTGCTCTTCCAGGACATTTTAGTTTTCTTGTTGTATCAGTGAGAGATACATGTCCCCAAGCATGAGCCACTATTATCACTATGTAAAATTTTACCAGCTTCATGCCAAAACTTTTGGAAAATCCAGTTTATAGACCTGGTAGTAGGGTTTTAAGGTATAAACCCTAAGTTTGATAAGGACCTAACTAACTGTGGCCTTGTTATATTTTAACATTACCTTTTCAGCCCACTAAAAACCCAAATTAAACATGTGCTAAATTTCACCCCCTTTGACCCATCGCTTTATATGTTATATTGTTAGGTTGTTAGGCGGGGTACCTTTTAAATTATTTCTTTCAAAAGCCTAAGTCTCTGGTATTATTTTTCAATATATTGTTCTTTCTAAACTTGTGGCTATCATTGAACCGCAAGACTCCCCGTTGTTAGAATGTCTAACATGCGCTTTAGTGACACAGCACCATCTGTCCAGGCAGGCCCGTCAACGAAGGTATGTCAGCAGTTAAACACTTGATCAAATCTACGGTTGTCACTATACCATTAGAGGAAGATGTTATGATTTTAATCCTATGCTTTAGTGATAGCCGTCAGATTCTCTTAAAGGAGGAAACATGTAGTGGGCCCTAAGAGTGCCAGGTCACGTCAACGTGTTTGCTTTCCATTGGTTGCTGGGAGCCGTGATGTGGCAATTGTCAGGATGATTGGTACCAACGAAGAAAAAGTAAGAAAGCCCACATGTTGGTTCTTCGCAACGTGGCATTTTGTGATTCGACGTATAGACAAATGAATTGTCATAGTGGGGCCTATTTTCCCAAATGGTTGAAGTACAAAAATATCTAGTGGTTGTTGTTATACCACTGGGATAAGATGCACATTTTTTAGGGTCAACGGTATAGCGACAGCTGTTCATCTTCTTTCAAGATGGGGACCGGTAGGTGGGTCCTTTCTTGCTGACTCTTGGTGACATGGCCATTTTTTATTGGCTGTGGGTAATAATGACATGTCAAAATTGCCAGTGTGCCTAGCACCGAGGATGAAGTTATAGTTTCCTACCTACTGACTTGTTTGACATGGTGCTTCCTAATTTGATAGAATTTCTAAAAGGAAAGGTTGGGTCACCTTTTTGGGAATAGGTAAAGAGCTACGTGTTGAAAAGGATCTTACGGCTATCGTTACACCACTAGATGAAGGTGCTCAAGTTCTACGCTTGCACTTTAGCGACAGGGTGACACCTATCCACTCTAATCGAGATCAAGTTAAGCTATTTATTTCCTCACATGGCTTTATTGAAATGTTCTCATTGGTCAAGAACTGATTTGGGGAAAAGTAATACCTAGTTATGTGGTTAGACTTGTCAACCATCTGATGTGCCAAAAAAGAAATGAATCAAGGGCATGAATTCAAATTTTCACTCAGTGACATTTCTCACGTCATGTGAACGCTGAGGCTGCCAATTTTCAGTAATGGTAGACTTAATGAGCTACATGCAAACAAATTGTAAACTGTTGGCAACATTATATCCCAAATTCAATCTTTGTTTCTCTTTACTACTCTCGTAAACATTCTGGCAAACTAGATTTTCCTCTAGAAGTGATTTCAAGCAAAGAACTTGCAGGTGCCTGGTAGGTCATCTTCCAAATTTGAGAATTGTTTCAAGTTTGTCAAGAAGTTGTAAAGGAAATTATATTGCAAGTGGATAGTTTTTAGGGTTTTCTCAAGTATTCATATATTGTTTTATAAAAGCCCTAGTTTCAAAATGCCACCAAAAAGAAACATGTCTAGTTAGACAGAGTAGACTAAAAGAGGAGTCTTTGAGGATTTAATGCAGTTGCTCCTGCATTCAGATAATGGGGCAGCAAGAATGAAAGAATTGGTCCCAAGAAACCCTAGGGACTCAATGGCTGATGGACTTCATGACAGAGGAAATTGGATGAGAGATGTTAAGGTGGGAGAGAATCATAATGGTCTTATTTTTTTTAGGGCAGCTTACTCAGAGAGAAATTCATGTGCCTCCCTCAGCAACATATGGAAATTTGACATTGGAAGGTTGATAGTCCCTGGAGTTTTTATGGATGCTGAGTTGTTGATTCAAATTGCTAAATGCTATGATCCTGTGACAAGGTGTGTCAAGGATATCAATGGGAAGAACCTAATCGGTGTCATAGAGGATGAGATTAGGGAGGTATTTTCACTTAATGACCCTTCTCTTGGGTTGGAGAAGATAGATTTCATAGATTTCACAGAGATATATGAGTTACAGAGGGATTATTTGAGAGCAGGGCTTTTGAGGGAATTTCTAGAGGAAATTTGATCCATGTGTGTCATGAATCCAAGCACACCAGAGCCTTTTAGGTTGGATTTGTTCAATAAGAGGGCATAGGAGGTCTATAAATCATTAACTTTAATTCTAGGGCATGATGAAGCAACTCACATGCCAATCCCATACATGTTTATGATGGTACAATCATTGCAACCCCAATTGGCACTGATTTTTAATTTTGCATCTCATTTGGCTAACTTGATCCATGAGGGATTGATGGGAATCAAGAACATGAAGGTTGGTAGGCCTTTTGGGTGGTACTCGATGCTTATGCACATGTTCTTGTACAAGGGTGAGTAGTTTTTCAGCTCAAAAGTAAATATTGTGAAGGAGAGGAATGGAGAAACCCTTCCAGTACAACTATGGACTACAGCCCTGTCATGGGATATAATTGATGCCAATTACATTGCATTTGACAGGGATTTTGCCTCAAGGCTTAGAAATCTTTTGTTTTTTGATAATCCAACGATACCCAAAGAGTTGCTAAGATTAATCAAGCCAAAGGAATTTTGTCAGGACATCATCATAGTCCATACTTTTGGTGATATAATTCTATATCGTGTTTCTACAGTTTTGAGGGTTTATGGTTGCAGAAAGGCACCCTACATCTTGCCTTACCAAGTTCCATTAAAATTAGGATATGCTAAGATCCTGAGATAGATTGGTGACCTACAAGAGACCACTCTCACTGGTAAGGGATGGGGAACTCTCTTCCCAGACATAATTATAGCACATCAATATGTGATTACAAAGGGAGGTTGGGTGCATTTGAATAAAGTTTTTCAGCCCTACAGAATGCCAACATCCATTATCAGATGTGTAGACATAGAGGGTTTCCTCTTAGGAATGTTTCAAGATAAGATAAGGTGTGCTCATATTGAGCATCAATTTAACTTTCCTGAAGATGTGATAAGGAATGAGTTTGACCTTCAAACTCAAGAGATCAAGAAAGAGAAATGGGTCATCTACTAGAAGACTCTAGATTTCATTTATAATTTTGATAAGGCTTATGACCCATTAAAAGGATTTGAGATGTGAGCAAAGAAAGTGGATGCCCTTATGGAACATTTTGAGGGTATCATGCATGTTGTGAATGAAAAGAAAGTCAAGGTTAGTAAGGCAAAACTTGAAAGGGCCAAACAAATTTTGAGCCAGCCAAAGTATATGAAATTGACCCCAAGGGGAGTTTACATAGTAAAGAGGAGGAGTGGTTACAGTATTCTTGTACCACCACAACAAAGGAATGAGGATATTCCTTCTACTTCCAAAGGGAAAAGGCCCATAGATGATCCAGTAGGGCAAGGACCCTCTCCTAAGAGGCAAAGACAAGAAGAATTAAGGTCGGGAGAGAAAGCTTTTTCTCCTTCTCAGTCCCCCATCCAAATAGATGAACATGGGGTAGCAAAGCAATTGGTACAATTGAGAAATGAGGGAAACATTTTTGTTTCCAATGATGAATTGCAAGAGGGAATGCTTGAGGCACCCAAGGAGGTGGTCATGGACCTTACTATTGATGAATTTGAGGGTAAGCAATTGGACCCTATTTTAAAATAGGCTACTGACTCTTTTCTTGTTGATGATAAATTTATCAAAACTAGGGCATTCTCCCAATTTTTATGGAGAATGAAAATAAATCATTACAAGGAGATTTGTGAAAAGAAAAAGGAAGAGCACCCTGATAAAGATATAACAGAGTTAGAGAATGAGACCAAGGTAGAGATGGTCAAGCAATTTGAAAAGATTACTCCTGAGGAGGGAAGGGCCATGGTTCATACTACAGGAGTCCTAATTTTGCCAGAATGGGAGATCGCTAATGCAATTTTTTTTTATCAAGTCAGGAAAAGCAAGGTAAAGACTCTTGCTATAGCAAAGCAGGCCAAACAAGCTACTAGGTGATTTTCTTTTTTAGATGATCATGCAGCCTTGGTGATGTGGTCCATAAAGAGGGATGAAGATAAAGGAAGAAAGGAAGCTCTCTCTATAGGATATGCAGGTAGTTTTTTATTGCAAAGAATAGGAGAGACTTCTGGTGTAGAGGCATCAAACTTAGTTTTGGAAATTGCCAAATTCAATGTCAAAGTGGTAGAGAAAGATGCCCAAGAAAAGGAGGAGCTTAGGCTTAAATTTGAAATGGTCCTCAAGTCTTACAATGAGCTCAAGATAGAGCTAATTCAAAAAGAAAAATTGATTTCACAGCTATCAAGGCCCCAGGTTCATAAGTCTCCCCAATTGGAAATCTCTGATAAGCCTATAGTGGCTTCATCCTCAAGTCCAATTATTCAACTTCCACCTTCCCCCTACCCAGAGACAAGTATAGATGCAAGGGTTAGCTGGGAAAAACAAAAGTTGACTGAGGAAACAAATAAGTTGAGAGAAATAAGAGTACAATTAGAGAAGGAAAAGGATGAAAATGTGAAGGCCACAGCCTTGGCAAACTAGAAGTATGAAGAAAAATTGACAGATGCAATCATGTAGTTTGCATATGATTTAAAGCCCTCCATTTTCTATAATCATGTGAGAAAGTTACATTCTTTATTTACAACTTTAAATAAGGAGAAGATTGAGATGTCCCCAATTCTGAAGAAGTGGATTGAGAGGTCTCCTAATGTAAAACTATTTTGTATGTTATCAAAGGGCCAAGAAGACCCTAATCCACTCATTAAGCCAGTGCATCAAGTTGTGAAGAAGATGGTATAGTATGGCATCATTTTGGATAGTTTTATTAGGAAATCAAGTATGCTAAAAGCTGAATTAATGCTTTCAAATTATGAACTAGTGCCTACCATTTTCATAGATAAGGGGGAATTTAAAGAGTCATATCAGTGGAGAGAAGAAATGGATGCACTTTTGTCAGAGAGGGTGACTGGTGTCCTAAGTGACACTTATTCTTTCAGCAGCACTATCAAGTTGTTAATAAATGCCAAATCAATGTTTGATAATATTCAACAGAAGGTCACTCAAATTGAAAATGAGTGGGAACAGTTATCAAACAGGAAAGCTGATTTTGTCAATTTTGAATTTCCAAGTGAAGAGGTGTATGATAGGTGGAGGTATCAATACATACTGGATGCAAAAAAAGTAAATACTCCACCAGCCTCATAAAGCAGGTAAAGATGGTTACTTTTGAGCAATCAAAGCTGTTGAAGATTCAAGAAGGCATTCATTGCAGCATGGCCAGTGAGATATTGCAATTAGATTTTTTGAAAGGAGCTGAGGATAGCATTCAAGACATAAAGCAAGGTGGCTCAACTACAAATATCTCATATGCTTGATCTTTGTATTTATTGTAAAGTTTTTGAGGTTTTTGTAAAGTTTTTAGGTTATAAATTTTGGAAAACCCTAGAATGATCAGTAGCTTGTTGCATTTCCTTGAATATAAAGGGATTTTCCATGATCATTCTAGGCATTGAGAGTTTAGGTGTTAAAAAGATAGAGATTCTGAAACCCTAGCCCTCAATCAGGGATTGTAATTTTTGTATATTTTTATTAGAGAAATACAGAAGTACAGGTTGCTACTGCTATTTTGCAAGCTCATTTTTCAGAATATGATGTATACAACTTTCAAGGTTATACTTAATACAAATCTCAAATATTTTTCTCTCCTTTGAGTTTATTCTGTAAATTTTTTAAATCTTCCTGAGATTTATATGAATGTGTTTAGCTCTGAGTTCTGATCTAGGATTGGATTAAATACTGCTCTGAGTGGGATGCATGTTTACTGAATCTATTTAAGGATTTTCTATAAGTAGGAAAGGGTTGAGGTATTTGTTTTTATGTTTAGAAGGCCTTTTATCTTCCAAATATTTTTTATCCATTCCATCTTCTGATATTATTCCCAATGGATATGGTACTGACCTATATTTTCCTATCTTTACTTTGTGGGGAATGATTCATACCTTGTAATCCTAAAATATTCAATCAATACCAATCATTTTACTTTTATTTACTTTATATGTTGTCTTACCCATTGATGGAGAGTCAATGAATAATAGGTTGTTATTTAGTACTTTCTCACTATCATCTATTGTAAGATCTAGTATTAAATAAGAACAGAGTTATATCTATTGGATCAGGTGTACCCACCTTGGTTTTGTAGAGCTAGAAGTGAAGAGGGAAGTCTTGTCCTTATAGTTGGTCCAGTTGCTTATAGATTTCCCATATTTGGAATTAACCACTCCTTAACATCAGTCATAAGCATATTGGTATCTCATGGAGTGTAAAATCCTATCCAGGAACCAACAGGAATGATGCCCTGGTATCAACATCTAATGAGTTAGTAGTTTATGAAAAAGAAAAAGTCAAGAAAGAAACAGAGTGGGTTCCACCGAGAAACCAAGAAGAGGTAACAATCCAATCCCTCCGCATTGACTATTTTTAAAATTGCACTATGAAAAGTCAATGTGGGACCTAGAGAGGGACAAACTGAAAAAGGAAATAGCAAGAAAATAGCAAGAAATTCAACTTTTACAAGGGAAATTATATTTGGTCACATAACTAATTCCTAAACTAATAGAATGCAAACCACCTCCTAGGGTCTATGCCTTGTGTTTAAAAGAGTAGTTTTTAATGTTTAAATTAATGAGGGTCCTTAGAGACTTAAAAATAGACATAACCTCACCCTAGGAATTCATGGTTGCATATGAAGAGTCACCTGACTATATTAGGAACTTCCTATGTGAGATTTACTTTTACAATTATGTTGCTCCCTCCATTACCAATTGGAACCCTCTGTTATTTATCAGTGATATTCACCTATCTTCTCTTCTTTCTTGGGAAAGAAATGAAATAAACTATGGGTAACAACTAAGAAAATATAGGGAAGTTGAACAATCAATCACACTTCCCCTACGTCAAAAAAGTGGCTATCCCTATAGGTTATACTATGATTGAATGGAGATAATCTATGGACTATAGGACTCAACACACAGAGAGAAGATCCTAGGCAACTGAGAATAGGTTTTTGCAGAGTTTGAGAGACTCTCATTATCAAAATGGAATAGGGCAATAGAAGGACTAAGGAAAAGATGGGGCAGGTTAACAATGGCATTAAAGAAGGTAGAGCCTCATTGTCTCATCAATATTCAAGCTACAATGCAATGAGTTTAGTGGTATATACATCTAGGATGACAATCACGACCTGGGAAATGGTTACCTATTACCTTATAGCCTCCTCTTCTCTTATGGCCATTATAGAGTTGTGTGGACAATGAGGTGGATGAACAGTTAGATCTGAGTTGATGTATCAAAATGGACTGGATAAATGGATTCAACTGGTGTGTGTACAACTCTATGAGTGGAAAGACTCAGGAAGGGGATCTTTGTGTGCTCGCAAAGATCCATAATGTCTTAGTACCTGAGGACCGGTACTAGTCTTTGTATGGGGGAAATGACAAGGCATATTAATGCCATATTTTAGATATCCTAGGATAGCTTCCGCTAGGTCCTTTTTCCTTGTTTTATCATATTTTCTCAAATACTTTATGCTTAGTTCTACTATTATGTGGCATTCAACCACTAGACTTCTACTATGGTTTTAAATACACTTAATATGCTATACTTGGATGGATATGCAATGTTACTTACTTTGAAATTATGATTATGTCTTTATAAGTAAATTAGCTATTTGAACATAAATAATGCATGCATGTTTTGGTGTTTATTACCATGAATGTCTTTTTCCTAACATCTGAGGTGCAGCGCATCAATATAGCAACCATCATCTTGACCAAGTGAAACACATTCATGCGCCAGATGCTTGACCCAGTCTTATAGAAGACTCCAATGGAGAAACATTAACATAGCACCAGAAAGTGGTTTATGGGTGATCAAGGTGGCAACCATTGAGCAAGGACTGAGAAAATGTAATGAATTCTCCAAATGAATATAGGAGAGAGTGGGAAGTTAGATCTATTGTCAAAGCAACTCTTTCCTCTTTTCTAGATCTATTATGTTTTTGGTTTTATAGCTTTATTCCTTTCTGTTGGTAGTGTTGTAATAAAAGCTCCACCTATTTCTATGGCGTGATTAGTTAGCTTTCAAAAGTTTTCTCTTTAAATAAAGCCCCACTCCTGCATGAGAAGGAGGGCATTATCACTTTAGTTGCAATATAGTTTCATTATGTTGTTTACTAGTTTTCATATATCTTTGTACTCACTTATTCAATTAATGAGTAAATGAATTATTGAGATTTAACTTTGTGTAATTGAGTGTTTGGGTACTCATCCAAGGGGGCCCACTTGGTAAGGAATCTATAGTTAGTTAAATGCATTCTAGTTAAGTTCACTTTCTCGCATTTCTATTATTTCAGTATTAGTGTTGAACTATTCCTACAGCCAAAGCCATAGGTTAGTTATCACTTCTTGCAGCCAAAATGGAAGAGTAGCTAAAGCATTATAGCTTATTTTGCAAGTCTTCATATTTTTCTAGCATTTTCACTTCTACATTTTCCATTCCAGTATTTTATTTTCTACAGTTATAGTTTAGTTTCCTTTCAAGCATTTGTTTCCTATAGCAACTGTAGAATGTGTGGTTGAGTAGTACTTGGTGCATATATCTTGTTGGCCTGTTACAAGTAACACATCCCTGGGTTGACATATTAAATAATTTTTTATAAGGAGGATAAACTGCTTATTCAGATTCCAATCCCTGAGTTCCAAATTATGCCCAGTTTTTTAGCCTTTATAAAAAGTGATCACTCAAATCCCTTTTTCTCCCGTTTAGCCACATTTTCCTTCTTTCATCTATGTAGTTTCCAAGAACTTGAGGTTGGCTCTCTATGGGCCATCCTAGGAATAGTTCAACCATGTCAACCTTTTCCTATAATAGGTTGACCTATTCTAGATTAAGTCAACTAGGTCAACCTATTCCCTGAGGGTTGTGAGTCTCGGGCTCAGTATTGTATCGAGGATTCAATTTGCAAAATTTGGTGACCTTGTCGGCTTACTTTGTTTTCCCACCTAGAAACTAGTATAAAAGGAAGACTATGCACCTCATTTTAGAGGAGGACAATTCATGTTAGAGATCTCACATTTAGGTGTTCAATCATTCAAATATTCAAGCATTCAACTCTTCAAAGGGCATCTTTCCTCTTCAAGATCTAGCATATTGTTGGCCATCAAGGGAGGAGATCTACATTGAGGCATTCATCATCTTCTTCATTTGACACACACTTACATCCATGGTTCCATGAAGTGATTTTGGTAGATCCATAGCGTTTACGGAGATTTCCTACATTGCAATTTCAAGATCAGCATACAAACACAACAAAATCCTTATGTTTTATGTGTGTAGGAGCAGGATCTCGAAATTGTAAGTACAAATCTAGAAGTTGTAGATAGAGATCTACTAGAAAAATATGAGTCAAATTTAGTAAATTTCCTCAGTAACATGGTAACTTGGTTGACTTGTTCCAAAACACGGTGACACGGTCAACCTCTTCTTGGTAGCCTAAGATTGTCAACATTTTTTGGGTTTTCAGCTATGATCACAGATCCGCAGTCAAAACTTCAGCTACAAGTCCAAAACATCAATCTTTAGAGTAGAAAAGCATATTCCTCTTCATAATTCAAGGTGAGTACCTTATTATCTAATTCATATCTTATCTTAGATCTATTTTCACATCATTGGGCTGATTTCTTACATTTAGCACCTAGATCTCTATTGCTTATCTTTCTAAATCAATTAGTTCAATTTTATAAGTTCATTTATATAACCTTAATCAAATCTCGCATTGCATGAAAGAGGACTTTCTTGTGTACTTCCTTAGTATAATTTGGGTTTAGAATTAGCATCCCCTCATCTTCTTAGGTTTTTGCTAATCTAACTTAGGCTATATTGAGAGTTACACCTAGAAGACCTTCTTTCTCTTGTATTTCTAATGTTAGTGTGGAAATAGTTAGTTAATGAACACATCTAACATAGTTTAAATTACTAAATTAATTGACACCATTTTCCACATGAATAGAATCAATAGCTTCATCTGTGTCATCATCTTTGATTCTTTTGTGTGTTCTTTTTCTCTTTGTCGTGACCCTTTTTCTTGTAGATTCAAAAAAAACCTTAAGTTCCATTGTTTTAGGTTTAATAGCCTTCAGTTTAGGTGACTTATGGGTCTCTAATTTCTTTGAAAAAAATTTCTTCTTCTTTGATGGACTAACTGATTTTTTCATTGAACTTATTTTTGTTCATTTTCCATATGGTGATATGATAGGTATGTAAGGTGGCAGTGTATCATCATCAATATTAATATGATTTTCTACTTCAACTTTCTTTTTGTCTGCCACTTCATACTTCCTCCTTGATTATGATATTTTTTCATTGGTGAATTTCATCCTTTCACCCATCAATTCCACTTCTTTTCTTTCTCTTTGGTCTCTTGTAGTATTTTTGACTTCTAAGTGAACTTTTAGTCTCTTTTTCATATAGGTATCTTATCTCTCCTATTCACATTGGCATTATTATATCTACAATTATTAGCAATGTTGTCAAAATTATTGCATTTAAAACATATCACATTTGAGTTTCCATACCTTTGATTCTCTTGACTTTTCCTCAATCTACATTGCTTTTCCATGTGTCCAAAGTTGTTGTATTTGTAGCAGGTTATATTTCCTTGGTTTACAGAATTTTTCATTTTTTCTCGACACTCACATGATATGTGTTGATAATTGTAGCAAGTGAAATAGTATGTGAAAAGGTTGTAGCATTAGGTCTTCTCTTGCACTCATTTTCTCTATGACCAAATTTATTACATGAAAAACATCTTCCCTTGAATTTTTTTCCATTAGGTTTCCTCATAGGTGTCATTTTAAGTTCCTCGGTCTATTTGTTAGATGAGGTGTCTTTTTGTCCAAATCCAAAACTTTCTCCTTTCTCAAAACCAAGTCCTTGTGTATCTCTCTTTGGTCTTTACCTCTCAAGTTTTTTATCAAGCTTCACTGAACTAGATTTTAATTTTTCTTTGAATTCATTAGCTACAACAAGATCATTCCTAAGAACTTCATTAACCCTTTCAATATCTTGTTCATTATGTTTGGATTCCTCAAGATCAAGCTACAATTGTCCAATCTCACAATTCAGTTTATGACATTCCTTAGATTTGTCTTTCAAGGATTGCTCAATATTTTTCCTTGATTCAACTTCCTTAGTTGTATTAATAACCATGGCTTTAATTTCATGCTTTAGATTGTATTTTGTTGTGCAAGTTATTCACATTCTTCCTTTAAGGCTTGAGAATCTTCTTTTCACTACAATTTCTCAGCAAGTTCCTTTCGTTTCTTCAAGGATTTGTTCAACTAATCTTTCAATATTTAAATGTAAATTTCAACATCCTTAATTTCCCTCTTCAATCCAAGAACCTCTTCTTTAATTTCATCAATATCTTCAAGTACAACAAAAAGCTTCTACTATCTTGAACTCTTATTGTCCTCCATCAAGATCTTCCTCAAGTTGTTACGCATCCTCTGGGGTAGAAGGCTCTTATACCAATTGTTAGGATTAAGGAACACTGGGAGGGGGGGTGAATCAAGTTTCTAAACCTTTTATCCTTGATAAGATGATTTCACAACCATAAACCAAAAATAACTAAAAGTAAACAATAAAAGAATAAACAAAAACATCCACAACAATATGACACCATGATTTTTGTGTGGAAACCTTGTTAGGGGAAAAACCATGATGGGGATGGAACCCAAAAGTAATTAATTCTACATAAATAACAATCTGGTTAAGGGAAATAGTACATAAGGGGAATTCACTTGCATTTAGACACACTTCCTAGTAGAGATCACTACTCAAATTGCAACATATAGAGGCTTACTGCCATACAAATGATTGGACTACGATCCAAAAGGTGAATTGAGAAGTAGCATCAATTATGCTTATACATTTCCATGTAGGTACAGTATAGAATCATCAACCTAACATTTTTATTCTGGTTATTCACACATATAGAATGTCAACATATCATCTTAGTACTTCTCTCGATATCCCTTTGTAATCACCTCATCAAATTACCACAAGAATTTGAGCTTATAAACCCTATTGCAAAAATAATAACTTAATTAGTTGACCTTAAGAATATAAAGTATAACATATGAAGTGTCATCCCAAATCCATTCACAAATATTCATGCTAACCTCAAAAAATGTCATCAATACCTTCTACTGTGTTAACTTCATCCAATCAAACTAGTAGACCAATCAGATCATTGATCTATAAGGATTGTTGATCGATCCAATAACTATCAATGTTCTTCACAATTCACTATAAACCTAATACTTAGAACTTCATAACTTAAACAAATAATAACATAAATAGGTGTGATCATATGATAACATAGTATATACCCTATAGAATCTTCTTCTAACTTATTAGTTCACATTTCTTCTATACCTTTCTATACTGATCCATTTATTGAACCCTATATATTATCCCTATTCTTCCATACTTAGCCAGATTATCAATTTGACCTATGATAATATCAAAATCTAACAAGTGACCATAAGAAACATGTGTAGTTTCCATTAATGACAACATACAAACCGTTCATAGTAGTGTCTCTTTCCAACATATGATATCTAGTTGCATTTATGATCTAGAGCCTCCACCTACATCTTCTTACCTAGTTGAGATCACTTCTATTGTTGCTCTTGATGATGCTTGTATTCCTCTAGTCTTGGATTCTTGTGAATTAGTGCAACAAGATATTTCTTGTCTTCCTGACATAGTTTCATGGAATGACTTCTTGATAGATATTTCAAATTTGGGACACTATTGATGACATTCATATTCTCTTTCATGAAGATTATCCTTCATTTTTTATGAGGGAAGACTTTTACCCTCTTCTTCATTCTCCACTTGATCCTTCTTTTGAGTTTAAAATGATCATGGATCCTTTGATACAAAATTTGGAGGAGGTCTCTTTATCTTTAGAGGAGACATTTAAGTCTTTGGATGTTAACATTCATGAGTCTTTTCCTTCACTTGATATGTCTTATTTGTTGATTCAGGTTGATCATGCTTATGTATTGGAGATTCCTATTTAGTTTTAGAGACACCATATTTGAGATTACATCCTATAGATTATGGAAGCTTCATTCATTATTTTTCTTCATCATAAGGGGAGGAACGTTGTTTATTTTTCATGGAGTTGTTTCTACATTGATCCTGGAGCACCTACCATTGGTTTAACTTCTATATTAAGGGGGGATACTTTGTTTCTCTTCCTACTTCATATTTAGAGGAGATATTATTTTCTTTGGAGCTTGTTCACAATCAGTTACCATTGGTTTCTTGTGTGTCCCCTTCCTAATTCCTATCTAGAATGGGAAGCATTCCTTCATTTATACTTAGTCTATCTTCTTCCCAAGGGGATAAATGTTGCTTGTAGGCATTGGTCTATGTTTTGCCTTCAATAACTTGTCATCTTTGCATGATATTGTTCATTATAGGGGGTATATCATGCCTCCTTCTTTACATGAGGGGAATAACATTTCCTAGGTGGGTCTTGAGTACTCCATCCATCCATGCATATTGTATATTTTCATCTCTCTTTTTTTTGGGTGGGGGGGAGTTTTTTCCCGTGAGGTTTTCTCCATTTCTACACTATATGAGAGATTTATTGTATTGCATATGTGTTTGCATTGTACATGGGTACCTAATATGTCCTAGTATTTGGGACCCATCTTTTATTATCATCTAGCATAATGAGTTTAAGTGCATTCCCCTAAGTTTCACTTAAGGGGATACATGTTGGTGTAGTTAAATATTCTTAATTACACTTTACTTAATCTTACTTAGGATAATGCATACATAGTAGTTTTCATATTAGACACCTAGGGATTTGCATCTTATTCTTGCACATGGTATAGGAGAAATTACACTTTAGGTGGTTATAATCCTTATCTTATTTCCACTTTATGTGTGAGATACACCTTTAGTGCACTTATCACATTCTCATCCTCACATTGTTGCACACACTTTATTGTACAATGGAGTATGATCCACCTTTGGTGTAGATGTGATTCCACCTAGTGTGGGTGGTAGGTTACCACTTTCTTATCTCCTAGTTATCATTCATTTCCCATATATTTAGGCATATCTACATTATACAAATTGATTATCGAAATTGTATGCATTATTGATCATTATTGAATCTAGAAAATTAATTTATCATAGTATTTTATCTCTCTTTCTTATTTTAATCTTTGGTCTTCTAGATCTTGATATATTTCCTTAGAAAAATTATTACAAATACTATTGTACAATGGGAATAGTGAAGTAACCCAAATAGGTAGATTGATCCTCCTTTTCACTAGTTACACATTTGGAAGGAAGAAGCCCCACTAGGATTAAGAGGAGACTCAAATGTTGAATGGGAAATATATCCTTCTCTAAATATGTAATAATGAAAATGGGAATAATAATAACATGTAATATAATTGATAAATTAAGAAAGATACTGAAAACTATAAATAACAAACTAATATAGATTAATGGAGAGTTAAAATGGATAGAAATGGAAACTAGAAAGTAGATTTGACCTATGGCTGGAATCTGGGATTAGAATGCAGTGTACAAGGCATCAATGGTGACTCGTACATAGGGTCAGGATGACAATGACGACTCATCCCTGGAGTTTTTGACTAGATTTTCTAGGGATATTCTAACAGTTCTCAATCTTTCATGATCTTTATCTGATGACTCTATAACATGTTTGTGCACATAGAAAAATGGGCAAGAAGGTTGAATATAGGGGTTTTCCTTCTATCAAATCCTTTTTAGAAATCATCCTTGAAATGAAATGAAATAAAGTAAAGCATGTTGTTATATAGTAGAGGATAGATCTAGAGAATGAAGTATATCATACCTTGGAAATGTAAATACTTCTTTGAATGTGATCAAATATGTTGATGTAATAGGCTCTTTGAATAAACACAAAAACCCAGAAAGAAATCATGAAAGATTAATCCTTATGGAATAGATGTTATAATTTATCACAATGTTTGATTGAGGAGAAGAGAGAGAAGATTTGAATGAAACTAGGTGGATGGAGATATCCTTCCTTGATATAAAACTCCTTTGGCTTGGCTTCTAATGGAAAAAGAAGATGGATCTATAGAAGAAACACCTTGAATGCTTGAGAAGAATAATTGAAGAAATTTGAATGCTTGAACTTGATTTTATTCCTTGAACTTGATACCTTGATCATGATAATAGTTTTATAATAATGGATAATGGATCCAAAATGAGGAGAGATAGGATGCTTATATTCATATCACATCATTTTAGCGGTTAAAAATCAAGCAGGACAACCACAAGAGTGGATTTCCCACCAAAACCCCGGTGTAGATCTCCAAGACAAATTTGGACCATAATAATCGAGGAAAGGATGATAATGGTGACCCATCCCAAGTACCCAATGAAAAGATTCCAATATCATCTTATACCATGGAGAATGAGTTAGGATTTAGTCAAGGTGCCAAGTAAATAGAGTAGATGCGGGATTTTTTAGTACAACTTATTATGTGGTCGGGATAATTCATGAAGGCCATAAATAATAAAATTAATTATTGTATTGGAGGAAAAAGAAAGGAGAATAGTTAGAAATAAGGATAGCCTCTATTTTAATCAATATTGAAAAGGAAGAGGACTCATACTTTGATTTAGGTATCCTTTAAGTACCATATGAGATCCTACTATAGAAAACACACTAAGGTGGACACAAAATAATCCTTAAATTATACATAAGTTAGGTTCTTATAATTTAGGATGGTACAATTATAAAAATGGAGCATGAGGAAATTGAAAGAAACATAAATTTATGTTAAATTAAAATATTATATCATGTATCATAGAAATGTTTCATGAATTATTTGGAAATATAAATAACAAATATGAGACATGAGAGAACATGAAATAAAAAAAGAGATGTAGGAAATAATAAGGAAACATAGGAAAGAATAAGATTAAAGGATGTGTGTGTGTGGAAGTATAAAAGCTAAGAATAAGAGAAATATAAGAAAGATGTACCTAAAAGGAAAACCAAGAATATAGTACAATATTACAGGTGAATAAATTTTTTTTGGCATAAATAAAATGGATGAATTGTAAGAATGCATAAAATAAAAAAAGAAACATAAAAGCATGTATGGATCAATAGAGCATAATAATTATTAGTTTCTTAGGGAACATATTTAGAGATATATGTTAGAATTAACAAGACAGAAATAACAATTACATGCAAATATAACCAATATCATAAAATAATAAACCACACATAAGAGAGCACAAGACACAAAGATTTAATGTGGTTCACCCAATCCCTAGGCTACATCCACTAACAGTGAGTCCAATATTCTTATTATCCAATAATTACAACCTGATTACAATCCACAATCCTTTACAGCTCAATACCATCGCAAGAAGCTACTAAAAACATATATCATGAAATCCCTATCCCTAAGCCATTTTATACAAGCCTTTTTTTCCTCTTTAGGGTTAGAATCAGTTACTACATGTCAACCCAAAAATAGCTGAAAAATAACCCCAATTTTTTTTTCCTCAAGGGCTACCACCCCTGAACCCCGGTGAGGATACATGGAAAGTGTATAGTGTTTCCTTGATCAGTCACCATATATGAACAATCTCCCACTTGATGACTGATCAGGCTCTGTGATAAACAATATTCTCCCACTTGGAGACTGATCTTGTAGCAATACCACTACCACATGACGCTCTCACTGGATCGAACCACCACTGACTCAGTTGTTCCTTTATTATTTTCAGTCTACAAGACCAACTGAAGTTAAAGAGGAGTTCATATTCTCCCTTGTTACTACCTTTGTAAACATATCTATTGGATTATCATCTGTATGTAACTTTTCTAGCTTTAATTGTCCATCATCCAAAATTGACCGAATGAAATGGTACCGCAACTATATGTGTTTTTTCTTTTAATGGAGAGAAAAATTATTGGCAAGATGAATGGCACTCTAGCTATCTATAACCAAATAATTGTCCATCTGTGGGTGTCCCAATTCCTCCATGAATAATTGAAGCCATATCATCTCCTTGGTTTCCTTTGTAGTAGCAACATACTCTACCTCAGTAGTGGATAAAGCATTCACCTTCTGTAACTAAGAATCCAACTCATTGTTGTCCCACAAATAGTAAATACATATCCTATAGTACTCTATCTGATATCAAGATCCCCTATAAAATATGAGTTTACATAGCCTTGTAAATCAGTAGTAGAGCCCTTAGAATGTAAACAATTACTAGATGTTCCTCTCAAATATATGAGAATCCATTTGACTTCATTACAATGGTCAGTCCCAGGATGACTCATATACCTGCTAACAACTCCCACTGCATGTGTAATATTTGACCGAGTACATACCATAGCATACATTAAACTTCCTATAGCTAAAGCATAAGGTACCATGGACAATTTAGTCTCCTCTTCTGGTGTCTTTGGACACATCTCCTTAGTCAATTTCAAATGACTAGGCAAAGGTGTGCTGACAACTTTGGCATTCTCCATAGAGAAACATTGCAACACTTTCTCAATATAAGCAACCTGAGATAGAGTCAATTTTTTGTGCTTCCTATCTCTTCATATTTTCATACCAAAGATTGGTTTTTCTTCCCCCAAATCCTTCATTTTAAATGAGTGTACTAACAGTTATTTCAATCCCTTAATGTTATCCATGTTAGACACATCTACAAGCATATCATCAACATATAAACATAAAATAATGTAGCTATCATCATCCAACCTCTTCAAATAAACACAATGGTCTAAATGAAACCTAGTATATCCATGTTCATGCATAAAACTCTCAAATTTAAGATACCATTTCCAAGGTGCTTGCTTCAAGCCATATAAACTTTTCGTCAGTTTGCACACTAAGTGCTCCTTACCTTTGACCTTAAATCCCTTTGGTTGTTCCATATATATTTCTTCATCCAAATCATCATGAATAAAAGTTTTTTTAACATCAAGGTGCTCTAAATGAAAATCTTTAGCAGCCACAACACTCAAAATAGTACGAATAGAAGTCATTTTAACAACTGCAAAAAATATCTCATCAAAATCAATGCCCTTTTCTTGTGCAAATCCTTTTACAACTAACCTAGCTTTAAATATTTTCTTGCCTCCATCCTCTTCTTTCCGCCTATAAACTCATTTATTCTATAAAGCCCTTTTACCTAGAGGTAACTTACATAAATCCCAAGTTTGATTTTTCAGCAAGGAGTCCATTTTGTCTATCATTGAAAATTCCCACCGAAGCTATGTATCCACCTGCACAACTTCATCATAACATTTTGGTTCACTAGCATCTGTTAATAAAATAGAATACAAAGAAGGGAGAAATCTTTATGGTGGTCTACTTAACCTTGTTGACCATCTAACATTTACTGGGGTTTGTGGTATTTGTTGTTGTTCTTGTTGTAGAGCATAAGGAACTACTAGAACATCATCTTTTGGACTATCATCCAGTACTACATAATCATTTTCTTTCTTCTCATGCTACTGCAACATATCTTTGTACAACACTTTCTCATTGAATATGACATCCCGTATTCTTATAATTTTATGATTTAAAAAATCCTAAAGCCTATAACTAAATTCATCAATGCCATATCCAACAAATGCACCTTTCTTAGATTTAGCTTCCAGCTTGGTTCTATTTTCAGAATCTATATGTGCAAATGCTTCACAACTAAAGGTTTTGAGAAAAGAATAACTCGCCTTCTTACCAGTCCATGCTTCCTTTGGAATACCATAGCCTAAAGGAGTAGAGGGACCTCTATAGATTAAATATATATTTTTATTAACAGCCTCTTCCCATATGTTTAACGGCAGCCCAACATGCACACTCCATTATTGTCTTGTTCATGGGTTCAGCCACTCCATTTTCTTGTGGATTCCTTGGTACAGTTTTCTTTCTATGAATACCATTAGAGGAACAATAATCTTCAAATTATGTACTGCAATACTCACCACCATTATCAAATCTGATATATTTTAGCCTTTTACCAATCTCATTCTCAACCAAGCATTTCCATTTCTTAAAAGTTTGAAATACATCATATTTATGTCTAAGGAAATAAATCCATACTTTTTTTGTTGCATCATCTATAAATGTAACATAATATAGAGAGCCACCAAGGGAAGATACCTAAGCTTATCCCCATACATTTGTATGCACAAGCTCTAATTTCTAATTTTTCTTTTCCTTCCCACACTTCACAAAACTAACTCTCTTATGTTTTCCATACACACAACTTTCACAGAAATCCATATTGATACATTTCAAACCTGGTAAAACTTTCTTTGAATGAAATCCAATTTTTTTGTGCCATAGTGTTGTGTCAAAATCAACAACAACTGTTTGATGTTATTCCTACTCAATTGTAGCAACTATTCCTGAACATTCATTTTTCTCTGAAACATTTAAAGTAGAAGGAACAGTATGACCTGTAAAAAGATATTGTTGGAAGTCTTATTTGAGAAAGTGAGATATTGAGAGGGGGGTGAATCAGTTGTCCATTAAAACTTTCACTTTTAAATCAATCTAACATATGTATCATTAACATAAACTTCAATTCTAAAATGAATCTAACATGCTAATCACATCTATGAAATGAAACACATAACACAAAGATTTGGTAATCTAGAAACCCTTGAAAGGTAAAACTAGGGTGGGGATGACACCCACAAATCTTCACTACTACAACAATAAAGTGTGCATGTTAGGGATACAAAGTTTTTATCACTTCTGGTGATCTACCATGTGAGGGGCATGCCCTGCTAAGAGCTTTTAGACTTATACAATCTACCTTGATTAAAGGATTTAAAACTCACAACTAAGTAAGCACTATGTTAAGAGATTTACAAAGGTCTATTAGGACTACTCTATTAAGCTACCCTAATTCACTTGTTGGAATGTATTGGTACCTGATCCTTCAGTTTGCACTTTAAATGCTGATAACAGATCTCCTCTTTCCAATACTTATTTGATCTCAAAATCAAATATTGCTTTATTTTTTCCTTCACTTCTCTGCTCAGTCACTCTACTTGATCCATGCATTTGACAATCAAAACATTTCTTCCATTCGTATACTTTAGATCTCCTTTTTGTTACATTATTTAGATTTTTTATGTCACCTTATATAAACAACTAATCAAGCTTCTAGATCAAGATCAACAATCTAGATTCATCACTTATGGGATTAATGATTGAAATCATGATGAATAATCAACTCCTTAATTAACTCAAAAATCATTAAATCACGCATAGAAGTCATCCAAAATAGTTTACCTAGGTGTTTGTTCCATTACAAACACATATACAAAAATGGGTTCACTCGACATATGAAACCTCTGATGCTCAGTCAAAAATATTCTCCATATACTAGCACTTGGCACTAACTCTTCTATACATCTTAGCATATATAGTTCTCGGTAACTATTGAAGTACTCAGCGACCTCTAACTTGCTCGACAATAACTACTACTCAGTACATATAAAAAAATACAAGTCTATACATTACTCAGCCTTAGTAGGATGGCTCAATCGCAGTGATGACTGACCAACTGTACCTTGATTATGACTAAGTGTTAGGTCCACTAATAGACAACATGACTTGGATATCAACAATCTCCCCCTTTGACATTAGTGGAAAAAACACTTTGTCATGACTTTTCATTACATAACCAAAATAGTACTTAGTACTTGAGTACTCCCACTAAGATTGTGACTCGGTCTTCATTATGTTTACATGATATACATGACTCTGACATACATAAGTATACATTTACATTTCAAAATAGTATGTCATACATTTTATACATTTTGTCTTCATCTTCTATTTCCCCCTTGTTAGATACTCTATTTCTCCCTTGTTCTTTGTATATATCATGACTCTATTTCCCCCTTTTTTTTGTCACTTTGAGTTGCTAGGGTGTTGGGGTTAGATAATACTTATCCAAAAATGGTTTTTGAAGCTACAGAATCATTTCTAAAGCATTGTCCCGTCCAGATTTGATAGATTCCAAAACATGTATCTTTATTTCTAGCTGAGCAGCTAGATCAACCAAACTCTCAGCAATAGAGAGATGAGGATCTCTCTATACTAACTCCTTTGTCGATGCCAATTCTCATTGCATAACCGCCAAATAAGGTGTCAAAATTTTTTGTATAGAGATTAACTTGGCTCTAATCTTTCCATCATTAGCCATCATCTTGGCTAATCTTCCTTAGGCATGAAGCAACCTGGTAAAATGAATAGAGCTAGAACTTGCATCCGAGTGAATGTCATGTTGACTTCAAGTCCAATTGTAGCTTCTCAATAAGCTCTTGATTATCCTTAGTAAATTTCTCTACATTGCATAACTATTTTTACAAAGAATTAACATTTTGTACAACCTCTTCTAGGTTACTCACTAGGTTGGAAAGTTCAACCTATTTCACTGCAAACTCTGTTGAGACCTTTTCAAGTACCTTGGTCTCAAACTTTCTTTTAGACCACTACATTAGCTTCTCATTTTATTCACTCTCATCATTGTTCACCTTTTTGACAATATGTACCAATTTCTCTAGTATAGGTGAAGTTTCATTTACATCATCTAACTCAAAATCCTCTATAATTATGTCCTTAATCTCATGTAGTACCTTCTTTTGTTCATGTTCTCTTCTGAGTTCCTCTTGGTTTCTCTTCTTCTTTAAGAGACCTTGCAATATTTGCATCTATTCATATGTTAATTTATCAGTGTCCCACTTCGGAATCACTATAACTTCATCTAGTGTGACTTGTGTGTCGGGAGACTTGTCCTTTTTCTTATGTGACTTCTTCTTCTTTGGCTCCAGTGTGCTGCTACTTGGTAGCTGTAATAGGGCTTGAATAGCCTCTTTCTCCTTAGGCTCTTGACTCTCATCGATTATATTAATCTCAGTATCTTTTGTTTCCTCAACATGAGGCCCTAAAAATTATATTACACACTTATCTGCTTGTTCTTTTATTCTCTCTTCTCTTTCTCCTTTATTGATTTCAATATTTGCCTCTACAGGTGTATTCTTTGTTGTTTCCAACTTACCTTGTTCCTCGACACTTGTTCCTTGTGTGTCTTTCTCTTCAACTATGACTATGTTGGAGCTTGTAGGTAGTGAGTCCATAGTTAGTGCACTCTCAATCTTCGGGTAATCATGTACTTGGATTAGAATTGGATTGGTGCTTGGTAGAAATGGATCTAAGGTTTCCTCAGTAAGAATGTGACTCTTGATTTCTTCCATGGTTAAGGCATTGATGTTCACTAGTGTATCTTTAGGTACATCCTCAATAGTGATGACATCATGTGGTTCACTCTTCTCTACCTTTTGCCTTAAATCTTCCTCAAGGTTTTGTGTCTCATCTATATCCTTGATATTATCAAGTTCCACTTGTCTAGATGTGCCTTCACCTACACTCTTAGGTACAACACATAAATTGGGTGGTTTGCACGCATCACTCCTTATTAACTGAACATTATTTACCTACTTTCCTTTCTTCCTAACTATAGCAGATGAGGAAGATGTAATTTTTTTATTTAGGGTTTGTAAGATGAATTTAGTGTATCTCAGTAATACCTGGTTCCAATAGTTCTTTAGAATGTTTGTCGATGGCACGTTGTAGAATCTTTGCAAACTGACTTCACACAAATCACTCTTCTTAATCGCCTTTGATTCACTCTATAAATTCTCAAATCGTTGGGTGAAATGAAAATGAATGGTAACTTTCCATTATATAGATTCAAACAGTCAGATTAGGTCTTCATTAAATTATCTACACTCGTAGGTATAATATAGTTATCTCATATTTCACATGATAGCTCAGTTAACACATACCCTTACTTAGTTAAAACCATGACTCGGTCAATACTGACACTTCCACTTCAGCTTGGTAGATATAACATCTTGGTCATTATAGGATCTCAACACATACTGAGTGACTCAATCACTATAGACATAAATACTGATGTTCGGCATCAATTATGCATAATAACTCTTTTCTCAAATATGTCCTAATGCATCTTTACTTATATAGATAAGGACTTTAACACATCTAATGTTAGGAACTAGATTAAATATAGCATTTGAAAATATAGTTCCTCACATACCTTATTTTCTTAGTTAGAAGTAGTGTGATCATTTGATCCATTGGATTGGGTGATCTTAGGTTCACTAGATCCACTACTTCTTTCTTCTTCTTTCTTTCTCCATGTCTGATTCATCTAGTTCTTTATCTATTCAATAGTCTCTTCACCTTTTCTTTTTTCATTACTCGATGCTTGTGCTCTCTAGTCTCTTCTTATATGACCAATATTGTGATAATTATAACAGACCAAACTTACATTCATCCAACTCTTGGATTTGCCTCTAAAGTGTGTCCTTATGCAATTTTCTCCAATATGACCATATTCTGCATAATAATGACAACTATACCATGTATTGCAATCCCAATTGAATGTTTTACCTTTCCTAGGTGCATTACCTTGCTTCTTGGATGTAGACTTTGGTTTTTCATTAGATATGTATTCTTGTGCTCTATGACCATATTTTTGACAATTGTAACAATGTCCTTGAAATCTAGGTACAGTAGGTGAATTACTAGCCTTTGACATGCATTCACATGCCTTATATCCTTTCTTTTTATAGTTAAAACAATATCCATTGAATTTAGGCTTAGGATTGGACTTACCATTCTTTCTTTTGCAAATGTTTATTGTGTGTCCTAGTTTCTCACAATGATGACATGTAGGTTTGGTGTTCTTTGGCTTTGCATTCCTTTATTCTCCACTCTTTGATGATTCTCCTTCTTCAGTGGATGATAGGTGCTTGATATAATGTATTCCAAATGTTTCACTTGATCTTCTTGGTGATCTCATCAATTCCTCAAAATATCTCATAGCTTCATTAGGTTTGTTCATCCTCTCATTGAGTTCTTTTTTAGATCTTAACTCATTTTTCAGTTGATTGTTCTCTGATCTTAGATTTATAATTTCCATGTCTTTCCTTTTTAACTCTTGATTTGCAAGTAACAGATGGTTTACCATGTCCAATTGATTAGTTTTCACCTTTTTCATGTCACATGTCATTTCATCAAGTCTAGCAACCATTTGTCTCTATCCTCTTCTACCATTATCTTGTCTTCCTCAGCTTTATTTTTTTGTTCAATCACTTCACATAGTCTTACTGATTGAATTTCCTATTCTCTCTTTAGGCTTCTTACCTCTTCATTCAGATAATTATTTCTTTTGAATAGATTTTCTATTGCTACATCACTTTCACTGGAGTTTCCATTATCAAATAGACCTTTAGTGTCTTCTTATTGATATTGAGTGTCATTCAGTTGAATTGCCAATTCTTTCCTTCTCTTTACAGATTTCTTCAAATCCTCACTTGTTGCTTCAAGCTGGTGTAGTGAAAGTTGCATGTCAATCTTTTGATTCTCTATGATCTTTTCCAACTTATAAGCCTCCATCTCCAAGATCTTACCTCTCAAGTGGTTAGAATTTTTCTAAGAGAACTTGCTCTGATACCAATTGTTGGAAGTCTTATTTGAGAAATTGAGATACTGAGAGGGGGGTGAATCAGTTATCCTTTAAAACTTTCACTTTGAAATCAATTTAACATATGTATCATTAACATAAACTTTAATGCTGAAATGAATCTAACATTATAATTACATCCATGAAATGAAACACATAACACAAAGATTTGGTAACCCAGAAACCCTTGAAAGGTAAAATTAGGGTGGGGATGACACCCACAAATCTTCACTACTATAGCAATAAAGTGTGCGTTTTAGGGATACAAAGTATTGATCACTTCTAGTGATCTATCCTGTGAGGGGTCTATCATGCTAAGAGCTTTTAGACTTATACAATCTACCTTGATTAAAGGATTTAAAATTCACAACTAAGTAAGCACTTTGTTAAGATATTTATAAAGGTCTGTTAGGACCACTCTATTAAGAGATTTACTCTGATTCACTTGCTATAATGTATCAGTACCTAATCCTTCAGTTTGCACTTTAAATATTGATAATAGATCTCCTCTTTCCAATACTTATCTGATCTCAAAATCAAATATTGCTCTGGTATGTCTGTCACTGCTCTACTCGGTCACTCTACCTAATCCATGCATTTGAAAATCAAAACACTGCTTCCATTCACATACTTAAGATCTCTTCTCTATTACATTATTTAGGGTTTTAATGTCACCTTATATAAATAATGGATCAAGATTCTATATCAAGATCAATGATCTAGATTCATCACTTATGTTGCTTAAGCATTCTCTTTTTCAGATCAGTTACATTGCTTGCATAGGGATTAATGATTGAAATCACTGTGCGTAATCAACTCCTTAATTAAATCAACAATCATTAAATCATGCATAGAAGTCAGCCAAAATAGTTTACCTAGGTGTTTGTGCTATTACAAACACATATACAAAAACTGATTCACTCGGCATATGAAGCCTCTTATGCTCGATCAAAACTGTTCACCATATATTGGCGCTCGACATTGACTTTTCTATGCAACTCAGCATATATAGTGCTCGGTAACTACTGAAGTACTTGATGACCTCTAACTTTCTTAGTAGTAACTACTGCTTGGTACATATACAAAATACAAGTCTATACATTACTCAGCCTTAGTAGGATGGCTCGATCGTAGTGATGACCGACTAACTCTGCCTTGATTATTACTAAGTGTTAGACACTAATAGACAACATGACTTGGAGATCAACAGATATAAGGTACCTACTTTCACACCTTTTTCTACTACTAAGGAACCTTTTGAAATGTTCCAATTTCTATCATTAAAAGTAATTGTGAAACCTTCATCACCTGTTTGCCCTGCTAAAATTAAATTCCTACTCATCCTTGGAACATGTCTTACCTCTTGTAGTAGCCAATGATTCTCATTCTGCAACTTAATCTTAATTTTCCCCTTTCCAACAATCTGACATGGTTTATTATCTCCCAAATAAACTATCCTGAAATCCCCTTAGACATAATCAAGAAAATAACCTCTATGGGGTGTAGCATGGAATAAAGCCCCTGAATCTAAAACCCATGAATCATCAACACTTTCTAAAGAAAGAATAAAAGCATTCTCTTCAGATTTATTGCTTACCACATTTTCCTCCTTGCTACCTTCTTGTTTGTCTCCTTTATTCTTCCAAGACCAGTAATATTTCTTCTTATGACCTAGTTTTCCATAGTACCAACAATCGTTTGGTCTTCTAGATTGAGACCTCTTGTCATTTGATTTTCCTCTTGGTTTCCCACAATTTCCATAATTTTTTCCTCTCTCATTCATTATGCCTCTGCTTTGTGTGTTCAAGACACTTCCCGATGTAGATGCACCTAAGATTTTCCTATGAGTTTCCTCACTCAGAATCATACCGATAACATCATCAAATTTTAGGGTATTAGAACTCAAAACGGAGTTACTAACAGTCATTACCAATCCATTCTAGCTTTTAGGCAAAGAACACAAAATTAAGAGAGCCCTAATTTCTTCATAAAAAATAACCTTTATAAAAGATAGTTGATTGGTAACCATATTAAACTCATTCAAATGATTAGTAACACATCCATCTTCTTCCATCTTCATATTAAACATTAAAGACTTCATGATAAATACCTTATTTAAAGAGGAAGGATTTTCATATATCTTTGCTAGGGTTTCCAACAAATCTCCAGTCATCTTTGCTTGTGTAATATTGAATTCCACCGATTGTGCCAGGCATAAACTAATACTAACAAGTGCCTTCCTATCTTAAATATCCCAATCCTCATCAATCATTGTTGTTAGTTTCTTGGATTTTCCTTCCAATGGCTGCCATAGATCCTTCTGATAAAGATAGTCCTCTATTTGCATTTTCCATAACTGAAAGTTCTATCCATTAACCTTCTCAACCTTCAGCTTACCCTCATTTTCCATTACTCCCACTCAACCTAAGACTCCCACTAAATTGTGAGACCTTCCTGTAGAGGATAACTGAAAAAAAAACATCGCTTTGATAGAACTTGTGATAGTTAACAAGACAAAAATAACAATTACATGCAAATATAACCAATATCAAAAAATAATAAACCACATACAAGAGAACACAAGACACAAAGATTTAACATAGTTCACCCAATCCCTGGGCTATTTCCACCAATAGCAAGTCCAATATTCTTATTATCTCATGATTACAACCTAATTATAATCCGCAATCCCTTACATCTCAATACCACTGCAAGAAGCTACTTAAAACATACATTATAAAATCCCTAACCCTAAGCCATTTTATACAAGCCTTTTTTTCTACTTTAGGGTTAGAATCGGTTACAACATGTTGGCCCAAAAATAGCCTTGAACCCTAGAGAGGATACATGGAAAGTGTATAGTACTTCCCTAATTAGTCACCATAGACCAACAAGATCACCCTCCAAATTGTCATCATCCTCCCAAAAAGTTGCATCAAATTCTTCAATGTTAAGTATAAAGATTTAATATTTTTTAAACCATAACATACTTCTTGGTAACCATAAAATAGGGGTTTATGAAGCATAAAATATGATATTTGAAAATGTAGTGACCTTATCCTAATTATATGGAAGATGAGATAAAAAAACTATTTCACATGATCATTTGGAACTACATTTTTGCTTTTCTTATTTTTTCCTTCCATATATTTTGTTATAACTTATAATTATGCCTTCTCTTTCACATGGTAGCTCCTTAGGACTAAAATGGATTTTTTCATAAACATGATCAAATGTATCTAATTTAACTTTCATATTTTTTATGTGATAAGAAAATTTGCATTGATGTACAATGAAAGGAACTACCCTAAAATGGTCAAAAAATGGTCTAACAAGAAAATTAAAGAATATATCCAAATAAGTAATAACATAACATAATAAATTTACTAATTTTAAGACTCAACTTAGGAGGAAAAATCTAGTGTGACTCTAGATGTTAATCTATATTCTATTAGTACTCTTCAAAGTCTTCCATAAATATGTTGGAAATTATTATTTTCATTAATGTCAGCATGTTGCTTGTTTGCAGATAAGACCTTACTGATATGTGATGTGGTTTTCTTATTTTGATGTCAACCCTTTGAAGATGTGAAGATATTATTAAAAGTAGTATGTAAACTATATGTGATGATGTTTTTTAAGATGTGAGGAAATTTTTGAAAGCATGATGTATACCATATGTGATGATGATTTGGTATTGGTATGTTGAAGACTACAGAATCTTGTGCAGGTAATTGACATCTGATGATATTTTCTTTTGGGGATGTCCACCTAGTTTGTGTTGATGTCTACAAGTTGACCTTAGTGATGTTCCTATTATGATATATTTCCCTCATCTTTCATTTTTAATGATGTTGTTTCCATAGTGACCAATTGTGTTGCTAATTAGAGTTGTGGCCATGATGATGTAGTAAATTCATACATGTCAAACCTTGCTTGTATTGGCATTGATGTGTGTTGATATGAGAGTTGAAAACAATATATGGTGAGAATATTTATGTATTTTTAATATTAATCATTAGAAAAAACTAGGGTGCTAACCCTTACATGACCACTACCCAAGTTTTACACACACAGCACACTAACATCATATAAACATTAAAAGAATCCTACCACATAGATAATAAAGTAGATAAACCTAGTCCATCAACCAGCAACCTATAATCATGAAATTTACCACCACAGTATAAATTAGTACTAGTTATAATAGAACAAGCTAAAATTCTAATCAAGATACCACTAATATAGATAAATCCATAGAACAATCAAGTAGAGTCCAAAAATCCATGCATGCTAACAATAAAAATATACAGAAAATCCCTGGGGGGTATGAGGTCAGATCCCCATTAAGCCTTTTTTAAAGATTTTATATCACAACTTGAGTGATGTAAAACATGGGCCAATCCTTGGTGAGGAATTTAAACAAGTCCTTATAATTTACTTCTTCTTTTTCACCTTTACCAAGAATCTTATGTTGTAACAAGTAGAGAGAGGTTGTTGAGTTGTGCATCACCCAAAGACAAAACTTGGAAATGCTTCCCAATTTTCTTTCCACCTTTCTCACTCTATTCTTGAGGCTATCCTCTTCACTTTAAAAATTGACCAAACATTAGTCTCTATGCATGTCAAAGCTAGAGAAAATTGGATTCTCCTCTAATGGTGGCATGTTAGCATCAATATCAATAGGTCCCTCTTTCACCTTGTCAAAAGTGTGGTTAAAATTATTGGAGGTAGATTTATTAGAACTATCAAATTATTCACTCTCCAAATCATCACCCTCCTTGGTCTTATTTTTATCACTACCCTTTTTAGTTTTATGGCTCCCTATTCCATGTCTTCCTCGGATTCATAGTTGATAATTAACTTTTTAACTTTTTTGGAGATCTATCGGTCAATATGTTGGATATATGAGGGGTAGTATACTCCTCCTCAACCTCCTTGTTTTCACTATTAACCTCCTAAAAAAATAGTTTGGATATTTTTACAGGGGGGAGGATTTTTCTCTTTCCTCTTAAAGATGGATAACATAAATTCTTTTTCTTTTGGGCCAACCATAGGGGCAGAAGTATGAAAGTTCAAAAAAAAGTATAGTTCCTAGACAAGAGGAAGTTTTAATTGTCTACATATGTTTAATGCCTTTCTTTTTATTCTGGCATAGCATATCAACAATGTTAGCTGGTGGAGGGACTATGACACAAGGCCTCATAAACAATGATAGGTTTAGGGTGGTAGAGGGCTAGGTGAAAGTGGTATATCCTAATAATTAGGCCTTAATGTACGTAAATTGTTTTTTTACCCCAAAAATAAATTTCCTTAACATCAAATAAAAAGATTTTATGATAATTTAACAAGAAAAAAGGAAATAAAATTATTTCAAGGTTCCTAAAGTGATTAACTAGCAATATATGATAATAATAGTAAACCTTAAAATATCCCTCAAGTGTAAAGTGCCTCATCATCATGAAGAAGACCTAATCCCAAGGTGGTGGAAGTTGAGCTATGTTAGTGAGAATACTCATATGTTGTGACAGAGATGATATCATATTAAGATCAGAATTAAAAGTATTAAGATGAGGATTAAAATAATGAATTTGGTATATATGGTTGTATGATGCTACATGACATTGCAATATCTCTCATGTTGCTCCTAGATGATAAATTATTACTACAAAGGTGTTTTGATCATGCAATAATGTCAAGGGTTGAATTCATAGAGAAGTGTTTGGTTAGTTTCTTGGAAGAATGTTTTTCATTCCTCCACATTTGGTATTATGGTCTTGTGGTTTGGACCATAGATTGTGTATTTTTGATATTGTACTCCTATCTTATCCGGTCATTAGTGTTGCTACAAAAATATTTAATGTATGTTGTTTTTTGGAATTTTGGTTGTCTTTCATAGATATTTTAGAAAATGCTTTGTATTTCTCTTGATTGACATTTTAATCATTTTGGCTTGTAGGGAATGTTATAATTTTTGTGTAGCTCATTAGTTCAAATTCCCAGTAGAGAAATGTATAGAAAGTATTTTTTTGGTGATGTGGTTCATACCAGTATTTTATGGCCTTCCAATTATGAAGAATCCTATATCAAAATGAATTAGGTAGCTTAGATCAACACAAAAACATGAAATATGTTATTGGGAATAATGTAGGATGTTTAAGGAACATCTCTATGTGATTTGTATAACATTAATTGATTCCTTTGGTACTACGTTATGTCTAAAGTCATTTTTTTGGGTCATTTGTGGATATATGGTTTGTTATCTTATTTGTGTCTTGTTCTTGATTACATTGGAAATTGTATTGAGATGGTTTTAGGTCCCACCTTCCCATGTGGGGATTTGCATTGAGTGGTTTCATGTTAAAGATGTGTTTTGGGAAAACTAATTATATGCTACATGTTACCTTATTCCTAACTCTAGGGGACGTACATCAAGACTTTGTGATGTTTTGAATCACCAAGTGGAGATTATTTTATCATTTTTTAGGTCATCTCTATCTCTTAGATAGGACCACTTTTGCCACAATTATGTTTTTTTGGCCGACTTGTTGGGATCACCCCTTCTCCCTTGTTTAGGTAAACCTAATTGATGTTTTGTAATGATAGAAAAATTATATATATCTAAGATAAAATTAGTTGTAAGTGTGTTGAAGGTGAATGAGTTGTATAAAATGTGAATTTGAGATAACAAATGTGTATGGTGATAGTATTGGAACAAGTTTTCCAAATGGTTACTTGAAGTAGTGAGTCAAGAGTAGTTACATTCAAGGGAGACTATTGGAAGTAATATGTTGAAGGAATTCATTATTTTCATGTATCATGTTTTGAGATAGTGAGTCTCCTCTACAAGTCCTTATTTGTATCTTTCTTTAAGATAGTGATGCAAGGGTAGGGTACAGAGGGGCCAAACAATGTCACACCCTAATGATCTAGCCTGCTCAACAACATGCGAAAGAAAACAACAACATAGTGAGAGAGAGAATGCAGGATATTTCATTAATTTTCATCAAAGAGATTCATACATGTCGGGTTGTAAGGCCTTCCCGGTTATGGCCTAATATTACAATAATTTACAAAAGTCCTCAAACATGCAAGGATCTTCCAACAATCTCCAATCTAATATCTTTTATCTTCTATCAAAACTGACTCCCTAAACTCTAACCAAACAACTACATTTATACAAGAGACTACCGAACTGAGTCAACCTTCAAATCCACAATCAATGAAAGGAACAGTCAGATCTAGGACCACACACTTTCCAATGATGGATACTAGCATTAAATTTGTGACCCATAATTAATGCACAAGTCAGCCTCAATAGAAACTCAAAAGAAACTACTCGGTAAGCAAGGATGATCGACCAACAGACAAGCATCACTGAGTGTCAGAGAAACAACCGGCTGCCCAGGAGATAATCGACCATCCTTGGTAACCAAAGGAAACTGACCAACTACCGACCACCTGACAAAAGGGTAGGGTCAAGAGGGGCCAAACAATGGCACACCCTAATGATCTAGCCTGCTCAACAACACGCAAAAGAAAACAACATAGTGAGAGAGAGAATGCAGGATCTTTCATTAATTTTCATCAAATAGATTCATACATGTCAGGCTATAAGGCCTTCCTGGTTATGGCCTAATATTACAATAATTTATAGAAGTCCTCAAACATGTGAGGATCTACCAACAATCTCCAATCTAATATCTTCTATCTTCTATCAAAACTGACTCCCTAAACTCTAACCAAACAACTACATTTATACAAGAGGATACTAAACTGAGTCAGCCTTTAGATCCATAATCAATGGAAGGAATGGTCAGATCTATGACCACATGCTTCCCAATGATGGATACTAGCATTAAATCTATGACCCATAATCAATGCACAAGTCAGCCTCAATAGAAACTCAAAAGAAACTACTTGGTAAGCAAGGATGATCGAGCAACAAACAAGCATTGTCAAGCATCAGAGAAACAACTAACCACCTAGGAGATAACCAACCATCCTTAGTAACCAAAGGAAACCAACCAACTACTGACCAACTCAGTCAAAGAAGGAACCGAGCAACACATACAAACTTCAAAATGTTTTTGGTGACATGAGATTTCTAAGGACCCGAGATGCTCCTGCATCAGACACCTGGGATTATTTTGAAATGATTCTCCAAATCATTTGGTAGGTATGATTCGAGCTGCATCTAACTCAGACTATGAAATCCATGAACTATCTTCAATCAGTCTATTCTTCCACTTTACCAGATATTCCATATATTATTTTCCTCGTGTACTCTTGCCAATTCTTTGCTCTAAAATCTATTCAACTTCCTCTTTTTGATTCTTAGGATATCCCATTGGTACTGTCATATCTTCATCAGGTTCATGATACTCATATGAATCAGAAATGTTGAAAATAGGTGATATGTCCATGTCATTAGGTAACTCAATCTCATATGCATTTCCTCTATCAAATTTCCTTAAAATCTTGCAAGGTCCAAACTTCTTCATCTTCAACTTCCCATATGTTCCAACAGGAAATTGGCCTTTCTTCAAATGAACCATCACTTCATCACCAACATCAAAAGTTTTATGTCTCCTTGATCTATCAGCTCTGTCTTTGTATTTCTGATTACTGTCTTCCAGCTTCAGCTTCACATCTTCATGCAATGTCTTCATGTATTCAAAAAATTTTACTCCTTCAACACTTCTCTTACTTTAATCAGCAATATCCTTCAAATCAGATATACCTTTTAGTTGCATGCCATTCACAATCTCAAATGGTGTTTTTACAGTACTCCTATTCACTAAATTATTGTATCCAAACTCTACTTGTGCCAACACAGAATCCCAATTACTCGGTGTGTCTCCAAATAAACATCTCAAAAGATTTCCCAAACTTATGTTCACAACTTTCATTTGTCCATCGGTTTGTGGCTGAAATGTAGAACTATATTTCAACTCAGTGCCAAATTTCTTCCAAGGGGTCTTCCAAAAGTATCCAAAAAACTTACTATCTCGATCAGAGATAATACTCCTCAGTAATCTATGCAATCTGACAATTTCATTAAAGAAAAGATCTACTACATGTATTGCATCTGATTTCTTTCTATAGGGTATAAAATGTGCCATCTTAGAAAATCTATCCACAACAACAAATATAGAAGCATTACCTCTTACTGTCTTTGGTAAGCCAAGAATAAAATCCATACTAATGTCACTCCAAGGTTTCTCAGGTACAACAATCGTTGTATACAATCCAGTATTCTGACTTACTCCTTTTTCAACTTGACAAACTCCACAAATTTTCACAAATTTTTTAACATCTTTATACAACTGCGGCCAAAAGTATTTCTCCTTAAGAAAATTCCATGTCTTATCAATACCAAAATGTCCAGCCAAACCACTACTATGTTTCTCCTTTATTAAATTAGTTCTCATTATTCCTCTCGGTATACACAACTGAATACCTTTAAACAACATACCTTCATGAATAAAATATTCATCCCATTTAGTATCTTGTTGATCTTGAATAGGTGCTCTGCAGTTTCTCCATGACTTAGAAAAATTAGGATCAAACTCATAAGAATCTCTCATCTCATCAAAACCAAGAACTTCAATTTTCATCTTGGTCATTAAAGATCTTCTTCTACTTAATGCATCAGCAACTTGGTTAGTGACTCCACTCTTATGCTTTATCACAAATGTATAACTCTGTAAGTACTCAACCCATTTCATATGTCTCTGATTCAACTTATTCTGACTACCCAAATATTGTAAAGCCTTATGATCAGTATACAACACAAATTCACTTGGTATCAAATAATGTCTCCATTTCTTCAGTGCTTGAACAATAGCATAGAATTCTTGATCATACACAGAATATTTCTTGTTAGAGTGGAGTTGTCATTGCACCAAAAGATCTATATGTCAATGCTTGATACAACCACTCAACTTATAGGACACAGGAGGTGGTTAAGCCCTTGTCGTGAATCTCAAGGGGAGCGTTGAACATTTTTCCAACAATCTCCCCCTCAGCATTACCCAAGGGTCTGAGGATTTGAACCTGTGACCAAGCTCTGATACCACTTGTTAGAGTGAAGTAGTGGTTGTTGTTGTACCAAAAGATCAACCTATTAATGCCCGATACAACCACTCAACTTATAGTACATAGGAGGTGGTTAAGCCCTTGTCATGAATCCTGAGGGGAGCACTGAACATTTTGCCAACATTTCCTTCTAGCATCATTCAAATTTTCACTAAAGAAAGCAACAAGTTTACCTTCTTGACTCAATATAGCTCCAATAGCACTTCCACTTGCATCACATTCCACTTGAAATACCTTACTAAAATTAGGCAATGCCAAAATAGGTAATTCAGCAACCTTTTGCTTCAGAGTCTCAAAACTTTTATCAGCTCCATGTGTCCAATTGAATTCCCTTTTGTCTCCTTTCATAGTCTCAGTCATAGCATTACAAATTGAACTGAAATTCCTTATGAACTTTCAATAAAAAATTACCAAACCATGAAATGGTCTTACCTCACTAGCATTCACAGGTGTAGGCCAATTCAAAATAGCTTTAACCTTTTCAGGGTCCATCTTCAAACCATTAGCTGAAATCACAAATCCCAAATACACAATCTCTTCTTTCATGAATGAACACTTTTTCAGATTTATCAACAACTTTTCCTCTTTCAATCTCTACAAAACTTGTCTAACATGCAACAAATGTTCTTCTTTGGTCTTACTAAATATCAGAATATCATCCAGATATAAAATCATAAACTTACCCAAGAATTTCTTCAAAACTTCATTCATCAGCCTCATAAAAGTACCCAGTGCATTAGTTAAACCAAAAGGCATAACCAACCACTCATACAAACCTTCTTTTGTCTTGAAAGAAGTCTTCCATTCATCACCTTCTCTGATTCTAATCTGATGATACCCACTTTTCAAATCAATTTTAGTGAAATACTTTGCTCCAGTCAAACTATCCATTATATCATCCATTCTCAGTATAGGAAACCTATACTTCACTATTATCTTATTGATTTCTCTGGAATCAGTACACATTCACCGTTCTCCATTCGTCTTCAGTGCCAATATAGTAGGTACTACACAAGGAATCAAACTTTCTCTGATCAAACCATTCTCTAGCAACTCTTGAATCTGTCGGTTCAATTCTTGATTCTCAGTAGGTGTTAACCAATGAGGTGCCTTGTTTGGTAAACTAGCTCCAGGGATTAGATCCATACAATGATCAATGCTTCTTTTTGATGGAAAACCATCAGGTACATTATCAAAAATGATTTCACTATACTCAGTGAGTAACTTATCAACCTCCTTAGGAACACTATCCTCTATTTTCTTACTCAGTTTGTTAGGAATCACAGCAAAACATACATCACTCTTTTTCAAATCCTTAAAAAAATTTCTTCCTTCCATCAAGCAAACTTTCACAGATGTGAAAACATTACTAACAGGTTCTTCCATCAAAGGTAACAAGATTTGTTTCTTTCCATCAGCCACAATAGTATACTAATGCAACCTCCCATCATATATAGCATGTCTATCATATTGCCAAGGTCTACCCAACAAAATATGACAACAATCCATAGGCATGATATCACACAATACCTTATCATAGTACTTTCCAATTTTCAAATTCACATAACATTGTTCACTTACCAAGAGTGTATGCTCATCCTTGATCCATGAAATCTAATAGGGATTTGAATGTTCTAGCCTTTTCAATTGCAATTTTGTGACCATTTCCTCAGATGCCAAATTCTTCGAGCTACGACTGTCAATGATTACCTTCCAAACTTTATCAAAAACTCTACATCTAGTCTTGAACAAACTTTTCCTTATCAGATCTTCCTTTTTGCTTCCATTCCACATTGCTCTCCTTACCATCAAGTTATTTTCCTTCTTAGGTTCATTTGGTGATTCTTCTTACACCAAAGCATTTCTACTGCTACCAGCCTTCTTACTTGCATGTGTACATTCAAAAGATCTATGTCCTTCTTCTCCACAATTGTAACAAGTTCCCCAGAAATTTCCTTTACTATAACCACCTCGGTAGTTACTGCCTCTACCTCTAGATGAACTTTCACCTTTCCACTCAGTCTTGCCTTTATCCAAATTTGTCTTTTCAGGTTTAGATGTACCATTTTCACCATTAGATCTACCTCTTCCTCTAGGGAATCTACCACCTCTTCCTCTTTGTCTTTGCTCATATCTCGTATTCAATTTCTCCTCAGCTTTCAATGAAAATTGATAAGCCTCTTTAATATTCTCCAATTTAACCAAACTAATTTCCTCTTGGATGGAAACTCTCAAACCATTCAAGTATCTAGCAATTCTTTCCACATCATCTTCATCATGTCCAAATCTGATATCTAATCTATAGAATTCCTCATTATATTCCTTTACCGAGCTATCTTTCTATCTTAGACTTTGCATTCGCCAAACTAGGTTAATCTGATAATCACAGGGTAAGAACTTTCCTTTTAATTTGTTCACCATTTAATTCCATACCTTGATTTTGTCTTTGCCTTTTCTCTTTCTATCCATCTACATATGTTCCCACCATAAGGATGCATGACTTTTCAAGTTTGTGCTTGCAATCTTCACTTTCTTGTCTTCAGGAATGTTTTCATACTCAAAATATTTTTCCATCTTAGTGATCCAATCTACCAATTCATCAGAATCCAATTTTCCACTATACTCAGGAGGATTAAAATGTGGTGTAGACTTAAGACTTGTCAAAGCCTTCAAGAATCTTTCTTCACCCTGATCCATCACCGGTGCAGGTTATGCATCACCTTGTTCCACCTCAACTTCATCATCACTAACATCCTCAAGATGTATACCTCTTCTTTGGGCCATCTCAACAGCTTCTAATCTAGCAACAATTTGTCTTAGCATATCTTCCAATCCTGGATCCACATCTCGCCTCCCACGAACCACCTTGACAACCCTCTGCAATTGTAGGTCAAATCACAATCTTCTACCCCCACAAAAATTCAACTAGGGTTTCACAAGAAGGAACCTACAAACCTAGATCCATAGACCTAGATCAAGATCTCACCTCACTCTGATACCACCTGACACAAGGGTAGGGTCAAGAGGGGCCAAAAAATGGCACACCCTAATGATCCAGCCTGCTCAACAACATGCGAAAGCAAACAACAACACAGTGAGAGAGAGAATGTAGGATCTTTCATTAATTTTCATCAAATGGATTCATACATGTCAGGCTATAAGGCCTTCCTAGTTACGGCCTGATATTACAATGATTTACAAAAGTCCTCAAACATGTGAGGATCTACCAACAATCTCCAATCTAATATCTTCTATCTTCTATCAAAACTGACTCCCTAAACTCTAACCAAACAACTACATTTATACAAGAGGCTACCAAACTGAGTCATCCTTTACATCCACAATCAACAAAAGGAATGGTTAGATTTGGGACCACACTCTTCCCAATGATGGATACTAGCATTAAATCTATAGCCCATAATCAATGCACAAGTCAGCCTCAACAGAAACTCAAAAGAAACTACTTGGTAAGAAAGGATGACCGAGCAACAGACAAGCATCGTCGAGCATCAGAGAAACAACTGACCGCCCAAGAGATAACCGACCATCCTCGATAACCAAAGGAAACTGACCAACTCAGTTAAAGAAGGAATCGAGCAACACAAACAAACTTCAAAATGTTTTTGGTGACATAGGATTGCCAAGGACCCGAGATGCTCCTACATCAAATAGAGAGTCTTTGTAGCAAGCCATTTGAATCTTGCTTTGAGATAGTGAATCTTGGTTGAAAGTCTCACAATGAGCCTCCTTGTAATACTTTTCATATATTGTGAGATATTATCACCGTGGATTTTCCCTCATTAAGTTTTCCATGTAAATCTAGTGTTCTGTTGTGCATGGGTGTTGATTTATTTATCATTCATTCTTGTTGATTAAAAGTTATATGTTTTGAAATTAAAGTGATTGAGCTTTGGTATAACTAATTCTCCCACCACCTCCCCCAATCTTTGGGTGTATTAAAAAGCATAGGATTAATAATTTTAATTAAAATGGGTAACTTCTAAGAATAATATTTAGAGTAAATATTGAATTGATTTGTAGAATATATAAGAAATTCATGGGTATCTCTACCATATTTGTAATTTTTTACATATATACTAGACTTGTAGTGATTATTTAGTGATTTTTCCTCATTATGGAAAACAATCAATAAATTTGTATGAGGAGAGAGGGATAATATTTAAAATTTATCGTAGCCATAAAAATATTTTTATGTGATTGATCTCATCAATAGAATACTAATCCATTGTGTCTCTACCAACATGTGTATAATCCACATTATCATGTTGTTATTTATGAGATGAATAATTTTTTTTATTAAACTAAGTAGGGAAGGGCCCAAACTATTTATAGATTAGAAATAGACCATCAAAATAAAGGCTAAAGGGATTGGAGAGAAAGCTAGAAAACCAACACACAAAAAAATAGAACCAGACATTGAAATGGAAAAATACAACATCCAAATGAGAAACATCAAAGTTTTAATAGATTAGGATACATCCAATTTTGAATCAAAACTTTTGGGTTTCTTATTTAACAATCTAATCTGAGGAGTAGCTTATTAGTTAGATATTTCTTCTTACATTGAATATATACCTTGGTAGACATATCATCACAATTAGAAGACTTTTGAAATTGGGTAAAGGATAAACCATTGGAACTACTTCAAACACTATGAGTAAGTAAAATGAGGTTTCCTTAACCAAAACTCATATAACAAAGATCAATCTGAGATGTCAGAAAAAAAAAAGCATCAATAATATCCAACATAGGGTGTGGAGTTTCAAGAATAGTAGAATCTAGCTCTAGATATGTAAGGATAGAATAATAAGCAAGGTCTCAAGATGTAGGATCCAAAGGATTTGGGGGACTAAAATTAAAATTTAGAGATTTTTCATCTAAATTGGCAATAAAATGGTTAGGTGATCATGATGATCATTCATCTACCAAGTTGAGGATGGTAATTTGCAAGATCCATGAGGAAGAGCATGTTGAATACATCAAGAGACTGGGAGTAGGGATGATTTGGTCTTTAAAAAATTTAATATTTTTATGTCCTTAACATTTTAAATCTTTTTTCTTTAATTCAAAAACCTATAACAACAAAAAAATATAAATCAATCAACACCAATGCACAAGAGGACACATAATTTATGAGGAAAAGTCAATGAGATAAAAACCACTATGAGAATATCTCATAATAAATGAAAATTATTACAAAGAATCTCACTGCTAGACTTACAATCAATATTTACCATCTCAAGGAAAGGTGCAATAAGGACTTGATAAGGAGACACACTATCTTAGTGCAAGATACATGAAAGTATATTACAATGTGTAAGCCTTCAACATACAACTTACATCAATCTCCTTAGTATGTAGATGCTTTTGACATGATTTCTCAAGAAATCATTCATCAATTTATCTCCACAACTTTCACCACATAGTTTTTCTTCCTTAATATTGTATATTCACACACCTCAAAACTTTTTTATTGATTCAACCTTCTATATATACATGTAATCAATAAAAATATCAACTAGGTTAGCCTAAAGTAATGACCTCAACAATTTAGCCTCAACAACTTAATATGGTGAAAGTGGGTGGTCCAAAACAAGAGAAATGGGGGACCTAAAAAATTCCTTATTAAATATTCCAATGTAGCCACAAACATTTAAATATATTGGTGTACATACTCCAAAGTTGGAAACAAGGTAACATATAGATGTAGCATGTAACCCTTTACTAGTCGGCCCAAAGCCAAAACTTTAGAATGAATTTTTTCAATGTACATAATCCTAACCAGTAGTTCTACCTCAAAAAAACTCATCAAAAACTATAAATATTGCACAAGTCCCCAAATGTAAAGCCCAAGAAATCACAAGGACTCAGTGAGCTAGACATTCACAAATTATCTAGAAAACTAACTTCAAACATAATATAGCATAGTAAATATAACCACTACTATGTTGACCACATAGAGATGTTCTCTGAACATCCTTGATATCATTCCCAAAAACATATTTCATGTTTCCATGACAACCCAAGATACTACAACCATTCTCATACAAACTTATTTATAACAGGAAAGGCAAGAAATACAACTATGAAACACATCACCATAAGCATACTTGTGGTAAACTTCATCACAGTAAATTTGAACTAAAATATTACAAAAAAATTATAAACAAAATCTCCAATTTGTAGGCTTGGAAACATTAATATAGAACATTTTTTGGACCAATTATTATAGACAACCAAACTATCAACCTACTAGTACCAACACAAGAAACATTTGTGACGACATCATAAACTTGAAAAGATAAGATTACAACATCCATAGCATGAATAATTTATATTCCAAACCAAAACACCATAGAATTAAATATGGAAGAATGTGGAGCATTATTCTAGGTATCCAACAAATCTCTTCTATAAAAATTCACCCTTCAACATTCTTTAATGAAAAAAAACCTTTGTAGCAGTGATTTCTCATTCAAGAGAAACATGAGAGATATTACAATAGTTCGTAGCATCACAAAATCATCAACATGATTTTCATGCTTCTAATACTCATATCTTTTCTCAATGCTTATAATCCTCATCTTCATATGAATTTTTTTATGATATCACCTTTTCTCGACAACCAAAAATTCATGCCATCAAACATAAACCTTCTCATCATCTCTCATCTCTATCTTTGGTCTTCAATATGTCATTTTCAACACCCATAAAGTTGGGCATCCAACCTATGCTACATTAGTATGGAAATAATTTTGATTATCAATACAACTAAATAACAATATCTTATAGAAATGATAGAATCAATAACATAGAATAAATAGAAGTGAAAGCATCAATAACTCATAGAACAACAATGTTAAGAGGAATACATCACAACATATCACAACCACATCTCTAAGCATATCATCATCTCAACATACTCAAGTGTAGACATCAACACCAAGTAGGTAGACATTGTAAGTAATATAAGGTAGAAGAACAACTTCTTATGTTAATCTTGAAAGGAAGGTTATGTAGAAAATTTATCAGATCTTTACAACAATTACAAAAAAATTTAAAAAAATAAACATAAATAACATGCATACCACACCATAGTGATTTACATGTAAAAATCCCTTTTGGGAGAAAAATCCCACACATAAAAATTTGTTGAATATATTATTCAAAAAACAACAAGAGATTACAATATACTTGAAAAGAAAGCTTCTTACAGGAGTATCACCAACTAGAGAATCAAAGGTAACTCAACAATTATAAAAAAATTACACAAACACTTAATCTCATGCACCTAATATATAGGAGATACAATACATGCAATTGTCAAACGGTATTACAAAACCATGGACTAAAAACCACTAAAGAAGTGCACATCTTATCTCCAACATTAAATACCTTATTATGTCTCATAATACACATCAACATGTGTAACTCCTTTTACAGATCATTTATTTTTTCAAGACATTTTTACATTTCCTATTTTAGGAGACCTAACTTTTAGAGGTCATAACTTTTGAACCAAGTGTTTGATTGATGAATTGTTTTAAGCATAGTAAATATTGTGATGTTACCTATCAATATATAACATTATACACCAATTATGGACACCTTTGAGTTGTTTAGGAACCTCTAAGGCCTTCAAAATTAAATTTGTAAAATTTATTCAGTGGCTTCAAAAGTGGAAACTTTAATATCTTCAAATCTAGACATGATCTTGCAGCAAAATTTACCAGTATTCTTATCTAGCCCATTCGAACCTTTGGGGAAATTTAAGGAAAAAAATGTGCTCAAGTATAAACTTACTATAAATAGTACCTTATGTAAATACAAGGTTCAAATGCCATGTTTCTAAGAATCTCCCACTTGTTGAACACATTGCAAAATAAAAGGGGGTATCTACACCATAGTTTAATTACTAGTGGCCAAGAGGCCCATATACTCTAAACACCACCTAAACTTATCTATACTCACAACCTTAGTTAAAAAATCTACAACATTAATCAAAGTCTCTACCTTAATTATTTTCACCCTTCCATCCTTGGATATATCTCTGACAAAAGGATATTGAACATTATTGTTCTTTGTCCTAGAATAAAATTTTAGATCTTTAGCTAGGAAAATTGCACTTTGACTATCACAATAAACTATCACTACTCCTTATTTTATTTCAATGTCTAAACACAATCTATTAAGCCAAATCAATTCTTTACAAGCATGATTACTACTATATTCTCATCTTAAATAGTGGGTAAAGCAACCATAGCACAATTCTTACTCATCCAACTATTTTTACCATCAAATAATGTAAATGTGCAAGTACTAGTGGATATTTTCTAACAATATCACCTACACAATATAAATCTATATAACCATGAATATCAAGATAAATTTCATCTCCTATTGTATTATCATGATAAAACAAAGAATAATCTGAGGTACCCATAAAATATATAGACTCTTTTAATTTTATACCAATAAATTGTACCAGGATCAAACATATATATAGAAAGAATTATTACTATTTGGGCAATGTTTGGTCTAGTATAGTCTATAACATACATCAAAATTCCAAATTCACTCTAGTAAGTTACTATACTTGTGTCTTCTATCTCTAATGGATATGTAAGACAATCTAAAATGGACAAATTCGTTCCAAATTTAAAAGAAACACATAATGGTCTACAAACTTGCATTTTGAACCTCTGTAAAATTGAGTTCACATCCATAGTCTACCCTAGCCACTATCTCTTATAATTTTCATCCCTAAAATGTTTTTATCTACACAAAGATCTTTCATTTCAAATTTAGCAGAAAGCTAAGACTTTAGTTCTTAAATCATACATTTCCCTTTATCAATTAATAACATATCATTAACATACATTACAATGTATAGGTAATTACCACTATCATATTTATAATATTTGATGAGTTGTGGTAAATATCTCCTACTTATCAACTGATGAGCTTAAGGGGCTTTATAATGAATGGTTTAAGGCATAATAGTTGTTTAAGGTTTTGCAAATGGGGCTGCAAGTAAAGTGGACTTAACCTTGGAGGAAACTTTTTGGTTAAGTGTGCTTGAGATAGAGTAGTACTAGGATGGGTGACCTCTCGATAATTTTCAATGCTTCACCTCTGTGAGCATCACCTAGATGCAATGAGTTCCAGGTGTTCCATTCCTTCTAATGAGAAATGGGTTCTTGTGAACAACTACTAATGAAATATGGGTCAATGAGTTTGACTCAAAAACTACATAGTTGAATCCTAATAGAAATATCACAAGATTTATAATAAAAACAATAATCTAGTTTAGTACACTAAGATCCTAAACTCAATACATACATATCAAATTTTCAGAACAACATCCTAGGACTCTTCTTTAGGCCATACAAATATAACTTCAATTTACAAACTAAATTATGTTTACCTTTTACCACATAGAGCTTTGGTTGTATCATATAAATATCCGTCTCTACATCACCATGAATGAATGCAATTTTTCACATCCATTTGCTAAACCTCTAAATCATAAGAAATGACAAAAGAAATAAATATAATGATGTCATTTTCTAATAGGATAAAATATTGCATCATAATCAACACCCTCAACATCAAAGTATCCTTTCACAACCAATCTCGCTTTATACTTCTAAATACTTCCATATGAACCAATATTTGTATTGAGCACCCATTTCCAATACACAAGGTTTTGTCCTCTAAGTAATGGTACAAGATCCTATATATCAATATTTTTCAAAGCTAAATTTTCTTTATCCATATAAATTTTATATAATTCTATATCATTTAGACCTAATGCCTCTTCTATATATATATATATAGGTTCATCCACACTAATATTTAAGGAAAAATGTATCCCTAATCATCAGGTAAATACCTTTTTGGTGGTTTTTTATACTTTGTAGACCTTAAAAAATGAGTTGGAGGTTCTTCCTCCTCTTTTAAAGATTCCAAGATAGATGAGATATCCTCAACTTCTTGTATATCTAGGTACCTTGATTCAACTTTCTCAGGCATAAAAGGAAGTTGAAATACATCTTTTTTAGTTTTTTTTCAAGTCACATTGTAATAGAAGGAGGGTTAGTTTCTCTAAAAATAACAATTCATGAATCACCTTCTGTGAAACTAAGTCCCAAATATTGTATCCTTCCACACCACAACTATATCTGATGATGATATATTTCACATCCTTTTTCTTCAACTTGGTTCACTTCTCATTTTTCTCATATGCATATGCCTCATAGACAATAACTCTAAGCTCTCACAATGATGTATTTTGACCTAAACATTCCTCCATAGGCATTTTATTAACAAAAGCTAATATAGGAGACCTATTTATCAAGTAGCAAGTAGTGACAACAACTTTAGCACAAAACTTTTGTTCTAGGCCAACACTACTTAGCATATTCCTAACCTTTTCTATCAGAATTATGTATGTCCTTTATGTAACTCCATTGTGATGTGTGGCATGTGGAAATTTCATCTATTTATACCATAATCTTTATAGAATCTATCAAAATCATTAAAAAGTAAAATTCACTTCTATTATCAATCCTAAATCATTTTATTTTCCTTCCAATTTGTAATTCAATAAGTTCTTTAAATTCTTTAAATTGATTGAAAACATTAGATTTACTCTTTATAAAATATACCCATGTCCTTCTTCTATAGTCATAAATAAATGAAACATAATATGTAGATTTTCTAATAGAAGGAACATCTATAACACCAAATACATCATAATGATTAAGATCTAACACATCACAAGATTTATGAGAACTTGAGTAGAACTTTGTTACAAGTGTGATTGTTGATGCACCAAAAGCTTAGCATGTCAATGCTGAATACAACCACTAGACTTATGGAATCCAAAAGAGGTGGTTAATACAATGTCAAAAAAATGAGTGTTTCACTACATGACACAAGGAGACCAAGGGTGCACACCTTGCAATAATCCCCTCCCAACACAAGCGAGGGGTTTGAACTTGTGACCATGCTCTGATACCACTTCTTATAAGTGTGATTGTCATTGCACCAAAAGATCAACTTGTCAATGCCCAATATAACCCCTAGACTTATAGAATCCACAGGAGGTGGTTAAGACATGTCACAAACCTAAGCATTGTGATGCATATCATAAGGAGACCAAGGGCACACATCTTGCAACAAACTTAACATAATTTTATTTTCCATAAATGCAATGCTGGAAAAAATCAAAATCAAGATTATACTCATTCAAACCTTCAAAAAGTTTTTTATTTTCAAGGTCCTTAGGCCATTTTCTCCAATGTGGCCAAGTCTCTAATGCTATAACATAGTCAAATATTTAGGTAACTTTGACTTAAAATAAAAATCATCCTTAGGTACTATAATGAAATAAAATAGAATGTGAGGGTGCTCACTATAATGGATAATCAAACTATGAGGCTCACGCCTAAGTACTCTCATATGTTGGAAGGAAATTTGATCCACTAAGCTCAAGATCTAGGAAGATGCAAGGATTCCTTTGTGGGAATGTTGGTGAATATGGATATAAAGAATGGAAAGTAAAGAATGCAAGATGTAGGGAAATAATGGAATGAATGTATATGAAAATAGATCACAAATAGTAAACCAAATTCTAATACTTGATATAGAAATCCAAAATAGGGACAAAATATGATAAAAAATTTAGTTCATAATGGCAAGAATAGGGCAAACTGGCTCGCCTAAGGCCTTGTAGACACCAAAAATTGTCCTAACAATTACCCTTATCTTAGCCAATTAAATAGATATTTATTATTTATTTAATAATTAGCCTTATTCTTTCTTTAATTAAATAAATTCACATTTATTTAATTGCAACCCTCTTTATCCCTTATCCTTGATTAAATAAATTTACATTTATTTAATTTTAGCATATACTTAAAATTTAATGAATTCCTAAATTAATTAAACTAACCTAGCCTAGCTCCCCTCATCTTAATCCTCCATTTAATTAATTAAATGACATAGTTTACTTAATTAATCCCCTTTTATCCCACTTGGAATTAAATATTACATTTAATTCTATTTGAGCACATGGCTCCTAACTTTAACCCTCACCTAACCTCACTTCCCTAACCTAACCTAAGTCAACCCAATTTCCCACTAATTAACATTAATCTCCCACCTAATCATATCCTAATCATTTGCACAACCTTAATCCAAAGATTAAGAAATCCTAACCCAAACCCAAGTCACGTGTGACTTTAGTAATGTGTGACTCTTACACACCCTTACACACTTGTCTCCCACTTGTCATTGACATGTCACTTTCCAAAGTTTCTCACACATGTGTAAGAAACCTTGGTTCTTTCATCCTCTTCCATCTTTTGACCCTTGTTATTGACATGTCACTTTCCAAATCTCCTTGCACATGTGTGAGCAACCTTGGTTCTCTCATCCTCTTCCATCTTTTGACCTTTGTCATTGAACCATCATTTTCTCAAGTTTCTCACACATGTGTGAGCAACTTTGGCCATCTCACCCTCTTACACATTGTCATTGACATGTCACTTTCAAAGGTTTCTCACACATGTGTGAGAATCTTTCCCCCTTTGAATGGTCAAAACCCTAATCTACATGACCTCCCCTTGGTATCCACCTCATCAATACTATGCAATCTTGACCCTTCATCCAACTTTCAATCTCAACCATCCATTTCCTCAAAAATCCTATAAATTGAGAACTCCTCTCCTTATTCCATAAGCTTATTTCATACATTGTCATGTTGCATGATTTGTGAGAAACCACATACCTCCTTTATCACAACAACAACAACACTTTTTCATTTTCTTTTGGAGGTTTGCATGCTTTAGTTTTTGAATAGTATAGATGTTGTTCTTTATTTCATTTTATTACCTTAGCATGTTAACCATGTCTTCTATATTTGAGGCTTGCATAGATATGTAGGAATAGGATTAGTTGCTTAAGTTAATTTCTTTTATTACATTTTATGCAATACATTTCTGGTACGTCTGGTGTGACCCACTTTATGGGTCAAACTAACCTTCTAATGTGTTTTGAGTGCTTTTTGTGAGTTTTTAAGCTTGTAGGTTTAAAGAGCACTAGGCCAACTTCTACAAAAGGCTCGAAATCATGAAAATGGCCTCATGAATGTGTTTGGGGTAGGAAAGGGATTTTTTTTGACACATTATTTCATATGTTTTCCATATTTTGAATATCTTGAGTTATAGGAAGATATACATTAAATATACATTTTGAATCTCAGTTATCTACTTTGTATATATTTGACATATTTAGATTTATATTTTGCAAAATAGAAAAAAAAAATCTTCTACTTTCTTTGTAATCTTTTCTTAAAACAAAAAAACAAAAAAAAGTCTCCATTATTTTATTTTTTTAATCTTTTATTTAAAAAATAGAAAAAAAATATAATAATGTAGAAGTTCTTTTGTTTTAGTCAAATATTTTATTTTTATAAAAAAATAAAATAAATAAAATAATATTAAAAAAATAGGGTTCACAGACCCCATGGGACTATGATCCCCACAAACCCTATGGGACTATGATCCCACAAACCCCATGCGGGGTGTGGGAACCACAACTCCCATGGGTTGTAGGAACCACAGTCCCCGTGGGCGTGGAAGCCATAGTCCCCACAAACCCACGAAAAAACAAAAACAAAAAAAAAACAATTTAAAATGAAAATGTTTATTTTGTTGTTTTTAATTTGTTTTCAAAACTTCCCTTATTATATTATTTAATAATAGTTTTTAAATTTATTTTTATTTTTATTTTCTTTGTAGGGACCTAGCCCCTGGTCGTATCAATGACTAGGAGCTTTGCTAAACTTCTATCCCCCAACTTTCTATCTAAGGTCATGTGGGACCTAGGGGATAGTTGTCAGGAGCTTATCTTAACCCCCTTCACCTTTGCAAGTCATAAAATGACACTTTCACTAAATCAAGTATAACATTTGCATATGAGCTTTGTTTTGGACGATTTAAAAAGCACCACAAAGCTAGTTCCAAGCTTTTCCAGATCAGAAAACCAATTTATCATATTTTTCCATCAAAAAGAAGGTGCACTCATTCAAATTTAGCCCTTATTTTCAACTTCAAACACTCATAACTTGGGCATTAAAAATCGTATCTGAACAAAAAAAATTAAATTTCATTAGAAAAATGCAAGGAATCTGATTTTATAGTTATTTTTAGCCTTAGACATTTTGTTTGAAGTGTTTTCCACACATTTTCAATTTTGGGCTTAAAATTAACCTTCACATTTGGGTTTGGAATTAAAAAGAAAAAATGTCTTTTAAACCCCAAGGCCACGTATGTATTCCCTCCTCCCGCACCTTCGAGTGACCTTAGTGCACAAAAAATACGTGATCTTGTTTTCTTTTGTTTAGTAGGCCTGCTTGGGGATTTGATCACCTCAAGGGACAACCTCAACTCCCGTGTTTCGATGGAGTATAAATAGCAGGAGGTGAATCCAAAGACACCTCTCTTGGAAGTAGAATCTTGTCTCTCTTGGCTAAGCCCCAAAGAACTTTATAGCTTTTGGAAGTGAAGGTGGAGATTTGGGTTACAGTCTCCTCCTGACTGTGTGGCATTATTCTCTTTCATCTATAGATTTGGGCTTCATGTACCTTGCGTATATTCAAGACATACCCTAGTTGAGCTTGTAAATCATAGTTGAAGCTTGAATAGGATTGTTTGTGTTTGATGTGCTTGAATATTTAAAACCTTCCCCATTTGCAGCCAAAAGGGGATACACCATCCAAATTTAAGCCTTATAAATTGTGTTTGTATATAATCTCATTCTATTCTTGCATTTTTAAATCCAAAAATATCATAATATTCAAAAATCCAAAAAAACATAAATGTTCAAAAATTCAAAAACTTCAAAATCCAAAAAAAAATGATAGTTTGAAAACTCAAAAACATCAAAAAAATTAAAAACTCAAAAAAAATCAAAACATTTCAAAAAAAACAAAAACAAGTCTTGTTTTAAGTCCACTTAGTCAAGCTTTCTAGTTTTAAGTCCACTTAGTCAAGCTTTCCACATCATCTCCACATCACTTCTTCCATCTATCAACTTAATCATCTTCTTCATGCTTCTTATAGTAATCACCTTCTTAATCATTCCAAATCATTTCTCCAATTGTAATCTCCCCTAATCATCCTATTCATTCCTCTATTCTAATCATCCTACTCATCATCCATAACATCCTTAGTCATATTCTTAATCCAATTCAATCATCCAAATAATTCCTCTACATCCTTAATCATTCCTCTATATCCTAATCATCCTTCCTCTTCATCTCTTAATAATCTTAAGTATCTTCCTTCTTAATCATTCTCGTCATCCTCATCATTTCTTCCAATTCATTTGTATTCTTATTAATCATCAAAATCACTTCTTCTAAATCCTCCTAATCACTTCTTCTACATAATATTTATCATTATTCTTAATCATTCTAATCATTCTTCTAATATTAATCGAACCTAATCCAAATCATTTCATCCTCTTCCTAATAATTCAATCAAGGTCTTAGTCTTCATCGTAATCATCCTTCATAATCCATATCAACATCTACTTGCTTAATCCAATCTCATCATTCATCTTCCTTCCAATCTAATCACAACACTATCATTCTAACCTAATCCACTTGTTAACTTCATTCCAATCAAATCCTAATTCAATCCATTATCCCCTTCATCTAAATCAATCACCTATTTATCCATTCAATTGTCTTCCAATATCCCTCATTTATCTTCTAAATTTGTGTCATTCTTAATTCCAATCTATATCCACATCATCTTCTAATTTAAATTTTCATAAAATATTCCACTTTTGACTCAGGAGCACCATCATAATCTTTTGACTTTAATCATCATCTAAATTAAATCATTCCAATCAAACTTGAGGCCCTTCCCTCACATCCCAAAATCCAATCAAATCCTTGAAGCCCTGCCCTCATAATCAATGAGATCCATAATCAAATCAATCAAATTCTTGAGGCCCTATCCTCACAATCAATCAAATCCATAATCCAATCAATCAAATCATTGAGACCTTTCCCTCTTAATCAATAAAAATCCAAATCAATTAAATCAAATCCTTGGGGCCCTTCCCTCTCAATCAATCAATTCAAATCAAATCCTTAAGGCCCTGCCCTCTTAAATCAAAACAAAGTCCAAACCTTCTCCTAGCCCTAAGTTCATATTTCATCCATTCTCAAATATTTTATTTCATCCATTTTTAATTCAAATATTCATCCATATCATCTTCAAATAAAAATCCAAAACTCCTCATCTAAGCTTCATGGATAGAGATTGGATTCACCAAATGGTTAAGGAAATTTAAATGCAAAATCACACCATACCTCTAATCCAAAAAACCTATCAATCACATTCATCTAACTCATCCATTCCACCTCAACATGTCATATCCAACCCCAATGCATCTCACATTTCTTATCCTTCCTCTACCTTTGACAAGGGGAATACATCTTATCCTTCACCTCCACATGGTTCCTTTCATAACTCACATCATGACTCCAACACACCCAACCTTTCCCAAATCATTGAATAACTTTAAAATATTTTCCTTAACTTACAAAGTGGGGTTCAAAAGAAAAAGTTTCTCAGTAAAGACATATGTCCTCTTGCATTTACACAAAGCCTTAATACTCATCCCCCATCCAACCCCACTCCTCCACCTAATCTTTAACCTCTTAATAATCCCAATCCTCCAAAACCATCATCATCCTCATATTATAAGAAGATTTCCTTTATTTGGATCAAGATACGAACAAAGGAGTCTAAATCCCCAACTTTAAAAAAAGTTTTCCACTCATCCAAAGTCATACATTCACCATCATTTCCTCCAAATCAAGACATACCTAAATCTTCTAAGTCTCATGATTCCTTCATCCCTCCATCCACTCGAGTTGAAGCTTCCACCTCCTCCATCCCATCATCCTCACAAGTCCAAACATGTCAAGACCTTGTTCCAAAGCATGCTACCATGGATTTCTCTCCTCCTATAGATCTAATAATTTCTCTATCTCATTATCCCAATCCATCTCAAGATCCACTTATCCCTCTTTATCCATCTCATGATCCCATTCCTCATCAAGATCAAGACATCTCTTTTATCCCATCCATTAATGACTCCTCTCCATCTCATGAACCCGTCCCCTCCACTCCATTCAATGATCCCCTTCCTTCTCAAGACTTAACACCTAATTACCCTCTACCTCATGAATATATTCCTTCTATCCAATCCACTAATCCCCCTCCATCTCAAGATCAAATCACTCCATCTCATGATTCCCTCTCCTCCATTCCATTGTATGATCTTCTTCCATCTCAAGATCCCATTATCCCTTGTACTCCACCACATAATCCTCTTAGAAGTCAAGATTAAATTACCTTGTTATCTCTATGTCATTATCCTCAACCATTTCAAGATCCTATTATCCCCCCCAATCCCCCTCATGATCCTAATCCTCCATAAAATCCCATCACACCTATCTAATCTATCCATGAACCCCATACACATGAACTCACATCTTGCACTGAAAATAATAAGTATCCCATTAAAGAAAGCATGTCTCAAGATGTTGGTACACCTTCCACTCCTTCCAAATCCAAAATTCCTCCATCCAAATCTAAACATAAATATTCCCATCACTCATATTCCAAATCCATTTTGGGCCCTTATGTCCACAACTCCATCCCTTCCTCACCTACCTGTTTCTTTTTCAACCTTAGCCAGATACCACTTAAACAACTGAAATGCATCATATTTTTCTTTCAAAAACATTACAGTCATCATTCTAGTGTAATCATCAACAAACTGATAAGAAATAATAATACCTTCTAGAATGAAATTGAACTTTTCCTCCATTGCCAAACCTGCTCTGCAAATTACCAATGACTCTAATGTAAAAATAATTCCATCAAGATTTTCCCACCATAGGGAACTCTAGACAGGGAAACACAGGTCACAGAAGTGAGCTTCAAATTTTTGTATCTACCTTTTACCACCAGTTGTGTAAGGAAGCACTTAAAATTCGAGGAGGAAAATGAACCTACTGAGTTCATTGCCAGGGAATATGCTTTTGAAACAGAAATGAAAAATAAAATGGCGAGTGAAAAAAAGCCTGCAAACGCATGAAAGAAACATAATACCAAAGCAGATAAATCATTTAAAAGCTCTGATCTAGGGTTTCATGCAAAGCAGAAGGAAGCAGAGGACACCAGCGATACTGGATTCTCTGGATATTGCTCTAAATGTTGGCTTTACGAGCATAAAAATATTGATTGCAGACAAAGGATTGTAAGAGCCCAACCAGATTATGATCATTTGAAACCCATTATTGCAGAACAAAAATGAAGAAGTTTGGAAGATGATAAGTTAGCTATTGATACTCAGGTTAACAAAGCTAAGGATCTCTAGATAAATAAGCTTCCCGTGGAAACTAGGGCTTCCACAAGAAGTAAATTTTTAGAACACAACAACTTTCAGCTACCTAAAGTCTTCACTGTCAGCAATTTGGATGGGCAAATCACTAGGTTTGCTAAAACAAAATATGCTTTGCAGAAAATGAGCCTTCCTGGGATCGAAAGGACCCCAAAATCCAGATTTGATCCAGTCAAATGTGCTAATGACCCCCATTCTGCCTTGGGAAGAGGTGGATTTTTTGTGTCCCAGGAGGATCCCAGGAAGGCCAAGTCGAAAGACTACGAATGGCAAGAGGTTAAAAGATATAAAAAGGCAAGATCACAAAAGGTGGAAAGGATTGAGATTCCTCTGAGGAATTCTTTTGATTTACTAAAGAAAAAGGAGAATGCCCTAATCAAAAGCTAGTATTCCCCCCCTCATAGGTGACTTGGGGCTTTGGGAAGCAAGGGAAATCTTAGGGTTAAACGGACAGTGCATGAAAATGCAGCTCAATTCCACACCCCACCTTCCTTCTCCAAAACCCTTACCAGCAATAAAGGGTCAGCTAGGGCAGGGGAGAATATTGCACAAGCCAATATGAAGTCTCTTGCAATCATTGGTAAGCACTACACTCCTCCTCATCGGCGGGAGAATGGTAAGTCTTTAAAGTCTGTTCCCAACCATATTTCCTTCAAAGCTAATACTCTGCAATCAAAGGTTTCCTCCCCTGTTTATACTCCGCCACATAGGAGAAACTATAATCATATGCACATGCACAATAAAAATATTTTTTCTAACAATGACTTTAACAAAGTATCCCTAGAGGATAGCCATATAGCAAGATTGCAGAAATACTATGAGGATGCAGGTTTAATTGTCAAATGGAAGGGAGTGGGAGCGAGCAACTTGGATATCACAAAAGCACTGGCTAAAATGCTCCCTAGAGAGGTAAGTATCTCTAACCTTGTCGATTCTTTCCTTCTCTTAGATTGCAAAAATTTAGAAACTAAAAAGAAGATATTAGATAACTTGGATCTGAAATATAGACATGAATCTTTTTTTGTTACTAAATGGAGACCCCTATTCAACCCACTATATCTTGAGGATTTCGAGGTAGAAAAAGCTATAGTACTCAAAAATTTACAAATTGAACTCACAAGCACAGAAACTATAAAGACTATTGGCAACAATTTAGGCAAATTTATTAGAATTAGTGATAATATAACTAATGCAATAGAGAAAATAATTATTGTCAAAATGAGCATTCATAGAAAGTTCATTCCTCATATGCATCTAAAATTCAATGCCAACTCAATTATCATTAATCCAATCATTAATGACAACTTTCTGGAATCAAAGCATAATTATATGGTTGCTTTATCAGAACTTAAGAGTATAACTAATCTTCTAGATAAAAGCCAGGATGCAAACATTTATTTTCTTTCAGATAGAGGGGGATTCACTTTTACTGATATAGATGATTGCTTCACAAAAATTGTTCTTCCCCAGCCTATCTCTGATCCCCCTTGCGAGCCTTCATTTGAAAAAAGAATCACTAACAATCAATTAATATCTATGGAGTCATCTCCCCCTATGAATATGAAAATTGCCCTCCAACTTAGCAATCCATTGATAAATAGCAATGACAATCCTCAGAAATTAGCATAGTCAAGACGTATCCTTACACCTGAGAAAGAAGGAAATATTCCAGAAATAACAAAGAATGTGCTACCCCTTGAACCCATAGCTTTGTCTAATGATTTGAACTCTCCAACTAAGGAGACTTTATGTACTAAGGAAGACCTGATATGTTCTTAGATTACCACACCGCCTATGAACTTAGTACAAGCATCTCCTTCAGAGGATGAAAAGTGCTCTAAAGAAGTCAAAATTATAACAGACTACATAGGAAAAACGCTAACAGATGAACTCTTGGATCTATTTATAAGTGAAATTGGTGATGAAGAAGAGTTGGAATATCAGAAGGAAGTCTTGATTCAAGAAATTTTGTCCCTTAGAAACTCTAGAGAAGATAATGATGACACAATAGAGATGCAGCAAGAAGTAATAGAGGTTCAAAAGGTAGACCTTTCCAATAACTCTAAGAATGTGACTAAATCTGTTGAACATGAAGCCTTAGAGGTCAAAGAAGTTGGTATTGAACTAGAAAAAGAATATGATGAGGAAGCAATAACAAACTTTCCTGACCCATCCTCTCTTGTTGGAGATAATCTAGATATCCTGGATGGTCTTTTTGGTATCACAAATGAGGATAGACAACTGGGAATTGCTACAAATTTGGCTGGCCTCTCTTCCCCCAAAATTGACAAGGTCAAGAAGAAAAGAGGAAGGAAATCATGCATAGAGCTTAGATCCTTAGCAGGTAATGCAGAAAATCAAATGAAAATATTTGACATTCTGAACAGCAGGAAGGGGAAGAGCCTTCCCAAGGAGCAATGAGAGTGACCACTTGGAATGTTAGGGGCCTAAACACCCCTAACAAGCAAAGACTAATTAAGAGATATCTCAAAAACTTTGATTCTGATATTATAATCTTACAAGAAACTAAGTTAAATAATGAAGATAGTAAGAAATTAAGTAACAAACTCGGCTTATGGAAATCAGATTTTGTACCAGCAATAGGTGCATCAGGAGGCCTAGCAGCATTATGGGACCCTCAGAAAATTTCCTCCTCATCTGTGAGCAGCAGTAGCAACTGGATGGCTATGAGGATATGCAGCCTCAAATCAAATCTAAGATTCACCTTAAACAACATCTACGGTCCAATACATAATACTGACAAAAGAAGAGTTTGGCAGGAAGTTCAAGCTCTCCTTCACCTAAATAGAGGTGAGACTTTCATCTTAGGTGGAGATTTTAATGCTATACTGAATACAAATGAAAAATATGGTGGTTCTAAATTCATATCACAATCACAAAAGGATTTTACCCAATGGGTGTCAGACAATAATTTAATTAACATTGAGACCATCAACGAAACTTACACCTGGAACAATAGACGGTCGGGCTTTAGCCACATCGTGGAAAAACTTGATAGATTTCTAGTTTCAGGTAATATGGATAATTTTAACCAACTTTTGTCAGTGGAGATTCTCCCAGAAGTGGGATTTGACCACTTCCCAATTAGACTAACAATCACTGAGGATAGTAAACCCAATAGAAATCCGTTCAAATTTGAATTTATGTGGTTTCAGGATCTGGATCTCATTAATCTCTTAGAAAAATGGTGGAACCAGACAATAGTGGAAGGATCCAAAATGTATAGCCTAGTTACCAAACTCAAAATTATTAAAAATAAAGTCTTGGAATGGAACAAGAACAAATTCAACAATATCTTCGAAGAAAAACTTCTTATAGAACAGGAGATAGAAAGTCTTAATAACTTAGTCAAAAACTAGGGTATGGATGAAATGAGCTATCTTAAAGAGAAGGAACTTATGGCTAAATATAATGCAATTTTACTTAAAGAAGAAATATATTGGAAACAAAAATCTAGGGAAATCTAGCTGAAGGAAGGAGATAATAACACTAAATTTTTTCATAAATCAACCAATATAAGGAAAACTATTAACAGGATAACCAAGATTAAGGATGAAAGAGGGAAACTATTGAAAGACCCTAAAGTCATCGCAGACCATATCACTAACTATTACAACTCTCTTCTTAATAACTTCGAAGCAGTTAACCTTCAAGAGCAGTTTGAAATGATTAAGGCTATACCAAAGTTAATTTCGGATGAAGATAATACCATGATGAATAGCAAATTTACTTTGGAAGAAGTCAAGACTGCCTTATTTCAAATGCAGCCTGACAAAGCCCCAGGCCTGGATGGATTTCAAGCTGATTTTTTTCAAAAATGTTGGCACTTCATGGGAACTAACATATGGCAAGCAGTGGAAGCAACTAGGAATTATGGAGCTATTCTATCAGAAATTAACAATACTTTTTTCTCTCTCATACCGAAAAAAATGACTGTATTGACCCAGGAGACTTTCGTCCTATCTCACTATGTAACACTATCTATAAAATATTATCAAAATATATGGCAAATAGACTTCAAACTCTACTCTCGATTTTAATCTCAGAGGAACAAACGGGCTTTGTAGCCAAAAGGTCGCTCCTAGATGGCATTATCATCGCCCAAGAACTTGTACACACTACATAAATCTCCAAAGAACCAAGCATGTTTATAAAAATAGATATCCAAAAGGTGTATGATAAGGTGGATTGGAGATTTCTATGCAAATGCTTGGAAGCCTTTGGCTTCTCCAAACATTGGATCAACCTCGTATTTATATGTATATCTACACCCAAGATCTTGGTCCTTGTCAATGGTACCCTAGAAGGTTTTTTTGGGATTTCCCAAGGTATCAGGCAAGGTGACCCACTATCGCCCTTCCTTTATGTCATCATGGCAGAAGCACTGGGTAGAACCATCTCCAAGAAATAGTTAGAAGGCAAGATTTCAGGTTTAAAAGCCGCAGACAATATCCCTTTCGTTACTCACCAACAATTTGCAGACGATACCATTCTTCCTAGTTTCGCCAACTGTAATGAGGCTAAGGCCTACAAAGTAGTTCTAAACACATATATGAAGGCCTCAGGCCAACAAGTTAACCCTCTTAAATCAGAAATCTTCTTTATCAATACGACACCTGATTTGGAAAAGGATATCTGTGATACCCTTGGTTATCAATGGGGTACTTTTCCATGTAAATATCTAGGTATAGAATTGGATAAGGGTCAACACTCTTCCAAACTTTGGAAACAAGTACTATCGAAGGTTCAGGATAAGAAAAGCTCTTGGAAAGGTAAATGGCTCACTAAGCCTCGTAGATCCATTATGATTAAATCAGTTTTGTCAGCTATCCCTTCTTATCATATGTCCATCCTTCCCCTTCCGACTAACATCAAGCAAGACCTAGATAAGATGATGTGTGACTTCTATTGGCAAGGCTCTACCGAGGATAAGAAATTGGCCCTAATCAAATGGGACAACTTATACAAACCTATTTCTATGGGGGGTCTGGGGTTTAAAAACCTTACTTGGCAATTTGCAAAACTGAACCCTAGGCGCTAAGTTAGTTTGGAGACTCTTCAAGGAATCCAACTCAAAATGGGCTTCTATTCTACTGCACAAGTATGTTCCCGGGGCTGACCCTATAAATATTTTTAGAGCCCATTCACACGTCAAGGGTTCATGAATTTGGAACTTTATCAAAGATGCTATAGGCATAATCAGCAAATTCCTCACTTGGGATGTAGGTCTTGGGAATCAAGCTTTATTCTAGGAAGATTCCTAGGTAGGTTTCTCAGCGCTTAACATAGTAGGCTTCTCACCAAATTTCATTGAAATGTGTAAAGCCACCATCGGTACTTATCTTAAAGATTATATTAGCCTTAACAACGATTATGATACAGATTTAACCTCAAGAGGATTAATGTTTAATCCAGAAAGTCAAAAGTTATTTAGTATCTTAAAAGATAGAAATATCACTATTAAAAATAGGCATGAATCCCTTGTATGGGCTGGCTCTAATAATGGAGAATACATAGTTAAAGATGGCTATAAAACCATTATCCAAGAGGAGAAAATGGACAATTTAGACATTCCCCTTAATTTATGCTAGAACAAAGCCTGTCTTCCCAAGGCTGGGATGTTCCTATGGGCTACTTTGCAGGACATAATTTTAACATCGGATAGGATTCATAAGATAGGCTTCGAGGGTCCTACAAGGTGCCCCTTATGTGAAAGTCAGGAGGAGGATGTGAATCATCTGTTGCTTAACTGTCCCTACACTCAGAATTGTTGGATTTGGCTTCAGCAATGTCTAGATTGGAAGACAACCCTTCCGTCTGACCTACTAAGCCTCCTAAAAGCTTGGCCTACTCTTTACAAAGATAATCTTTATAAGGATATCTGGACCATTTCCCCATGTATATTAGCATGGGAGATTTGGAAGGAACGTAATCGCATAATTTTTACTAACCAGAAATTAGATTGGAAAAACATAATTAACAAAATTGAGGCCTCAATTATGGAAAACATCAACAGCAAACTCCGTAATATCATTTGCTATGAGGATTCATTTAGATCCTGGGATTACAAGATCAGACTTAAATGGCCCTCTTTAATCATTCCAAATCTTTTTGGTAGAGGAGGCGCAAAGACAAAAGTTGACAGAGCTAATTGCTCCTGGGTTCCCCTCGAAGAAGGTTGGGTAAAACTGAATTTTGATGGAGCATCCAGGGGTAACCCCGGAGAGGTGGGCATCGGTGGGATTATTAGGAACTAGAAGGGAGAATCAATTTCCAAGTATTCCCACCCCATCAAGCCTACTATGAATAACATGGCAGAATGCCTTGCCGCTCTGGAAGGCCTCAAAATCTGTAAAAATCTAAACTTGTCAAAAGTTGTGATTGAAGGAGACTCCCAAATTATCATTAATGCTATCCACACAAAGAAGACTCCTAATTGGATTATCAATTCTAAAATTGAGGAAATCAATCTTATCATAGAAACTTTTTTTGAGGTAATTATCAAGCACACTTACCGAGAGGGTAATGTTGAAGCTAACTCCTTAGCAAATCTAGGTGCCAACGACAACCACATTATGGAATAATTGCTTATTAGTTTCTTTTTTAGTTCTGATTCTAGCTTTCAAATACATTAATATATGTCTGAGAGGTCTATTAATGTATAGTATAGGTATTTGTATTCTTTGAGATATCATTTGGGTATATAGATATACATCTTTATATATATTTATATATATACATAGAGTGACTTATATATCCTCAGTTATATCCTATTTTATACTCACATTTGAAACACACATTTGGCTATATATATATATATCATTATGAGTTTAACTATCTTTATTTATTACTGCCACCTAGTTGGTAGCCCTGTCCTTGCCGTTCTTCTTCAGAAGCACTCTTGTATTAGCATATCTCATACTGGTAGCTATATAAGCTCTCAAAAGAGGTATAGGTCCATCCTTTAACATTTTTGCCTTAACTAATCCTAGCCTTATCATTTATGCATATGTTAGCTTCGGCAATATGCTCGATCAATCCTGTACATGTTCACTCATAATCATTAAAGAATGATACTTGTTTGCCACCTGCCACTGGATAGCATTAGTGGCAATGACTTCTTGGCAATTCCTTTATCTTTTCTAGGAGATGATGTTGAGGTAGGCCTCCTTCTAGCCTAAGCGGTCTCCTAATCATTGCAATACACACCAACCAGCTGACATGTGATCTTTCCACATGTGACCTTCTTCCTGGCATGCACTAAAAGTTTCGACAGACTTCCACTCCCTTTAGTGAAGCAAACCTCTCTTTAGTATACTCAATTTGAATATGTACTCATACATGTACTCATTTTGCTCGATGTAGGATTTTTTCTCTTAAACCTGCAATATTTAGGTCCTATGTGTGACTTGGTGGCCACGTCTGGTTTGATAGTCAGGTTGAAGGCATCTTTGCTTGGATATATAGTAACTTAAATATAGAAACTTATATATCTATCTTCTAGCCCTGTCTTTCTAGATTTCTTTATATCAGACACATATATTTCTATATATATTGCTGAAATATATATACTGATATATGTTTAGACTTTTATCATGTATTCATTCATTCATCCTTCCTTTTAACATATACATATGTTTATACAGATTTATGTGTTTTCTGATTTGTATATTTCCTTACTTATTAGAACATAGTTAGATTTAATCTAGTTGAATGTTTTTTCATTCTAGCTAAGGTGTAGATTATCATTGAGTTCTAATTTGGTAGCACATATAAATGTAAGGTAATAATGTTAATTCTGGCCCATTATGGCAAGCCGGCTTTCAGAATAAGTATGGAGCTCTGCAAAATAGGATTGCTATTATTTAAATTCTATTCTCTACTAACATTGGCAGATAGTGGATTGTTAATTAGAATGGATAAACAATCCATTGCTAATTCAGATATCTTGATGAGGTAATCATTTCTTTATCATTTTTAACTCATTTTCCTTATATGGGCTAATAGTCTCTTTAAATTAATATGCATCACTTTTTTATTGTGATATTGGCTAATTTTTGGAGGAGGAGACTTGTTGTCTGATATCCAGGAAGGACTCATCATTAGGATACTCAAGAACCTTTCTTGACAAAGCAAGAGGGTTAGCGATTTCATTTTATCAACATTATTGATTCAACCCATGTATATTCATTATTCGATGTATAACTATTAGGTTATGTTTCTTAAAGATAACATTTATTGAGAATATACGGGACATGGGTATGCCCATGTATGAAAGCACATATCTTGATGAATATCGAGCTGTGGGTATGCTTACGAAAATTTTGTATTTAATAAATCTCGTCATGATACGAGTCGTGGGTATGCCCATGTTAATTTTGTATAAGGACATGACCTATGGTCCCGGGCTAGGCTGGAGGTTTTCTCAACCCCGCTCTTTCCTACCAGTGCCTGCAGTGAGTGGGGTCACACTATAAAATATTTATTTATATTAATAAAAAACTCTTTAGGGCTTTGGCCTTTTATCGATCAAAAAAATAAAAAAATCATCAACAAACATAATAAAATACCTATTACCACAATAGCTTTGTATTCCCATAGATCCAAAAAGGTTGGTATGAACCAAATCCAAAATGTTCTCAAAAGTAAATGTCTTGCTCTTGAAACTAGACTTTGTCATTTTTCCCAATTGACATTATTTACACATCACATTATCAGGTTTCTTCAATCTCGGCAAACCTCTAACTTTCTTCTTTTTACTTATATTTACCTATAAATTGAACCCTATTCTCCTCACAAATCATCCACCTTTTATGCATTGTTATCATGTCATTTTGAAGAGAAAAACTACAAACTGTATCCTCATAATGAAAAATTTCCTATTCACCTTTGAAGCTTGAGCATCATCCTTTGAGCACACATATCCTTATTGGAAAAATCCTCTACACATTTGGAGACTTCTTGGAGTGTGAGGTTTGCATACTCTTTTTGGGGTTTTAGCTCTATTTTGTAGTTTCTAATCTTAGATATTTTAGTCATTTGTTTTTTGAATGCTTAGTGTAAGTTTGTATTCTTAACCCTCATTTCATTGCATACACATCCATTTCCTCAAAAATCCTATAAATTGAGAACTCCTCTCCTTATTCCATAAGCTTCTTTCATACATTGCCATGCTATAGGATTTGTGAGAAAACACATACCTCATTTATCATAGTAACAACACTTTGTCATTTTATTTTGGAGGTTTAAAAGCTTTAGTGTTTAAATAGTATACATATTGTTCTTAATTTCATTTTATTACCATAGCATGTTAACCATATCTTCTATATTTGAGGTTTGCATAGATATGTAGGAATAGGCTTAGTTGCTTAAGTTTATTTCTTTTATTACATTTTTATGCAATATAGGCCCTAGAAGGTGCCTAAGACCCAACAAATTTTGATAAAAATTCTACTACATATAAATCTCTATTAGATCCATTTGCAACCTTTTCCATAGTTGTGTCACCCATCACCTACACACAAAAAATGGGGAAAATATTGGGAGAAAGGGGTTTGCCTTTGCCTTAGTCAAACCCATGTATAGAAATTAAACTCGAAATCAAATTGAAATTCTTGAAATAAGGAAGCATATTATTAGTAGAAAAATGATAGAATAAGATGTCTTGTACCTTGGATGGTGCAATTATGCTTGAAATGATATCACAAGTGTTAATGGAATAGCATGACTCAACAAATACCCAAATGAACATCACAAAAGGCATGCTTTCATAATAATTTTTATAGCTTTCCATAATATGAAGCATATGGTAGAAAAAATACCTTGAACACTTGCTTGAATTTATATAATTTAGCTGGATTTCATGTGGATGGATACCAAAACAAGGGAGGTAGTTTTGTTTATATACCTCTCCAAACCACTTCAAAGCTCAAAACTCAAAGAAGGTCAACAGGGATTTGAATATCCTACTAAAAACATAAAACCTTTATCCAACTTAAATTTGGGCCACCTTTATGTGGAATGGGGAAGATCTTGAGGTACAAGGCCACCTATCTTGCTTTATGCCTTATAGGTTTCCTACTTCTAGCCAATCAAGGCTCAAAATTAAATTGGTGGCTAGTGAGGGTATGGGGATGCCCAAAATACACATGGAATCAAGGTTTGTATTTGGAATAAATGGAAAAAGGTTACCATAATGGAATAGGTCCTATGTATGCAATATGTAATAAATGAATGAAAAAATTAAAGGGGGCACACCTAAAAATTAAGGGCCCATAATGTAAATTAATTTAAAATAGAAGATAAATATTTAAATATCTATCAACTAAATGTATAAAAAAAGTTTAATCTTGTATAGAAGATTGAGAACACACTAAAATGAGTGCTAAATAAGTATAAATTGTACCTCTTAGTAAGGTTATTATAATTTATAACACTATAGGTGCCCAAAATCCATGACCATCTATCAAAGATGAAACTCTCACCTTTTCCAACAAAGTATCATCAAATTTGGTCTTCATAGATGTACTATTGTATTTAGAAGTGTATGCATCCATCTTATACAATTTTCCAATTCTAACACCTCTAGCAATCATCATAGAACCTCTTGCCATTTTACACCCTACATCAGAAAATACTACCTACATACCCAAATATATTAGTTGTCTCATAGATAAAAAAATTCATTTTAGTCTAGGGAGATGCAATACATCATTAATCTTTCTTATTCTACCATCAAGAAACCTAATTATAACTTTACCATGACCAACTATATTTAAATGAGAATTATTTGTTGGCAGTGGGCTAGTGTCCCTCGCTAGATTTGGGACATGGTTTAATGGCCTCTTGTGTCTTCTATAAGTCTAGTGGTTGTATCGTGTATTGATAGGTTGATCTTTTGGTGCAAAAACAACCACTACTTGTAACAAATGGTATCAGATCTTGGTCATGAGTTCAAATCCTTGCAAGCCATGATGGGTAATGTTAGGAGGGGGATTGTTGGTAGTGGGCCAACATCCCTTGCTGCATTTGCAACATGGTTTAATAGCCTCTTATTTCTTCTATAAATTTAGTGGTTGTATTGAGCATTGATAGGTCGATATTTTGGTGCAATGACAACCACTACTTGTAACATTATCACCCAAGTATACCTTACCTCCATCATATTTTTTATATTCAGAAAAGTAATCTTTATTAGAGATTATATAAAAAAATGTATCTTAGTCAATTAATCATGATCATCACATGCATGAGTGGTCAAATTTGAAATGAATGCAATACCATATTCCCTCTTAGACTCATAATCATAATCAAATTTCTTTATTTTCTTCTTTTTAGTCCTTACAAATGTATCTTGGATTAGCAAAATTCTACCAAATAAATTTGGACTTTCTAGGAGATTTGGATCTCTCAGTGGATTTGGATTTATCATGATTCTTACTATTCATTACTTTTTCCTTAGGTCTTCCATAGAAAATAATGCTTCCTTGGCACTAATGGATACCCTCCTCCTCATCTCTTTTAGAAGAAAAGAACCCACCACATATCTAGTCTTCAAAATAATAGAAGTACTACTAATGGCCATAACAAGAGAATCCCATGAATCAGGTAAAGAACAAAGAAAGATCTAAAATTTCACCATGTCATTCATCTTAACATTAACCAATGCCAATTGAGCCACCAACAAATTGAATTCTTTTAGGTGGTCTATAATTTGTCTACCCTCCATTCTCAAGGAATATAGTTTCTTCCTTAAGAAAATCTTATTTACTGAAGATTTGACTTGATATATCTCACCAAGATTCTTCCATAGTTTACTTATAGAGGTCTCTTCATGGAAACTGACCAGAATAGATTTTGATAAGTAGGATATATTTTCCACCACAAGTCAAATTTTGATATTGTTATCATGATTCAACTATGTAGCTTTTGAGTCAAACTCATTGACCCATATTTCATGTGTAATGGTTCACAAGAACTCATCTCTCATGAGAATGAATGGAATATTTAGCACTCATTTCATCTAGGTGATGGTCACAAAGGTGAAGCATTGATTCTTCTTGAGAGGTTACTCATCCTACTACTACTCTAGCTCAAGCACACGTAACCACAAAGTTTCCTCCAAGGTTAAGCCTACTTTATTTGCAACCCCATTTGTAAAACATTCAGAAAGTGTTCTATCTTATGAACCATTCATTATAAATCCCCTTAAGTTCATCAATTGATAAGTAGGATATATTTTCTATAACAAATCAAATTGTAATATTTCTACTAGGATTCAACAATGTAGTTTTTGAGTCAAACTCATTGTCCTAAGTTTCATGAGTAGTGGTTCACAAGAACCCATCTCTCATGAGAATAAATGGAACACTTAGCATTCATTTCATCTAGGTGATACTCATATAGGTGAAGCATAAAGACATCCTAAGAGGTCACCCATCCAAGTACTACTCCAGCTCAAGCATGCTTAACCACCAATTTTCCTCCAAGGTTAAGCCAACTTTTCTTGCAAACCCATTTGAAAAACCTTTTTCAAGTGTTTTTCCTTATGAAACATTCATTATAAATCCCCTTAATCTCATCAATTGATAAGTAGGAGATGTTTTCCACAACAAGTCAAATTGTGATATTGCTATCAGGATTCAATTGTATGGTTTTTAAGTCAAACTCATTGACCCATGTGTCATGAGTAGTGGTTTACAAGAGCCCATCTCTCATTAGAATGAATGGAATACTTAGAACTTAGTGCATCTAGGTGATGCTCATAGAGTTGAAGCATTGATATTTCCAGAGAGGTCATCCATCTCGGTGCCACTCTAGCTCAAGCACACTTAACCATAGAGTTCCCTCAAAGGTTAAGCCCACTTTTATTGTAACCCCATTAGTAAAAATATTCATCAAGTGTTGTGTCTTATGAAACATTCATTATAAATCCCCTTAGACTCATCAATTGATAAAGAGGAGATATTTTCCACATCAAGTTAAATTGTGATATTGCTATCAGGATTCAACTATGTAGTTTTTGAGTCAAAATCATTGACCCATGTTTCATGAGTAGTGGTTCACAAGAACCCATCTCTCATGAGAATGAATGGAACACTTATCACCCATTTAATCTAGGTGGTGCTCATAGAGGCGAAGCACTGGGACTTCCAGAGAGGTTACCCATCTCAACACTACTCCATCTCAAGTGCACTTAACCACAGGGTTTCCTCCAAAGTTAAGCCTACTTTTCTTGCAACCCTATTTGCAAAACCTTCAACAAGTAGTGTATCTTTTGAACCATTCATTAGAAATCCCCTTAAGATTAGCAATTGATAAGCAGGAGATATTTTCCACATCAAGTCAAATTTTGATATTGCTATTAGGAGTCAACTGTGTATTTTTTGAGTCATACTCATCGACACATGTTTCATGAGTTATGGTTCAAAAGAACCTATCTCTCATCAAAATAAATGGATCACTTAACACTCATTTCATTTAGGTGATACTCACAAAAGTGGAGCACCGAGACTCCACAAGAGGTCACCCATCCTAGTACTACTCCATTTCAAGTGCTCTTAACCTCAAAGTTTCCTCCAAGGTTAAGCCAACTTTGCTTGAAATCCCATTTGAAAAACTTTCAAAAAGTGTTGTGTCTTATAAACCATTCATTAGAAATGCCCTTAAGCTCATCAATTGATAAGTAGAAGATATTTTCTACAACAATTTAAATTGTCATATTGCTATCAGGATTCAACTGTGTAGTTTTTGAGTCAAACTCGTGACCCATGTTTCATGAGGAGTGGCTCAAAAGAACCCATCTCTCATGAGAATAAATGGAACACTTAGCACTCATTGCATCTAGGTGATACTCATAGAGGTAAAGCATCAGGACTTCCTAAGAGGTCACCCATCCAAGTACTACTCTAGCTCAAGCATGCTTAACCACCAAGTTTCATCCAAGGTTAAGCCCACTTTTCTTGTAACTCCATTTTAAAAATATTCGTCAAGTTTTGTGTCTTCTGAACCATTCATTAGAAATCCCCTTAAGATCATCAATTGATAAATGGGAGATATTTTCCACAACAAGTCAAATTGTGATATTTCTATCAAGATTCAACTGTGTAGTTTTTGAGTCAAACTCATTGACCCATGCTTGACTCAAAAAATACATATTTAAATTCTAATATTAATATCATAAGAATAGATTCTACCAGGAACAATTTGATTATAACCTTGGCTTTACAATCCATAACATCATTTTTATAAGCCTAAGTTGGATCTGTAGCTCTCATGATAGTCTCATCAATAGCATCCCATAGATCTCAATCTATTAACAAATCCTCCATCTTCAACGTCTATATTTCAAAATTATTTTTAGAAGATTTTTCCACTTCTATTCTTCCTAGAAAACTTTCCATCTAAAAATTCCTACAACAAGATCTCAAAGTATTTCTACACAAGCTCTCATTCAAATCTAGATTAGTTCAAAAAACCCAACAACCCACAATTGAAACCAAAGGTGATCACACTTTGATATAGCTTGTAAGAAAATTAATGTTGTAGAACACCTTCCTACAGTAATATTGAGATCAATTTATAATATATATAAAAACTTACCAAAAATAAATACAAATAGCATGCATACCACAACATAGTGAATTACATGGGGAAAACCCTTTCAAAAGAAAACTTCGACGCTCTAAAAGCCACCCAATACAGTATTCAGAAATCAAAATGAGATTACAAAACTCTTGTAGAGAAATATTCTCAAAGGAGTATCACCAACCAAAGATCCAAGGTAACTCAATAGCTATCAAACTCTTACACAAATCCTCTATCCCACATCTCACCATGTATATAGGAGATACAATGCATGAATATGTCAAACAACATTCCAAAACCATGGGCTAAAAAGTACCTAAAAAGTGGTGCCCATATTCTCTCTAATCATAGATGCCCTATGATGTGTCAAAACATACATCAACATGTGTAACCCCCTTTTACAACTCATTTATGTATTTAAGACATTTTTACATTTCCTATTTCAAGAGACTCAACTTTTGAAGGCCATAAATTTTGAACTAGGTATTTGATTGAAAAATCATTTAAAGTATTGAAAATCTCATCTATCAAGCTATAACTTGTTATGCTATTTATGGAAAATTTAAGCTATTTAGGAACCCATGAGAACTTAAAAATTGAATTTGTAAAATTTATTAGTAGTTTCCAAATAGAAACTTCAATTGATACTCTTAAGAGTTATTTTGTTGTTATTAGTTATGAGAAAGTCATAATGATTGTCAAACTCATTTAGTAAAGAAGGAAAGACAAGTCGGTAAGATACCAAAGCTATTTGGTGAAAGGAACTAAAGGAGAAGGTAATTTCGGTAAAAGAAAAGGAAGTTTAGTCACCGAGAAAGGTGCACCGAGCACAGAGTTGTATTGAGCTACAACATCAACCGAATCAAGAAGATAAGATAGTTACTGAGCTAGAGGAAAATGTGTTATCGAGCATGACAGGTCGACACAAGGAGAATATCTAGATACATTAAACCTAGACACCAAATAGAGAATGGTTTACAAATCTTGAGGAGATTGTATGACAGAGCATTGGAGATTTAAAACATTTTTTATTGCACATATTGAATCATTGCAAAATCAAGTGCATAAAGAAAAAGACTTAGTCAGCACACTGGATGTTAGTGTAATGGATAGCATGGTGGGTTTGACTGTTGACTTAAGTAAACAAATCATAGTGTTATAGACACTAAAATATTCATGGAAGGCATCACTAAAGGATGAAAAAGATATGTACACATCTATTTTTGACAAGATCCCTTCATCATAAAAAATAGTGAGTTATTATTTTTGGCATTTTTGTTAAAAAGGGGGGAATATAGTTTGAAATGTAACAAAAAAAAGTATATGAATGAGGAGGAAATAGAGTGTAAAGGGGATATATGTATAGATAGATATGATGGATAGATATGTACATGTAGTATTACTTTAGGGGGAGTAATAAGTTTATCAAGGAATGATTACATGGACAAAAAATTGAATTTTTGATGACTTTAAGGGTTTTTTAAAAATGATATCAAACTAATGTCAAAGGGGGAGATTGATACTCCTAAGAGTTATTTTTTTGTCATTAGTTATGATAAAGTCACAATGATTGTCAAAGTCATTCAATAAAGAAGGAAAGACAAGTCGATAAGACGCAAAAGCTATTTAGTAAAAGGAAGTAAAGGATATGGTAATTTTGGTAAAAGCAAAGGAAGTTTAGTCACTGAGCAAGGAATAATTGGGCACCAAGCACTAAGTTGTACCAAGATACAACATTAACTAAACCAAGAAGATAATATAGTTACCAAGCAAGAGGAAAATGTGTTATTGAGAAAAATTAGGGTCAAATGTACTAGTAATAGTACTTATGTCATTTTGTTCACTTTGTACCCTTTTCAACCAATGTACCCTTGCATAGCCTTCCTTGATTTTGATTATTAGTATGAGTGGGGCTTGGTTTCCATCTCCTCAACATGGTGGGGTAGGGCGTTGGGTTCCATGTGGTTGGGTGGTAGTGATTCTTTACCATTGAGGTATAATGTTTGTGTTAGATTGCACCTAGTTGATTATTGATGTTGTTACCATATTCATTTCTTGGTGAGATTGCTTATGTTTTCATATGTTCTATCATGTATTGTATGGACACATTCCTATGGGAAATATATATGTAATTGTAATTCGACCTTATCATTGTGAGCTTTCTAATATGTACAAAGATGTAATTTCATTTATATCATTATGTATCAGTTGTATCTCTTTGATTGTACTATTTCTTTAAATAAACATAATGAACATTCCTTGTTATATAAATGCAATGTATGTGTTAGTTTACTTTATGATTTATGCTCATTTCATTATGTTAAATTGAAGAACTAGGAACACTTTGATTTGGATTAAAATGAACATAGGTTAATTCAAATGATTATGTCTTGGATAATTTAATAATGTACTTGATGTCGTTAAAGTAACAACATCTTAGGGACCCTTAAGAATGTTTATTAGATTTAAGTACATTGACTTAATGTCTTAACATGTGTCAATAATGATATTCAGATATAAGTTTATGCTTGCTTCCACATTCATGTTGTTAATGTATCCTTATTGTTTAATTTTTTTTTATTGCATCAACATTATGACCAGCTAGGTTAATTTCTCATGGGTTCCTAGGTCTAGGGCATTACACTACCCAAGAGAAGGTTTTAGGGTAAAGAACCTGACATAACATATACTAGGGTCGAAATAGAAACTGATCTAATATTTAGGGGCAAGGTAACAATTCTCAAAGTGGTTTTACCAATGTTATCAAAATCATAGATAAACAAAGAAGATGTGGTGATAATATTCAAATCCCTCTTTGTTTTGGATAATAGGTCTAGAATACAAACATTAAGAGACAAACTAATCTAATGAGAGTCTACATAATGCCCACACCATTAAGATATACAATGATCATTAGATGTTCCATATTTTTGGAGGTGGGAGTTCATGAGATAAAGTGTGATATTTGAGGAATCCACTTGGATATGATCTATCAACACATTCACACCCATAAGCTTAGTAGAAGAAGGTAGCATGATCATTTGAAGAGATTTTTGAATCATAACTTGGTAAACCAAATAAGTTTGAAGTAAGTCCCATAGTGAGAACTTAGTAGGAGTAATGTGAAGTTTCTCAATAAGATTGTTGTCACTTGATTGCTTAACTAGAGGTTTAGGTACTTGAGGAATATTTGGATGAGAAGGTGGTAAAAAAGTTGGATTATTAGTATTTTTATTCTTTATATGAGTGTTGTAAGTATTGGACTACTATTCTATTTGAATGAGCCTTAGAATTTATGTATCTCGTAAAAATATCTTATAACTCATTCTCAAAAGGAACACCATGAATATAAAGGACTATCTTTGGAGAAGGACTAGTTACAGTCACATAAATGACTGGTCTTGTCATCTTGTGAGGGAAAAAAGAGGTTGTAATCATATTCACTAAATTGTTAAAACTTGTATCAGAATTAGTTAAGGGAACTTTCTCAACATTGACCTTTGAGAGATCATATGTAGTAGAAGATCCATCACTCACCAATGAATGATTTGTGAAGGAGAGTGCATTGGAATGAAGAGATGGTAGAGTAATGGTAAGAAAAGTATTAATGACCTCATCTTCTTGCAACAAAATATCTTTTGAGACAAGAAGTTTTGGAAGAGAGATCAAAGACATAGAGTGATATAGGTAGAGCCAAGTCACCATCGCATGGATCAAAAGGAACATCATTAGTACTTTGAAAAGAACTAGAAATTGAATTAATAAAAAAATATAACAAATGCATTTTTAAAGTAATTAACTATGTTCCTTTGAGGGTCAATTTCACAACATACATTCAGATATCTCCAACTATCTAAAATGTTGAGTATATCTAATTGTAGAGAAATAAGATGAATATTTTAATTACAAAAATGGAAAGTGTAGATGACAATGAGTTATTGGTCCAAATATGAGCATCTTAGACAAGGACTCCATGCAATGGATGAATATTTGAATGAAATTTTGTAGTATTGTATGTACTGAAACATAAAAGACTCACAATGAAAAAAACCCAACTCTGTATTCTGACTAGAATTTGCAAAGCCTTGAAACTATATATAAAAGCAAATGGAATATAACATAAATGAGTATAAATAAGATAAATAATTACAAGAAAATCTCTCTGCATTCAATTTCTTCCAAAAAAATTGCACACTCAAAAGAGAGGAAAAATGTTTGGGGCAATTTGGAGACTTGCCTCAGTCAAGGCCCTGTTTTGGTGTTTTCACCTCTGCAACAACTAGATAGATAGATAAATAAAAATACAAATATATAAAATAATTTAATAGATAAGAGATGTGATAAATCCTCAAGATGCTCAAAGGGATAATAGATATATTACCAACAAAGCTTGAGAAAGCCAAGAGAGTTGTAAAGCTTGCAATGAAATCTTGAAAGTGCTATGGCAAGTTGTAGAGAGAGAGAGAGAGAGAGAGAGAGAGAGAGAGAGAGAGAGAGAGAGAGAGAGAGAGAGAGAGAGAGAGAGAGAGAGAGAGAGAGACAGAGAGAGAGACAGAGAGAGAGACAGAGAGATGTAAAAGTCAAGGTAACACAATATACTTTGGGAGAGGATTCAAGAGGGCTTGACTGAGGTGAAAGGATGAATTTAAAAGAGAGAAGAGGAGGGAAAAAGAGGTTGATACTATTTCCATTGACACAAGAATGTGACAAGTGTTGAAACACCCAAAACTGACTTTTGAATTTTTAAGATGTTGTGGGATGCATGCATAGTGCACATATGTTTATGCACCATGCTAGTGTCAACACAAATCGTGCTCAAGAATGACATGTGGCAAAGATAACACATGGTTAGTTCAAAAGTGATGTTGAAAAGTAGTTACAAAAAATGTATCCTAAGCATCATGAGAGGAAAAATGTTGATGCAAGGGCTGAAATGAGCCTACTCAAATACTAAGGGAATGGGCACAAAAGTGACTAAAAAATGTAGATAAAATGACAAAAAGGATATGCAATTTTCAACACTACAACAATTTAAAGAATAAGTTTAGCTTTATACAAAACTAAGTCAATTATTTCTTTATAATTACATTCAACTATTCTTTTTTGTTTTGGTAAAAGGCCAAAGGCCAAATAAGAATTATATTATTTCAATGAAGTCAAATACATATTCTCCATTTGGTACAAGCACTGGTAGGAAAGAATGGAGAAGAAAACCTCCAGTCTCGCCTGGGACTAATGTTCAAATAATTAAAATTTACAAAAAAAGAACTGAGCGCATCCCCTCATTTACAAAGCATCAGATATTTAGAGTTTGTTTCTGTCATTTTGTGACTCCTCCATATAAATCTGTTGGCCTGGCTTCTTGATTCTCTGCCTTCTGTAAGTCTTTTGCTACAAAAGTATGTCTGCAAAACTCAACCTTCTTGACAAAGAACATTGTTAGATAGCTTAACTAGTTCTTACATATAGATTCACATCAAGTGGATAGCTGCCTCAATGAGTAATTATTCAACAATCTCCAATGTTATTAGGAGTATTGAAAACCCAAATACTCTAATCTTCCAATTTTATTTCTTAAGCAACATTGAATGATGATTCCTTCTAATGAATAGATATTATTTACCAAGAATCATTTTAGGAAACTACCAAATAAGACCCTATGCTATGGTAGTTCTTAACAAAAAATTGAAGATTAATAAATTTGAATATACTTAAATGAGTGGAACTGAGAGTATAACTGCAGATATAACTACTCGTCTATGACTTTATATGTAAATATAAATATAAATATAAATAAATAAGTATATATATATATATATATATATATATATATATATATATATATATATATATATATATATATATATATATATATATATATATATATATATATATAATGTATGTATGTATGTATGTATCTCTTTGTGTGTGTATTTATATCTGAAATTACTTATGTCTATGTGACTATAAAGAAGGATTATATGAGTGTTGTATGAAATAGAAATGAACCTTAACATAGATCTTCCATGTAGTATGAATGAATTCCTTAATGTTACAACATCCAATACCCTAGAAGACTAGTCTAGTAAATGATAGGCCTATGCCACATAAGAGAAAAACCCTTGGTTTGTCACTGGGTTAATGAGATCTTATTCTTTCCAACAAAGTAGGAGAATAACAAGGCCAAAATACCTGAGGGAACATGATAATGGTACCTACAAGATAAAAATGGAATGGGTGAAGATCTTGAAAAGTTGACTATTTGATTTCACATTTATAACTAAAAATGAGATCTTGGTCCTTCCAAATATTCCCTCCAAAAATATATATACAAAAAATTATATAGGCATCCCTCTCCCTGGTTAGAATGGGATCCTACATTCCTACAATTGATAGCCATTATAGTTTGTAATTAATGCCCCAACTCACTTCCTAGATATTTTCCCCTATCTTTATCACCTCTGGCTTGAATGAGTATTAAGGTTCCTATAAACACCTGAAGAACTGTATTAAAACATAAGACTGTCAGATCATAGGAAGGGATTGACCATTTCCTTGGACTATTACCATGAATCATTAATCAATTTCTTTAGAGAAAGCTCAAAGAAGGTTTCCATCATCCACAAAGTAATTGCAACTTTTCTTACTTGTTAAGGCAATGTCAGCCTAAACAATTAAACATGTCCATTATTATAGAAATAAAAAATAGAGAAAATAAAGTTCCCATAAATATTTCCTACTAAATACATGAGAATATAAATCCAAATATACAAATATCCTTTTGATATGTATATCCTCATATATGGAAATGAACACACACACACACACACACACACATATACACACACATGTGTGTGTGTGTGTATAATATGTCGATGCCTAATCTCCTACACACTTTTAGACCTTCCAAAAGGGCTTAAAATTCTACTATATTATTGGTCCTAAATCCTATATAGGGCTTTCTATATTGGATATTAGCTCTCCTTCCCAATTATGGATACAACATATGATCTGTGCGATTCCATAGCTACCCCTAGATGCACCATCAAAATTTAGTTTATGCCATCCCATAGATGGGGCCCTCCATATACAATCTTTCCTCATCTCTTTAGATTCCTTTTTCGACAATTCTCCTAAGAGGGGAATCTTAAGGCCTACCCATCTATTTCTTATCTTGTCATCCCACTCGAAAAATTTTGATCCTTTCTTTTTAATATTATTTCTTCTATTTATAATCTCTACAATACATGCCTCCAATTTGTTAATAATCTAGTCATATTGCAATTCTACATCCTTAAAAATTCTCTTATTCCTCTCTTTCCATATTTCCCAAATTAAGAGAAATGGAGTAACCGTCCATAGGTTCCCATACAAGTCTTTACCCTTATTTCTGGACCAGTAATGGAATAAAATTCTAACTTCATTTGGTAATATTTTCTCTAATGGAGTTTGTTTAGCAACCATACCAAACATTTATTTGCATACTCATAGTTTAGGAGAATATGATCTACTGATTTTTCCTCATTTTTGCATAGAACACATCTAGAAGGTGCAAGAAAGCCCATCTTTTGGAACCACTCTGCTTTTAGTATCCTATGTTGTAGATTTTCCCATGCAAACATGCCTACCTTTTGAAGGCCATCTTTATTCCAACAAAGATCTACTGGTAATTCAGTGTTTGGGAAGTTATATAGCTCATCCATAGATTTATATTCATCTCTAGAATTATACTCCCCTGATTTTGAACCCACCCACTTGATCCTATCCTCCCTGTAGCTAGGAGTAATTAACCTAGATTCTAGAATTTCCTTGATCCTATTTATAAATTTTGTCGATGTGTTAAAGTATCCATCCAGCTTCCAACTCCATCCTAATGTTGGATTTCCACTAGGGACATCCATGTAGTCTCTAACATAAATACCCACTCTTTCCTTAAGAGATTTGATTGATTCTTGGTCTTCCACCATGGATTCAAGTTTTTGATATCCCCCCAAGAATCCTCCCAAAAAAGAGCCATCCTCTCATCCCCTATATTCCATGAGACTTTATTGGTAATTAGTAGTCTATAGTCTAAAATAAAGTTCCATAACCTTGATCCCCTTGGTGGGTATTCATGTCGTAAAATATCAAGTGGGTTCTCACCATCTAGGTATTTGTGTCTGACTATTTTCACCCACTTAGATTTTGGTTCCTTAATCATTTTCCACACTAGCTTGACACCTAAGGCTATATTTTGGTCCCTTAGGATCTTTAGATTGGCACCCCCCTCCTCTATAGTTCTACAAATATTATTCTAGGCTACAAGAGCTAGTCCATTTTTTTTTCTACCGAGCCTTTCCAAAAGAATGTTCTCAATTTATGATTTAATTTCTTCCTTGTTTCTGTCAGCATATTACAATGAGACATCTGAAAAATAGGAATTGTTGATAGGACAAAGATCAAAATTGTCACTTTGCTCATTGTGGAGAGCCATTTTCCTCTCCATGATGTCACTCGATTATCTAACTTGGCCATGACCTCCTTCCACAAATCCACTAGTTTCCTTCCCTTATCTAATAGAAGACCTAAATATTTACTAGGTAGTTCCCCTTTCTTAAAGCCCAATAAGTTAATAATTCTTCCTTCTAGATTCTCCTTTGTATTAAAGAAATAAATATATGATTTATCCCTGATGATTAGATGTCTTGAGGCCTTACAATAATCAGATACTAGTTCTTTAATGCTTCTATCCTCTTCTATTTACGCCTTATCGTAAAGCATTATATCATCCAAAAATTGTTGATGTGTGGTGGGTTCTAGTTCACTAGTAATCTTGATTCCTTTAATTTGTCCTCCCTCTCTAGCCCTATTGAGTGATCTTCCTAACGCTTCGGCCATGATGATGAACAAAAAGAGAGATAAGGGGTCTCCTTGTCGTAACCTCCTTGATATCTCAAAGAAGTCCTCTGGGGTTCCATTAACTAAAACAAAAATTCTAGGTGTTGAGATGCATTCGTACACCAAATTTATCCATTGATTAGAGAAGCTGAAGGCCTTCAAGCATCTACATAATAATCTCCAATCTACTTTGTCATAGGGTTTCTTAATGTCTAACTTAATCATCATGCTAGGAGATCTATTATTTTGAACCATATGAAGTTCTTCCTGTGATATTATTATCCCATCCAAAATGGATCTCTCCAGTATAAAGCCTGTTTGTTCCTCATATATAATCTTTGGGAGTAGGTGTTTTAATCTATTCACCATTGTTTTCGTTATGAGCTTATATATAGTATTGCAAAGAGAAATTGGTCTATACTCATCTAAGTTGGATGCTTTCTCTTTCTTAAGAATTAGTGCTAAAAAAACATTATTCATTTCCCTAAGGATTCTTCCTAAATTTCTAATACTCTCTAGTACTTCATACTTTGTCCCCCAAAAAGGACTAGCAATTTTGGTAGAAGAAGGCTGGGAAGCCATCTAGTCCTGGAGATTTATTCGGATGCATTTGATTAAGAGATGCCTCCACTTCCTCTTTTGTAATCTTTTCATTCAAGATCTTGTTTTGTTCCTTGTTAATAATAAGCGAGATATGTTTAGAATTTTCTCCTGGGCACCTAGTGATGAGTATTCACCATTTAATAGGTCCTTGAAAAAATCTACCACCTCTTTCGATAATTTCCTTTGGTGTCTTCATAATTTCATCGTTATAGTTCTTTAGTTCCTCTATCCTGTTGGTCATCCTTCTTATTTAGTGCTATTATGAAAGAATTTAGTGTTCCTATCCCCTTCGATAGCCAAATCTCTCTAGATTTTTGTTTCCAAAAGATTTCTTCTTTGGCCATAATGTCTTCATACTTGTTTAATAGTAGCTTTTCTCTCACAAAGCTATCCTTGTTCATCCCATCCTTCAGGACTTCTTAATTTAAATTCTTAATTTCCTGCTCAATCTCTTCCTTTCTCTCAAAGATGTCACCAAACTTCTCCTTATTCTACTATTTTAGTCGCCTCTTTATAGCTTTTAGTTTTATCATAAATATAAGTGCCTTGGACCCCTCTATGTCCTCCTCTTTCCACCATAGTTCCAACTATGGTATCAACTCATCATATTTCAATCACATTTTTTCAAATTTGAAAGGACACCTCATAGGTTTGCAGATTTCTTTTATCCATAGAGATACTAGATAATGATCAAACCCTGAATTTGGAATGATGGAGGATTCCATTTCAAAGTTGAAGTCTATCAAATTACCTTTGAAAAAGAATCTATCTAATTTTTCAATAATATTACTAAATCCTAATCTTCTATTAGTCCAAGTAAAGGTTCTGTTATTTGTGTTGATTTCCTTTAATTCATTTTTGTTGACCCATTCCCTAAAAGCCAACATAGTCTGTGATTTATAGCCCAGACCCCCCACTTTCTCCTGCTCATTTAGAATAGTGTTAAAATCACCACCTAAGATAAAGTTTTGTCTTTGGTAGGTCTCAAGAAAGATTTCAATATCTCTCCAAACTCTCACTTTTTCTTGAAGAGTTGAGGGTCCATACATATTGACTACTAAACATTCCAAAGCCCCACAAACGCTTTTCATTTTTCCCTCAATCCAAAACCTCCCACCACCCAATTTTGTAAAGCTAACCTTTCTAGGGTTCCATAATACACCTAATCCAGCTGAGGCTCCTCAAGCCGTCTCTCCCACCACTTCCCATCCCCCTAATTTATTTTTCAAACCATCTATATCTTCTATTCCTAGCTTAGTTTCCTGCAACACCATTAATTATGTCTCATACTTCCTAATAAAGCACTTAAGGATGCACTATTTGTTAGGGGCGTTTAATCCCCTAACATTTCACGTTGTCAGCTTCATTGTCCTATGGGAAGGTCCTTCCCCTTCCCTACATATAATGTAGTGATTTTGGCTTGTCTTATTGCCAACACACCTTTTATTCTCAGCTCATTTAAGGACTTTCTCCCCCTCTTCTTTAATTCCTTGGCGTAATCAATTTGTTCTTTACCTTTTTATTTTATGGAAATACCTATGCTGGATACCTCCTTCTCCACACTTCTCAATTCTACATGATCTTCAACCATTTTTTCTGTATGATCTTTGGGCTCCTCTACTGATTCCTTATTCAGAGCATCCATCATCTTGTCAAACATATCTTGATTGCTTCTAATCAATCCTCTACCCTCTTCTATAAGATCCAAGCATAGAAACTTGTTTAATTCCTCTATCTCTGCCCTCTCTATGTCCATCAACTCCTTATCAATCTCCATATTAACTGTGTACAAATTTGTTGTCTCTTTCCCTCCTTCCTCAAAAGCATTTTCCTCTATAAGGCTTAGCTCACGATTAACTTCTTCACATATTTATCTATTTGTTCCCAAATATCTCTTAAAGATTCCTTGTATTGGTCAATGCTAATGTCTTCCTCCTCTTCTGCAGCTCCTCTTCCCTTGGTGGTCCTATTCTTTTAACTACATTGTCTGCTCTACTATAGATCTCTTCATGCCTATTCTCTATTGCTTCTTTTCCTATTCGTTGGTTCCCTTTTTCTCTTGTGAGCCTTACATAATCTTGGAAAGTGTCATTGATTTGTGTATTTTCCATTTTCCAAGTTCCCACCTCCTCCTCTTTCTTCTTATCTATCTTTTCTATCACAAACCCGGTCTTCCTCTCCCTTCTGCTGAGGTCGCAATCGATGCAACTCTTTCTTTGCTATATGCATTAGGGAACTAGGAAGAGGAAGCCCTGATATGCCTTGCTTCCCTATCCACACTGAAACCCATCCTCAAGAATCCTATTGTTTGTGAATTTTGCTCATTGATTTTTCATCTAGGGTTTGATGGATTTTTCGCATAGACTTATAGAACCATATGCTAGAAATAACTATTCTTAAAATAAACACAAATTAAATAAAAATTAACATAAATATACAAATTTCATTGCTACAATTTTTTAATATTCTAAACTTTTCATTATAATTTATTTAAATTTTCTATTAGTTTTGTAATAGTTTCTTGTACAACTTAATAAAGTTATTATTGAAATGGAATATGATGATTTCCCAATAAAATAAAATGAAGATTTCCCCAAGCACGGCCGGCTTGGCATTATGATAGTTACAAGAAATAAATTACAAAATATAAACCAAACGTAGCCGGCTTAGAATTGATATTGTGTAACATTCAAATATTGGGACTTCTAGCTTCTCCTCCGTTATGGTTGTTACTAAATATCTGTTGCGATGCAGCCGAATAAAACTCATTGAGGGACAGAAAGTCCGAGTTCTTGAGTCGGTCGAAAAATATTTCTAGATACCTACGATATCAATGAGAAATATCGTCAATAGTACGTGTAAAGTTGGAAACAAAAAATTCTCACAAATAGCACGCGTAGAAAATTAATTACAAGCTGAGTCTAGAGTTTCTGGATTTTCCGAATAAAGTCCAGAGGATAAACAGATCTGAATAAGATGAAATTTTCCATTGTTTAGACTCGTTCAAAACTATGAAACCCAATCCTATTATAAAAATATTTTGGCAGTTATGTTACAGCGAGGAATCCAAGCTGTCTGATGCATCAGGAGCAGTGAAAGAGTATATGCTATGTGTATGTAAGCATGGCTGTTTCAGAAATGGCGAAGGGTGGTCTGTGCCCAATTGCAAGAGTAACGAATATGGGTTGCAGTTCCATTCATTCTTTGGCTTCTCAGACACTTTCTACAGCAATGAAAACTCCACACATTTTTCATTTGCACCCGTCAAGCAAATGGCCTTGCCATAAGAATGCTTCAGGCAACCTTTGTAAGGTATTCTGCATCTTTGAGTTTTGCTGGATTGTTCTAGACCGGCCTTTAATTTCATATGAATTTTAGCTTGATTGTTCTAGAGTGGTGCTTTATTTCGTATGAACTTTGGCTCTGGTATGATGATAAGATGACTGAAGACTTTTGAAAGTGTAAGTGGACATCAGAAGAGTTTGCGATTTCGGTGGTAACGGCTTGCTCTGATCAGTTTTGAATTTAAATTACTTTGCTCTTTTTTAATAATTTGGTAAGTGGGTGATGTTATTGGCAGCCTTTAACATGGTCTGGGCTAGGCTCGGATGGCTTTCATAATATTTTACAACTCTGGTCAAGCTTCAATGTATCCACATTTTTTCACACAGTGTGGATTAAGCTTGGACCACATTTATAAGATTTGTAAATGAGTGTCAAGCTTGACTGTAATCTATTATGACTATTTAGTCATTAAATTTTGAATATGGGTAGCTTCAAGTTTGATAGAGTGAGGTTATGCCACATTGCAAGGATTTAAAGTTGAGTATCACGATTAGGGATTGCCCTATTAGGGTGAAGGATTAGAACCTGGGATATACTGTTATCCTTATCCTCTGTTATTATTGTGGCTCTATCCCTTTGGACAACTTAATTATCAATTCTTTTCTTTTAATGCTACATAATTATCTAGTATCGTGAAAACCATGAAGTCTGTTAGAAACATCCTTGAAGCTGATTCCTCTTTTTTAATAGTTTTCTGGTGATGATTTATCCTCTAGAATTGCAAAAGCAATGAAGGCTGTTATAAACTTCCTTGTTGCTGTCTTTCTGAGTTGAGTTGTTTTATAGCACAATAAAAAATTAAAAACAATGAAAGCTGTTAGGAAAGCGTTCAACAGTAGCTCCTGATTTGCAAGGGAAAGTTTTTCTTAGGCTAATTATAGTATTTTAATGGGTTTTGGGGATTAATGCTGTTTAAAGTTTTGGAAGGGATTAGAATTTAATCTAGAACCTGTTGCTGGGTTGATGAGCAGCTCAACCTGCTTTTCTCCATGTCATGATGGATTTGAACCTAGGTCTTGCTGTTACAGTTTCTGTTATTCATTTTAGCGGCCAGTTTATCTATCCTTCTTAATATCTTATTATGCATTATTCAGCACTAGCAGTATAAAGAAAGCAAGGAAAGTTGTTTCAGGAAAATTCTTATTACTGGTTTTGCTCTTATTCATCACTTTCATCGAGTGCTGAACAGGATCCCCTGCTCTGCTCCGTAAGCTGTTTCTTGATGTAATTTCATTGGTCCTGATTATAGGGTTGGATTCAAATCCTAGATCCACACGAGACTAGCGAGTTTGTAGGAGTAATGCAGTTTAAAATTTTGGAAGGGTTGGAATTTAACCTAGGAACTTGGTTGGGTTGATGAGCAGCTTAACCACTAAGCTATCTCCCATGTTATTATGGATTTGAACTTAGGTCATGCTATTACAATTGCTGTTATTCTTTGAATGCTTTAGTGGTCAGTTTATCTACCCTCCTTATACTGAATTATTCAGCAGCATGAAGAAAGAAAGGAAGTTTGTAAGGGTTCAGGAATTTTCTTGTTACTGGTTTTTCTCTTTTCATCACGGTTCACAGGAACCCCTTGTTTGCTCTGCAAGCTGTTTCTTGATGCAATTTCATTATTCTAGTTAAGTGTTTGTTTGAAAAATTGCGGACAGGCTTGGATTCAAATTCAGGACCTGCTCTAGACTGGTGAGCTGTTGTACTTGTAACACTAAGCTACTCGTCATCATTAATTCAAAGAATTTTTGTTTCTTGCTTCATCAGATATATGCCCATTAGCACCAGCTTTAGATGTGCTCGTAGCTGAAGTCTTCAGGTATTTAAATTCTTGATATAAAACTGTATGCACCATAAAAAGGTATCTCTTGTCTAAGGGAAGGAGCTTGCTAGCTGGTGAATAGACAAATTGTGGATAATTTCTTACCCATTGCTTTTGAGGAAGAAGAATTTTTCAGACATTCTGTAGATTGTGTGGAGACTTAATGAATGTTTTAGATCCATTATTCAATGTTGAAAAGTTGCATTTGAGAGGAAATGAAAAAGACCACCCGATCTGATTTTTGAGGACTTGAGGTAGGAAATCAATCCCTCCAGGTAAACTTCTCATGTTCTTGGAACTTCTTCATACCTTCTGGTCTCTCCTACTCATGCATAAATGATAATAACATGTCAAGCAAAATATTAAAATTAAAGTTGGATGCTGGATTAATAGACTAACTTCTTTGGCTTCAAGATTCTAGATGTTTTCAAGGATGTTGTGTGCTACTTATGTATTATTCTGCTTTTTGGCTTCCCTTTTTCACATCTATGCCAAGTTAGATAATCTTATACACTCTTTGGTCAGGGGTTTCAACAATGGTTCCACATGATTTCAGTGAGTGGCCCAGAATATCTATTGGGCCTTCGAAGACAAGGGTTGGTTGGTAATTATTCACACCCATGCATAAGGCTTGTACCTTAGAGCTTGTGATGTTAGAGAATATTGAGAAGTGCTTTTGTGACACTGTATTGGTATTTTAACAAGAGCCTCCTAAATTTAATAAACATTGATAGGGCTTGGGGTTTCATAATTTGTTTGTAGCCCCAAATACCTTTTAAGGGTTTGTGAACCTTTGTGACTCAAAGTATACAGAAGTCATGGGAAGCTCTCAAGCACACCTAAGATGGGAAAGGGATCAATTTGAAATTGGACTTTTGTTTAACAACCATTCCATGGTGGTTACAAGTTTTGCTTATATCCACAGTCTCCTTGCATATGGCATCTGGCTTTATCCCTTTGGATTCACAGGTTGTTAAAAATGGAGATATAATTATTATCAAATAAGTGAACAGATCCCATGGCAAAGGCTTTAAGTCAACTATAACCTTGTGACATGTCAATATGGGAAACCAATTACAGATAAAAATATCCTAGTTTTCCTAAATGTTGTTTTTCATATTTTCAGTATCAAAACTTTAGTATCTCACGGTGGAGAGATTTGAGGCGCAAAGTTGGGGGATTTGATGCCATGACTCTGCCCAGGAAGGCTTGGTTTTTGGGGCTTCATATCAATCATGGACATGCCCTTGATTCCTGGCATGAGCAACCTAGGCTGTTTTATCAGAGATTAAAGTATCTTGTTTGAAAGGGTGTAGTCTTTCAATCATCTCAGCTAATCCCATGCTAAGGTCAAGGTGCTTGTGACAGGTGGAAACATTTTTCCTAACCTTGTTTATCATAAGTTGGAAATAGCTCCATTGAGGACAATTTCTTTTGTCAGTTGTATAAAGTCTATATTTTGACACTTAATAAGATTTGACAATTTTATATTTGCATATCAAAATTGTGTTGAGCTGTACAATCAAATTTGTTATTAAGTTCTTTCTATGGATGAGGACATTTCAGTGGAAACAAAAATTCCTTCATATATTCAATTCCAAACAGAGGCAGTTGCCATGAAGCTCGCCTGTCTCCATCAAATTATAACCAACTTGCGAGTGGCATTTATACAGTGCAGTGAGTAGCAAGGGAGAATTTTACAAGGAACTAGCTAGAGATGAGTGAAGGTTATGTCTTCTAGCCCCAATTCAGAAGCATGAAGGTTAATCCTGGCAATTGCTTGCCAGATTTTCCAGTTCAACTCCACCAGACTGTTATGCATTACTTTGGCCATGAAAATTTATGAGCCATCCACCTCCAGCTTTTAAATTCTCAAGGTTGCAATTGGTGATATTTTCTTTCTTTGTGATTCAAAGGGCAAGGAGGGATGTGAGGTTCAAGCCCCCTAATCTCAATCTCCAAGGTGATAGTTATCATTTACTGGTTTGGGTTTTAGTTGTTGGGGTCTCATGGACAGTCCATCCTGTTTCTAGACGCTTGTCATCGTGACTCATCTTGAGTTGCGCTTACACATAATGAAGAAATTTTATTATTTCACTCACAATTGCTAATGCTTGAATGGTTTGATTTATATCAAAAGGTCCTTTGTAGTTGGTCCTATGCCCCTTGCCCCTTGGTTTTTCAAGAAGGGATATTGGACAATTTAATATATCTTTATTTTATGAGAACGGGAAGTAGATCCTATGGCAAGGGCTCTATATCAAGCAGAATTGTGTCAACAAAGATGATCTTAGATAAAATTCAGGAATTTCTGCTTATTATTTCAATGTGCATTATGCACATTAGTTTCTTGTGGTGGAGAGACTGAGCTCAAAATTTTGATAAAACCTTATTCTGATTAATAATTGCAAGGTCTCCTGGTGGTTTTCTGTTACCAATGTATTAAAGAGAAGCTTAGTAGATGATTGAGCCTGCAACCCAAGATCCACAATTGGATTAGTAGAAACAGAAGATTTGGAATTTCAAATATTGGTTCCAAGAAGGTATACGACTTTACCTTGCTCATAGAAATGAGCAACTTGAAATGTCAAATACTAAATGCCTCGTGCAGTAGGGTCTAGTCAAGCTTTTCTGCTGGTCCTGTCCTTAGGCCAAAGATAGCTGTATGGAAGTGCCTTTATAGATCTTGTTCCAGTTCACTTGGAAAGTTGCTCTTTTAGAAATCTTTTTGGTATCCAGCTAAAGCTTCCATGTTAACAATATTTTAGAATTTAAATTTTTATATATGCTCTTGAGACATCGACATTATGTTCTATTTTTACCACTAGCACTAATGCTAGGGTTCCTGATGCAACGTGAAGCCTTCCTTGCACTCTTAGCACCTAGCCACAGACTCCTGGCGGCAGACTACAAAGGCGAAAGACATTGCACAATGAAAGAGTGTAGGTGGGAGTGTCATTACATCTGCTAATTTGTTCCCTAAGATTGATGCCCCAGTGAATAGACACGCCTTCAGGAAATTTCCTTCAAATCATGATAACCCCCACCACTACAGTGATCCCTTTGAATATATTTCCTTCCAAATTCGGTCTATTTAAATAACCACCCCAAATACACGAGGTTGGCCCAGGCAAAAGTTGGCCAAGAACCTTTAATAAAAAAGTATTTAATAATGACATTTATTTATAATTTTCTTAATTTATTTAATACTTTATTTAACTATTCAAAAACAACACCAATAAATAAAAAAGCCCCTAATCTGGGACATCACATAATTTGCCTATTATAATTCTAAAATGCCTTACAAATGACACTTTTGAAAATTTACATCGCTTAATCCGAGTGTTTATTACTTCAAGGCCATATGTGATCTCCATGTCAGAAGAGAACCCAAATAATCTGCCTTAGCATTGTAAATGACAACTTTCCTGTCGTGTCAGCAATGATAACTTGTGTAGTTGCAATGATAACTTGTGTAGTTGCATCCTTATATTGTCTAAGAAATTTCTTGTGTAGTTAAAGTATATCTAGGTAGGTATCCTATGATCTTGGTATATCTCAGTCAAAATTTTTAGCTCTTTTGTGTTGTTTTGCATTGAGAGGTCTTTGATATGTAATGTGAGGGTCTTGACCTGGGTGGAATGGTTTGCATCAAATTTGAATTGCTGTTTGAACGATTGGAAAGTAGTTGCCTCTTCTAAGTCGATCTTAGGGACTTGTTTGTGATCTACCTTCAAAATTAAGGCATGCTTCTGCTGCTTCATAATGAACACTATCATATTTTGCATAATTTTGTTTTACATTTAGTTTCTTTTCTTTCAGTTTGTATGCTTGTATCTCATTTTATAACTGCTCCACTTGTGCATGTAGATTCAAGATAGTCCGTGTTGTTGTTTACTAAACTGAGGACACATTAGTTTTGTGCTGTTGTATTTCCAGTTGTGCACCCGCAGTTCATGAATTGCCATTGTGCTAGAGAGAGAAGGAATAATAAAGTTTGCGAGAAAAATAGTAATGCACATTGCAAATGCATATAAAAGAACTTGTATTTCATGAACATGTAAGTGGGGAATTAAAAAAAGGGTGCGGGAGGGGCAACGTGTTTTTACTATTCACTATTTTTTTAATCCCAAGCTTTTCACCTATACTCCAGCTACATTGTTGTCATGTAAGTTTTATGCTTTTATAATTCTTGTCATTTTACTTTCTAATTATCACCTCAAGATGATTAGCTAAATATTTTTTTATGTATCCCAAGATAATTTTATTTTTTCTACAACATTACTTCTAAATTTATCATTTACTTGTGCTTGGAATGCAGGGTTCGGTCAGTTTGGCCTCATCTGTTAATGGCACAGGCAGCCACTATTGGGAAAAGCCATCGACTCCTTTACTGGATACAGTTGAAACACCTATGCATTTGAAAAACTTGTCACTGCAGGTTCCATTTACCCTCCCAGCTTTGGTAGAATGGGAAAACTGTGTTGAAGTTCACTACTTCTTTTCATGAGTGATGAACATGTTTGTAATGGAATGCAGGAGTTGAAATGGCTTGCTGAGGAGATGCGTGCTGAAATCATTTTCACTTTGTCTAATACTGGAAGTCAGTTCAAGGCCAGTCTAGGGGCTGTAGATTTGACCATAGCACTTCATTATGTCTTAAATAGCCCTATGGACAAGATTTTATGGGATGTTGGGGAACAGGTATTTAAAATCATTTTATGGCAAAATTAAATGGATGCAAAAGTGTTAAACTTTTGTTTTCTTCACTTAATTATTGTTAAATTTTAATGAGAAAGTGAAATCAGAGCAATGAGATACTATTTCCTTCTCCATGCACAGAGAAACCGATGTTATTTGTCTACAGTTTATTTTGTTACAGCAGTAGCAAACCTTCCCTCACAATAGTAGATAAGAAATTGACCAATGTTTTGTGTACACAACTAACATTTCTCACCAGCAATTGTAATCTCCTTATCAGGCATATCCACATAAGATTCTTACTGGGAGAAGGTCACAACTACATACTTTAGGGAAAAATAATGGCCTTTCAGGCTTTACCTGCCGCTTTGAAAGTGGTTATGATGCATTTGGTGCTGGCCATGGATGTTCCAGTATTTCAGCTGGCTTAGGTAATTTGATATTTATATTCTCTTCCCATCAATTTTCAAGTTACTAACCTTCACAGCTTCCTTGTTAGCTCTTGATATAGGACTAAAGTACGGCATAGTAAAAGTCATAAGCTTGAGGTCATTTATCAAGCTTCTTGGGTTTCTTGCTATGTTCAAATTATTCAAGATATTCAGTAGAGACATATGTGATCCATATAATGGGGGATATCATTAACTATATACTATTAACATTTATGTGACCCAAATAGCGAACATTCTGCTCATCTATATGCTTATTGATGACCAGTGCTTTCTTCCTTTAATCAAAATACCTTTTGATTCATAAAACATCTTCATTTGCTCGATTATTATGGTAAATAGTTGTTAAACAATTCAACATAATTTAAAAGTGAACCTCCTAATCATCTTTGTTTTTTTTCTAATGATTTTACAGGTATGGCTGTTGCACGGGACTTAAAAGGGAGAAAAAATCACGTTGTAGCAGTGATAGGAAATGGAAGTACAACAGCAGGACAAGCTTATGAAGCTATGACCAATGCAGGTTATTTAGACTCAAATATGATAGTCATTCTCAATGATAGTAGACATTCCTTACAGATGAAGATATCTGAAACATCTAAGATGCCAATCAGTTCCCTTGCTAGTACTTTAACCAAATTACAATCTGGTAAAACATTTCGAGAGTTTCGAGAAGCTGCCAAGGTAAGCTCTTAGTCTGGGGCCCAATAAACATGCGTTGCATTAGTTATGATAGTATGGAGAAACATGAATGCTAATAATTTATATAGGGACTTGGTCAGACAAATATGTAAATCCAAATAAAATCTTTTGGAATGTACATCTTTCAGGGTATGACCAAGAAACTTGGTGGGAAAATGCATGAATTGGCTGCTAAAGTGGATGAGTTTGCACGTGGCATGATTGGTCCATTAGGTGCAACTCTTTTTGAGGAGCTAGGGCTTTATTACATAGGACCAGTTGATGGTCATAATATTGGTGATCTGGTAAGTATTCTGCAAGAAGTAAAATCTACACAATCAACAGGTCCAGTGCTGATACATGTGGTAACAGAGACTGGTCGAGGTTTCTTGGAAACTCATAATCAAATAATTAAACATCAAGGTAGCATATGCAGTCTTAGTGCACTGTGAATAAAGATCTAGCTTTAGTGCTTAAATTGTCAACATTTCTTTTAATTGGTAGTTTTTGTGAGAGCAGTTATATGTTAAGAGGGTATTCAACATTGTTTTTTGTGTATCTACTCAGGTATTGGAATTCCTGATTTAGCTCCCAGAAAGCAGCAGACGGAGAAATATTATCCTTGTACATATGCAGATTATTTTGTTCAAGCCTTGATTTCAGAAAGTGACAAAGATGATGACATAGTTGTTGTCCATGCACCAATGGGAGCTGACATGGGTCTAGGCACTTATGCAGAGAAGTTCCCTGATAGGTGCTTTGATGTTGGTATGGCTGAACAACATGCAGTTACTTTTGCTGCTGGCTTAGCATGTGAAGGCCTGAAACCTTTTTGTGTGATTAACTCCTCATTTCTGCAAAGGGCTTATGATCAGGTGACCCCTTATGCTTTATGCTGTCTCATTTTCTTGCTACAATTTCTCGTTGTGCAAGTAAATTGTGTTTGCAGATTTGGATTAGCCAACATCATAAATATAGTGCCATAAGAAAATATAATATTACACGATAAAAAAGATATTACTTATACAGTACCTGATTTATTAAAGGAGAATTTTCTTTTGAGTATAATTACCTATAAAACTTTATCTTGGATGGCATCAATTGGTAAAGATAATTTTCTCTAATTGGAGATAAGGGGTGAGGGAGGAGAGAACCGATTCTTAGCAGTATCAAATTGTAGAATTTCCTTTTTGAGCTGGTTTCTTTATTTGTGCTCCTAAAGCATGAGTGTTCACTTTTCAAGCAAGGGAGATGACATGGCAAGATCATCTTTTTGGCAGATGGAAAGGAACACTTGGATGAGACTGATACTACTTAATGGCTAGTAGATGGAAAATGAGTGTACTAGGATGCTATGAAAGGGATCATACTATTTTCCCTTTTTTCTTTACATTTCTTATGTGCGAAAAGCATTCTACGACATCGTTATCACTGCCAAAAATATCCTTTTTCCTCTTATTGTCACTTCAATTGATTGGCCAGCCCAAATTCTCACAAATGATACTTTTCAATTACTCCGGATCTCATAACTATTTGGAAAGATGAACTGTGTGGAAAATTGCTTTTGAACATTTGTAAAAGGCTAAGTTATCAGGGTTCGCCCTTGACCCCTCCGAACTGGACCAAGTTCGAACTGGTTCGAAATTCGGGTCCCGTTCGCCTATGGGTCCGGGCAGGGTCCGAATTTTCAGACCCAGTTCGAACTTGTGGTCCAGCAGTTCGAACCCGGGCGGACCAGGAAGACAGACAGCGAACCCCGTACGAACTTCGGCGAACTTCAGGGCATAGACATCACTTTAGTGACATTTTTTTGCAAATTTTATAAATTTTTGACATCCAGAACCCTAAAAGGTGGATATGAAAGGATAATTTTTATTTTGTTCATGGGCGGGAGGATTTATACAAATATAACATTTAAGTATAAATTTAATTTCTTATACTTTAAGTTATATTTGTATAAATTATAAAATATAATACTTCCAGGATGTTTGGGATAGGTTCCAGCTTCATAGGAGTTAAGATGCAGATTCTAGATTTTCAAAATTCCAGACTTAGACAAATTTCAGGATTTAGCAAGCCTTCAGCAGGGTTACCTCCCACAATCCATCATGGCTTTCTAAGGTCAAATTGAAGCTGGCAAAATGATTCTCAAAGGGTTTTAACTCGTTTTATCACAAATCAATTGGTTTCGACCCCATCTCTATGACAGACTTAGCTTAGCTCTCGCCCAAATCCCAGACAGACATGACTTCCCAACAAGCCAAAATCACTCAAACCTCATTTGCCAGACCCAGGGACTTGAAAACAGCCACCAACAGAGATATAAATGTTAGATATTGGTCCTTTTGTGTTGGATATATCATATACATGTTAGATATAACTTATATGAATATCTAACATTTATATCCAACACAAAAGGACCAATACTTCAACACAATACTTTTACATCTTTATGTCTTATATCCCCCCGTCCCCCCGTCCCCTCGTCCCCTAGGGTGGTGTAACTATGACTTGAAGTATATGATGGTATGATCACGATTCATGATGCTATGATTACAAGTTTATGGTGTTTTTGTTGTTTAAATGTTGTTTTTATGATACTATGTGACATTCTTATTTTTACTCATGCTTCTAGGCTTCATAAATATGTATATATATATATAATTTTAAAATTTTTACATGTATTTTTGAACCCGAACCCAAACCCCTTTTCAAAATTTTGTTGAACTTGTGAACCGGTTCTTCGTACCCGAACTTTGAACCGGTAACTTAGGTAAAAGGCTAAACCAAAGTATTATATATGTATATATATATATGTATGTATACACACACACATACATACATACGTGTGCATGTCACGCCCCACTAGAGCACCCTTGGGATCAAGACACAAAACAGCCACAATAATTTTTATTTTGTTAATTATTGCACTGTTAATCACGATGATAACATGAATACACCAACAATGCAGACTCAATGCAAACATTAAGCATCAACAAGCATTAACATTAGATGCAATAAAGTCTTGAGCAACATCGAGCCAACAAGATAGGTGAATTAGTGTTCCCAAGGGTCCTATGGTCGCCATGTAACGATCACTAAACAAGGACTTGCGAGAGTACATGGACAACATCCACAAGCCTCTTGATCCGCACGCACACTCCAAAGCATATTGACATTACAAGTAGGAATTAGCCCACCAGGACTATGACCATACAAGGTCCAGTTCGAAGATTCGATCAACTAGCACGCAAATTGAGGTCGAATTCCTACTGTGGTGGTACCAATGGAGCCATGAGGATAAAGGGTACTCAAATCACCTAACCATACTTGAGCAACACCTTTAGACTGTAATCTGCTGTGGATGCGCATCTCTATAAACTACAGATGCACAAAAATAGAGCGTGGATCTGTAGGTATGAACTTATATGATGCTAGGGCAAATTATGGAACACATACACAAAAGACAAAGCATGGGTGTGCCAATTTAGAATGGATGCGCAATAGAAATGGACATATGCACCATTTCGTAATTAGGGTCAGAAACATGAAAATTATGAAGTTTCAGGGGTCAAAACACTTAAATTAGGTCAAATTTAGGTCTTCTAATGACTAGGAGGTGTCAGAAACATACAAGGGGATCTCAAACACATCTAATAGGATCAAAACATCATGGTTAGGCTATCACACATCTAGGTTAATTACAAATTACTTCTACATTTCATTAATATACATCATGATCAATAGAACACACCATTGAACTTTGCCAACTTGTCAAGTTACTTCTTAAGCTTATGATCACATCCATGAATATCATCTAATAGTGAAATCTATCTACTAGAAACATAAGGAAACCAAATGATATGAGCATGTTCATATAATCTACACAAGTGCCAAGAATGCAAGGCCAAAAGCATCATAGGACACGAGGAAAGGATATCCAGTATGAAGTCGTAGAAAGAACCAATTGCATTAACCGTTGATAAAGATTAAACAAGAACAATGAAAATGAATATAGACTACTACAATCATAATGATAATAATGTTTCATTACACTACATACTCTACCACGACATGAGCATACAATCACCTGGTCATACACCATCAAAGAAACGAGAATCGGAATTGGCAAGGCCGAATCGAATTGTGAATCGGCCATGAATCGGAATCGAATCGGCCACGAATCGGCAAATTTAAAAAACCCTTGAAATTTAGAGATTTTAACAATTTAAAACATATTTCATGCACCCTTTATTGAATATAACTTAAACACACTATAACATCATCAAATAGAAGCTAGTATACATAAACAAGGAACATAAATGATAAATCCATCACATACATTACACGTAAAATGTAAATTGTAGCTAAAGTAAATAGAAATCATAGGATCGTACTGAGTCAAATCATAGAATGTATGTAAGATGAAGATCTATAAGACATCAAATCATAAATGTATGTAAGATGAAGATCCATGAACATATGTCTATCAGTATCTGTAAGATCCATAAAACTAAATCGTTTCATAGTATGAATTTGTGATGCTTGATCATTGATCAATGCCAAATGTCAAAGTCTTCATAACTAGATCTTAGGTAGTCTTTGTTGGTGGCTGTTTTCAAGTCCCTAGGTCCGGTAAATGAGGTTTGAATGATTTTGGCCTGTTGGGAAGTCATGTCTGTTTGGGATTTGGGCGAGAGCTAAGCTAAGTTTGTCATAGAGATGGGGTCGTAACCAAGTGATTTGTGATAAAATGAGTTAAAACCCTTTGAGAATCCTTTTGCCAACTTCAGTTTGACCTTAGAAAGCATGATGGATTGTGGGAGGTAAACCTACTAAAGGCTTGTTGAATCTTGAAATTTGGTTAAGTCTGAAATTTTTCGAAAACTCCCAAAATCTAGAATCTGCATCTTAACTCCTATGAAACTGGAACCTATCTCAAACAACCTATCTCAAACATCCTGGAAGTATTTATATTTTATAATTTATACAAATATAACTTAAAGTATAAGAAATTAAATAAATCAAACTCATACTTGAATGTTATATTTGTATAGACTTACAACAAATAGGAAAGGCAAAAAAAACATTGAAAATATTTGTGTTTTTTAAAAATTTGACTTGACTTTTTAGCAATCCGCCGATTCACGTCCGATATTTTGGGACGATTCATGTGATTCATGCCAAAAAATCGGCTGAGCTGATTCACGATTCAAAAAAAAATCGTTTGCCTTGAATCGACTCGCGAAACCAGCGATTCAAGGGCGATTCTCGTTTCTTTGTACACCATAATACATGGAAATATACAAAGAATGTCATAATGTCAAGGTCATGTTTTGCATATCACTGGGATCGATTGACACTTGCACTTTGGTCCCCAACGGAAGTTGGCCACGCCTCTCAACCACGACGAATCCTCGGGCTTTCTCTCACCGTGCTTCAAAGATAACCATATGGCCCAAACTCACACACACGACAAAACATGCAATAAGGCTACTCACACACACAAGGCATCAATGCGCATCTAATCACAAGGAATGCACAACAAAGTCAAGAGCCATCCACAAGAATATACCAAGGTGCATAACAACATGCTCACACCACATTAACATCCATATTACAAGGCACATTGCCGGCACTACTCACGACACACACTTCATTGGTCTACAACCAAGAGTGTGAATCCACCTGGATCCCTCATAATACTCATGTGTCATCTTAGGATTACATGGGCACCAATGAATACACATAACACCAAACATATACACCTACTAAATCATGTGATACTACCACATAACAAAGGCCATACTACATTATACACTTTCCAGAAATTGCTTCCGGCATGATTACCATTGCAACCAAAACAAGAGCAAGAATACCAAGGAGACCATAAAACATCCATTGTCATACCAACTTAGCAATCACTTCAATATGCCAAAGATGCATAAGTACACTTCAAGTCTTACAACTCCACATTCCATCATACAACACGATGTAAAACCTGAATCTAGTTACATGCAAGCCACAAGGTGGAAACTGTCAAATACACCCAAGCAAGTCAATGTGAATTCTCAAGAAGAGCCATACAAACTTAACAAAATCCAACACTGAATCCTATAAATTGATATACACCACAATTCCAAATTCCATTACCACACAAATTCAAAGCTAAGTTGAAATTTTCTCAAAAACGGATGCATAGAGCCATCCAAGCCAAAATCACTCAAATTTCAAACTCATCCAAATAAAAATTTGGGCAAACCCATTTGTTATCATACCTCCAACATCACAAAAATGCAATCAAAACTACAAAATACTCAACCAATCAAAATCTAGCAGTGTATGAACACAAAACCCTCATTTGTCCCCAAAGCAAGATGGAAATCATCATTTCTCCATTAAAATCCTTCAAACCAATTTGTAATGGAAAGAAAATCACCACAACGTACTTATTCAACCAATTTCATACCATTAAATCGAAAACCAAACAAGAATTGGAGAAAAATTAAGAGACTTATCTCATTGTGAAGAAAAAACATGAAATGACAAGAACTAATGAAATACTTCACCAAATGCCACAAGAATTTAAGGGAAGGAAGCTTTTGACGCGAGGAATCCATTGGAAGAACACGCACAAAATTCCTTTCACTAAAAAATCCTCCATGAACCAAATTCAAATTTTCCATGAGGGTTTTCTCAAGCAACTCCAAAATTGGGGAAATATTATAAAACATAAAGAACTAAAGTGAAAAATGCACTTTTCCAAAAACTATAAAATATCTCAGTCATAAAATTAAAATCCAAAAATAAACTTTCTTTAAAAAATTAAAAGCCAAAGTCCATAATAAAATTCCAATTAATACCATAGTCCCATAAGACTTGTTGACGACAATAAATATATAATAATATAATAATCGGCGACACCATCCAACATGCAACTACACATTAAATAACACCTACAGTGATCGACAACCATTATGAACACCACAAAATGCACCACACAACCAAAACACATATCTTAGCATACCAAATAGGTCAACTGATTGTTACTACTTGGTAACTGGCTAGCCAAAACAAGCGATATGACAATTGTCGCCCAAACCTGGAACGACAACTATGGCTAGGGGAATCAATTGGCCATATGATTAACTTCCTATTTAACCACCGTCGGGGTTAAATTATATTTATATGTTTTTGGGGCTCATCCCTACCAATTCAGGGGAAGTCGATGCCTTGTAGCCGTCCATGTTAGTACGATAGCCGAAGCACATATAGTATCAAATAGCGAATGGGATCGATGCATCGTGTAGATCTCACGCACGAGTGACTACGACTTTGTCCCTCTTCGTACAAGCACATCCTATAATCACAATATCGACAAATAATCACTATTTTAACATTGAACAAGAACGAGATCATTCATCACCATCTAGACATCTTGATTATAACTCATCTAACTAAAAGCACCATATTCCATAATATATCATTAAATGACATAAGTACTACTAATCATCACCTGATCAACATATCATAATTCATCTAAGCTAACATATCAGCCTAATTAGTTAACATCTACCACCATCCAACATAGAAACGAAACATTACAAATCACAAGTAGGAACTCCTAGCAAGACCACAACATCGCCATACAACAAAGGCTACAACATTCATCCAATGAAATAACTAATCATTTCGATTAACTCTAGTATCCTACCATAAATTAATCATAATAATTTGCAATAAACCAAATGTGCTTCTAGCTTCACTAACATTTAGAATTAACTATACTTACCTCATATCCCATCCGAACCAAGATCTGAAGTCTTGTTACCTTCTCACTGAGGCAAGGTTGAGGTGGCACTACAGCGTATATATGCACATTTCTATACACATGTATATAGGTACATATATATACATATATGTGCATATACACACACATACATATGTATATGTATACTTATACATACATACATAAACACACACATATATAGGGGGAACTATGGTGTCTCCCACCCTTGATCTAAAAAGACATTTACAGAGAATGATATAACAGATTATGAGAAAACCACAACCACAATGCTGCAAAAGGATAGAAACAACCATAAAAATGAGCACAAAAGTATACAGATTTGAAAAGAGCTATAGCCAAAATGTTGCAATAGGGAAGTTGAAGCAGCCATACAACAAAAAAATGGAGATGCAGATAATCTCATTACCATTAACCAAACAAGAGATCCCTTTGAACCTTTTACTACCCTTCAATGCTCCTGTACAATAGGCAATGCATGAATGGTGTCCACTACCTCTTCCACCTAAGGTTCCATCGAATTAGTCGACTGACCTTTACAATTGCTCACCAAAGAAGGGAAGAGCACAATATAGCGAATCTCCCTTCATTGTCAGGATCGATGCATAAAGGGGCCACAAGAAAGGCTAATGGTAAAATTGGTACTGACCTCAAGATGCCCATGATTGGTGCTGCACATGCAATCTAGCCAAAACTTAACCCACATCTCTGCAAAAAGAACGAATAACGTTAACATCACCATGCAACTTTGCGATTTCATCTCGACATATTGAAAATTGACCGGGAAGAAAAAGTTGCATAAGCTAAAGATGAATTGCCTCATCCAGAAGGTAGAACGCTAGGTTGTTGATAAAGTTTCCATGAACGACAGCTTTAGAGTGATACCTTGCAGACAAGGCTTGCTTACCCAGAATGCCCTTGATTGTGGCTTGGGAAGCTAGATTGTTGCAAGAAAGGATCCATTCTGCTATTAAAGCCATCCATTCTGCTTCATTGTTTGTGCCACTAAAGAGAGAGCTATAATAAATCAAGTTCTTTCTTGAGTCTTGGATGACAAAGCCTTCCAGCTATACCAGGGTTACCCCTTGCAGCACTGTCAAAATTTAATTTGGCAAGAAACCTTCTAGGGGAGGAGACCAACTTTTTGTTTTGTTGCCTGCTGATTTCAGAGCAATATGAACACTAATAATGTTGAGGCTGCATAACTCTTGAATGATAGAGTTTTGTTAATATTAAGGATAAGAAAATTCTGGAATTATTTGGAATGGTTTGAGCCTTTTATTAGTGTCATTAGAGATGTTGGATACACTTGAATGTGATCTTTGGGAACATCTAAATCTACTTGGAGCACCAATCAGGATAGATATTTAAGGTGTAAGATTGTGATATTGCTATCAGTATTCAACTGTGTAGTTTATGAGTCAAACTCATTAATGTTTCATTGACTAAAACTAAACAGTTTAATCCTGATGGCAAGATCACAATTTGACTTGCTGTGGAAAATATGTCCTACTTATCAAGGTGTAAGATCCCTAAATAGACAACATGCCCATTTTGAACTATTGCACCTGCAAACTGTTGTACGCCTTCCACCGAATTTTTATGTAAAGAGCCCTGCTGGCTCTATGTTGAAGAATTTACTTTTTTTTTGTAATTTCTGAATATATGCTTTTTTTTGAATTTTAAAAGATATATGGAATTGACAAAACAAATACATGAACTGAAAAATGCAACAACTCAATACTAAAATATTATTTGCAATTTCTTTCAACCTTGCAATTATAAATATAGTGTTGATTGATAAGTATAACTTCACTAACCAATGTGCACCTCATATAAATCGCAGCTGCTTGGTAATTTACTAAACGCAGCCACCCTTGAGAAAAATGTTGTCACTATGGTTGTTGACACCAGCAATGTGAGTCAACACACCAACAATGAAGGTAGCCCACTTAGCATTGAATTGGAGACGACAGCCTTCTCAAGATAAATCGCACTTCCTCAGAACAGATTACGGTCCCCCCTCATATGTACACACATCATTCATGAATATAACCACACGGTATAAGCACAATTCACTATCATTGATGCTGGTTCAAAGTGCCACACAAGCAGATAAAAACGTTCTCAACCTAGAGATGAATTTTGAAACCTTTAGAGTTCTCAACAAAACAATATGCATAAAGATACTTTCGAAAATCTCCAAGGCTTGTTTTAATAAGCATTTAAAACATGGCTTCTTCAACACACTATATGCCAAGTAGCTTCAAGAAGACTCATTTCACTTAAGAGTTAAGAGCCTTCTTCAACACACTATTCAAATAAAACAATAAGCTCATAAAACTATTAATTAAGCTAAACTTAATTAATAATCTCCAATAAGCATTTAATCATTTAAACTCCATGAAACTGACAAAGTCTAGACCCAAGGCATCACCACTTTGCACTGCCAAAAATAGAAATGCCCTCTCCTAACTTACTAAAAATAGCAAGTCGAGCACCAGAGACCCTCAAAACCAGATTTTAGCTCACGAGGGTCGCAATGATGAGCTAACTTAACCAAACTCCTGAAATCTGCTAAAATGGGGACATCACATTTTACTTGTTGAAATTTCTTAGAGAAACTATTTAGATAGGCGCAAGGTCTTTGCTGATGTATCTTTGCTTCCACAAGAATCTCTAATTGTAGAAATAAGGGACTAGAAGCAGGTGACTAGAATAACCAATTTAACACATGGATAAGTTAGAAGTTTTAGGACTTGCATTTTTGCAAGATATTTATGGAGATTCATATTTAGTTCTGGTGTGCCACTGATGGAGATTGACTAAAATGGAGCCAAATTGAATACCTCAGTAGTATTAGAATGTTTCTAATATTCGCTATGTTTCTTAATGCTCTATCCTCGTACATTCTATTCTTTGTAGTTTGGTTTTGTATATATTTGAGCTCGTTAGCTCTTTGTACATTCATTAAATATCAAATAAACAATCTGTTCATAATTGTTTATGGTATCAGAGCTAAGCTGAAACTTTCCCCGAAAATATTATAATTTCTTTCTTGAAATTTTCTGTGCAATATTTTCGAGTTTGCTGCCTCTGGTCGAGTCTAAAATTTTTCGGATTTCTTCTTGCTCGTGGTGTTCATCCACGACCTGTACTCCGTCCACGACTTGTGGTGCGTCGTCTGCAACCTGCACTTCATTTGCGACCTGTTCGTTTGCGAATTGAGGTGTGACTTGGGGTTTTTTCTTCATCCGCGACCCGTGGTGTGAAAGGCTCATGCTCGCGGTTAAGAGACTACCATGTTTGGTTCAGTACACGGTCTGGTTCCCTTCTGACGTGGCCCTGCATTATTTTCGTGCCTCCTTTGTGTCGAATCTCCACTGAAGTCCGCCATTTTTGTTGCAGTTCAAGCTCTGCGATTAGAAATTTGAGGCTTTCGAAACCAGAGCCGTATTTTTCTAAAACCCTAATTTTCGGGATCTGAAATTTTTTTAAAAAAGATTTTCGTGGTGGGTTTTTTGAGATCCTATCTGGGTTTTCGTCAAAATTTTTTGGGTACCTCATTTTTTGTGCCTCGGTTTTCGAGCCAACAGTTTTGAATTCTGGTTTCAGATTCCTTTTGGGTTTTCCATCTGCTTTTTTGGGTTCTTGTTAGTTTTTTCTGGGTCAGTCCAAAATTTACCTCGAAATCTGTGCAAATGGCATCTTTGACTAATTTGATGCTAGAAAATAGTCAACGGTTTAATGGCAGCAATTATAACACCTGGAAGCAGCGAATGTTGACCAGCTTCGAGTACCGTCGTCTGGATGCGATTGTTCTAGGTACAGAGACTCGTCTGACCTCTATCCAAGTAGATCAGGACAAGTTTGATGATCGGAATCGAGAAGCTGTTATGCTTCTCAAGCTCTCTGTCACAGATGATTAGTTGCCTCAGATTCCTTCTGGCAAGTCGTTAGTTGAAAATGAGTCTGGCTGCAGTATCATTTCTCTTAGAACAGATAATGGGGGGAATTTTGCTCTCATGCATTTTCCGGTTTTTGTGCTGAACATGGCATCAAACGTCAATTCACCACACCCTACACTCCTCAGCAAAACAGTGTTGTTGAGCGTCGCAATCGTACGATTGTTGAGATGGCTTGTTCTATGTTACAACACAGGAGTGTTCCTAACAAGTATTGGGCAGAAGCAGTGTTTACTGCTGTTTACCTTCTTAATCCTTCCCCTACTCAGGCTGTCAAGAACAAAACTCCCGAAGAATTGTGGTTTGGTTGTAAGCCCAAGATCAGCCACCTGAAGATTTTTGGCTCTCTTGCTTATGTTTGGATTTCTGATGCTAAACGTTCCAAATTAGATTCCAAGACTCTGAGACTCATGATGACAGGGTACAATGACAACCATAAGGCCTATAGATTGATAGATATCAACACTGATCATCTTATCTTTAGTCGTGATGTTGTTTTTGATGAAACTCAAGGACCTTTTCTGTCTTCTTTTGAGCAATGTTCTGAGGAACAGACTCATAGTGTTCCTCTTCCTTTAGCATCATTTGATGGGAGGGATGATACAGCTAATGCTCGCCCTGGGGCACCTGATGCTGATCCTGTTGCGGCTCCTGAGAATGATCCTCTTCCTGTTGCTACTTCTGAACCTCCTCCAGCTCCTCCAGAGATTGGCTCTTCTACTCTCCAGCCCAAATGGTGGGTTAAAACTATTAGTGATCTCAGGGATGATGAGCTCATCGAAGGTAGAGTATCTCGAAATAAGAGCAAACAAACAGTTAATTTTTCTCTTATGGCTAACATTCATAGTGTTTATGAGCTCCAGACTTATTCTAAGGCTAAAGGTATCCCTGAATGGGAACAGGCTATGGAAGCTGAATTTCAAAGTATTCAGAAAAATCACAGTTGGGTCCTTTCTGATCTTCCTGCAGGGAAGAAGCCCGTTAGCTGCAAATGGGTATACAAGGTAAAATACAAAGCTGATGGAACCTTAGACAAGTATAAGGTTCGTCTTGTTGCTCGAGGGTTCTCACAAAGGGAAGGTATTGACTATGAGGAGACTTTTGCTCCCACAGCTAAAATGAGTACCATACGGCTTGTTCTTGCCTTAGCAGCTCAGTTTGGTTGGAAAGTTCATCAGATGGATGTTAAGAGTGCTTTTTTGAATGGTGACTTACAGGAAGAGGTCTACATGACGCAACCTTCTGGATTTAAGGTTGCTGGTTAGGAACACAAAGTGTGTAAACTTGTCAAAGCTCTCTATGGTCTGAAACAAGCTCCTCGGGCTTGGTACATGAAAATTGATAAATACCTAACCGATCATGGCTTTCAGAGGAGTCCATCAGATTCAAACCTGTATATCAAACATACAGGTGATGATGTATTGTGTATAGTTGTCTACGTGGATGACTTGATCATCACTGGAAGTTCAGCATATTTGATCACTGAAATCAAACAAGATTTGTGCTGCACTTTTGATATGACAGATTTGGGACTCTTGCACTACTCTTGCACTATTGCCTCGGAGTTGAGGTTTGGTAGACTGAGCACAATATCTTTCTTTCTCAGTCCAAGTATGCTAGAAGTCTTGTGGACAGGTTCAGAATGCAGGATTGCAAACCTGCTCCCACTCCTATGGAACCCGGGCTCAAATTATCAGCTCAATCCGATTCACCTGTTGTGGATGAATCTTTGTTTAGACAACTAGTGGGCAGCCTCATTTTCCTTATTGCCACCAGACCTGACCTTAGTTTTGCTTTAAGCTACATATCCCGTTTTATGACAGTGCCCAAGACTGATCATTGGACAGCTGCACAGTGTGTCTTGCGTTGTGTTAGTGGTACTCTTGACTATGGTCTTCTGTACATTCAGAGTTCTGATCCTACACTATGTGGCTACACAGATTCAGATTGGGCCGGTTCTGTTGATGATCGTAAGTCTACCGCTGGATATGTGTTCAATTTGGGGTCCGGTGCTGTCACATGGACAAGTAAGAAACAACAGGCAGTGGCTCTGTCGTCCACCGAAGCAGAGTATCGCGGAGCAGTTAAAGCAGCTTGTGAGGCCGTTTGGCTTCGGTGGATGCTTGCAGATATGCATGTTCCTCAGTCAGGACCGACTCCTCTATTCTGCGATAATCAGGGAGTGCTCAAACTGGCCAAGAATCCGGTCTTCCATGAACGAACCAAGCATGTTGAAACACATTGTCATTACATTCGTCAGCTGGTTGAAGACAAATCTATTCAGCTACTGTATGTTCCTACCTTAGAGCAGTTTGCTGATATCTTCACCAAGTCTCTCAGTCGTGATAAATTTGTAAGATTTAGGGAGGCTATTGGTGTTACTGACAGATTGAGCATTATGGGAGGGTATTAGAATGTTTCTAATATTCGCTATGTTTCTTAATGCTCTATCCTCATACATTCTATTCTTAGATAGCTTCTATTTTTTGTAGTTTAGTTTTGTATATATTTGAGCTCGTTAGCTCTTTGTACATTCATTAAATATCAAATAAACAATCTGTTCATAATTGTTTAAGTAGTTGCAGAATTAAAATTGTTTCAAAAGTTAAGGACTGAATGCAACACTTAGATCTTGGGAAGCTGATAGAAGACTTATTAGAGGAAATGGATTAGCTGCTGAAAAGTACCAGAAACTTGCAGAAAATATCCCTGTTTCAAATATGGAGGAAGTTGAACATAGGCTTTTAAGGTTCTAAGCTGGCTGAAGCTAGAGGTGTTTGCAATGTTGAAGAAGATAATGTTTATATTCTTGAAGAAGATGGTGTTTGCCGAATGTGAGCCTGAGCCTCCTAATATTCTGATTAGTGGAGCTACATGCTCCTACATCAAACTCAAGAAACATTAAATCCCTTGGGCAAGTAGGCAGGTACTTCCTCTCATTCAGGATGAGCCACAGTGAACAAGAAACCAAGAAAAACATGAAGGTCGACTCCCTCAAGATCACCCCTATTATCCCTATCTTGAGTCCAGACTGAATTAATTTTCCTTTCAATGTATATAGCTCAGTTGTACAGGACACCCTTCATAAGTCATTAATATTAGTTGCAACTTGACTCTATATGACACCATGGAGGCCAGTCCACTAGTAAAATTGATTCTTTTTTGGTACAGGGAGCTTCAATGCTCTTTTACTCTTATTGCATTTGGTCTCTACTACCATTAGTGAAAAATTGAAAATGAATTAAACTTGTGAGACCAACTTTGAGATTTCTTTTGTCTCCCTGCTTAGGCTTGATTACTTCTTGTCACAATTCTCAAATTCATAACAATCTGACAAAGTCAAAAAGCTGAAAGTGATATTCTTTCCCACCAACATTCTAACATAATTCACTCTGTTCAGGCATTGGAACTAGTCACTGTTGCCTTTTACATATCTGTATGCTTCAGAGAATGTAAGTTTTAACAGTGTGTCTAAAGATCTCACATCCCATCCACACACACAACGAGATTATTATTAATTGACAATATATCTTCAACTATTACATTTAGAGCTCAGAGTCTTTGCAAGTTGCTTCATCATCATTGTTGGGACAAAACTGTGATCAAAGAATTGAAAGTGATATCTAGTCTTGGTGGCTTCACTCAGTTTGTTCCTTGTGTCAATTTGGGTGTTCATAAGCTTTAGAAGGTGTTCAGGCTGTCTGCCAAAAGGCTGAAACTATAAGATAAGCAGAATGATATGCAACTATTCAACAAATTGCTTAAATCAATTCTTTCCTATTTTCTGTTCTGTACTGTTCTGTGACAGGAAGTGGGCCAGGAACAGTTTATGACAGGAACAGCAATAAATTAGACTGTAATTTTACATCCAAATTAACACTTCACACTTTGCAATGAATGAACCGATATGAACAGAATTTGACTTAATGAAAATTCAATTGTTTCTAATCCAAGCGGTAAACACACAGCGATTATAATAGAAAGAAACAAATCAGAAAACTTGAATATTTGTTACCATATTAGATATGCACACCACACATAAAATCTGAAACGGATCACTAGGGAACCAAAGACATGGGCCCTACCTTCTGGGCTGGTTGATGATGGATTATGAACAAGAGCTACCCCACACTAGTCATTCATCCATGTAATAATCGCCAATTCACAACTTTTGAAACAGAGCATAAACTTGCATATATTACGGTTTATTTAAGTTTTAACACACACATATAAGTGTTTGGTCTCCCAATATTAACCTGAAGGCAATAAGTTTGTTTGGATTGTTTTTGGCCTGCGGGCAATAATCAAAAAATAGATTACATGATAATATTGTAGGTTTAAAAATTAAAACAAACACTAACAATTTTAAGAATTATATATATAGTCAAAATGATCTATGATTTGCAACCACTTCATCTCCTTCAGTCCTCTTTTCTCCATGTGCTTGAATTCCTGTGAGCAATGAATATATTCAGCAACAATTATGGTTTTTGAATATATTTATAGCTTTTAATCTTTCCCTTGCATTTTATAAAATATCTTTATTTTACTAACAAACAATGATATATCTTTATCAAGGAAATTTTAGAAATGGGATGTGAAAGGGTAAACAAAGAGGTAAGAATGACATTTCACCCTCATCATTTCTCCATAGCTTAAGGTTTTGCATGTCCTCATTCAAAAGAATATAGGTTACAAACTAGGTGGGGGAGTCAACTTCTGCAGAGCCTTGGTGATCTCATTGAACCAAAGTTGTTTCATTGCATGCACTTGTTTCTCATGCTCTCGAAATGGACATATGAGGTTCCTTGTAGGCAATCATCTGCTGAAGTTTTGTTTTGAGTTTACTTGTCTCTTGTGCTTGTGAGCAATTAACAGAGTATGCATCTTATAATAGAGTATGTAGAATTTGGTTCTCTACTACTAACTTGGCCATTGAATCCTGCAAAAAATTTCCTCATTTGTCAATTGAGGATCTTCATCCTCAAACTCCTCTACCTCCTGACTCTCAGTGTTGGAGAATTGAATACTGTCATGCACATTGTCAACCAATTCTTCCGATTCCTTTTCCTCAATTGTGGTAAGGATGGGAGTCCCAGGCAACTCATTAATCTCCTGCTCCTTAAAGATTTCTTGATTGACATTAATCCCTTTCTCTTCTTGATTTACATTATTTCCTTGTTCTTCAAATACTTCTTGATGCACATTATCCTCATAAGCATCCTTATTATTAACCTACCTTGTTTCATTTTTTTATATCATGAACAACTCTTTGTGTACCGAATGCCTCTTTTTCTTCTTTAATACCTTAGCTAATAGTACTAAATCATCATCATCATCATCATCATCTTGTTTCTGAGGGCTTAAGATATTACTGGCTACATTAGCCAATTTTTCCAATCGATCCATGAAGGCAATTTGTTGTTTTCCCTTGTCATCTTTGCTACAAAGAGTAATTGGGGGGTTTGTCGGAAGTTGATTCATGATACAATTTCCTTTTACACCTAGAATCAAAGACTTGTTTACCCGCTCCTTTAACTATTTTAGGAATTGAACTCCTTGTTTTGATGTAGGAGGTCATCATGTGTTTACTGCTAGATCTTGGATTTTTTTAGCTAGTTCTTCATAAACCGGCTCATTTGGAGGACTAGTTGGTTCACTAAGATCTTTCCCTGCCCTAGAATTGTTTTCTTGCTCTTAAAAAAGATTGTCTTCACTCGTAGGGTTACCATCACCTGAAGGGTCCTCCTTGTGAGAGGATTCCTCTTCTTCTATAGAATTCCCTTTATTGGAAGAATTTTCTTCTGTAGAGTTTTTACGGGTAGTATCCTAGGTAATAAAGGCATCCCAGTCACTCGGAGGAGAGAATTTTTTTAGTTCCTTGATAACTAACAACCTGATGAGCCTATGGTGAGCTAAAGAGTTCCCTTTTCCCTTTTGGATTGCTTTACTCATATGTTGCAACGAACAATAAATGAAATACATAATGTTCATAAGCAAACCTCTCTGCAGATGCAACATAAGGTGGAAATGTTGAGAAAATGTATATACATACCCTCCTTCACATGTTATGTACTAGATGATAAACTTGGCCACATGTTTCTAGTGGTTTGTAAGTGAGGGTAACTTTGTGCCTTGGCCATGAACCATCTCAACAGATTCTTCCCTATCCAGAAACCGCTTTCGAATAGGTTTGAGATCCTCTACCTTCTTTGAGCTGTTGGGAAAATACCTCTCCCCTGTTAATGGGGACCCTAGACTTCAACGACGGTTTCCATTGTGACAGAGATAACTAAACCTCAAACTACTGCTTGCTGCTTGCGGAAGCTCAATGCAAATTCTTGGGCAACCCTTTCTTCATAGCCACTCAGTTTCTTGAAATAATCATCCCAATACGCTTGTTTGAAAACTTTGAACTTCTCCCTATACATTGGAGCTTGCAATTCATCAAGAGATTTGGATTCATGGTAGGAACAACAGTCTCCTACCATTACTCTATCATTAAGTTTCCAAACTGGTTTTCCAAACAATTGAACAAATGCAAAAACTATTATTAATAGGGAAGAGTTTTTCGTAGAATGGTTTTGGCAAAAATTAGGGAAGAAATGACTGGTAAATATTTTTGGCAGATTGGTTTAATTCACAAGAGGTTTAGAATGGGATAATTGTGGCTATTCATGTGGTGTATTGGGTAATAATGGCTACGGTGGGGATTATTAGTAGGCATGATAAGATAGACAGAAATGGAAAGTGTTAAGTTCTGATGTACAAGTATGTCCCCCTACCTAGCTTAGCAATTGACTCGTCCACGGGGCATAACACCATTCGTAAAATAAAACAAAGATTTTAAATAAAAGCGAAAGAAAAAGAAAGACTATAATATACCAAATATTGATTGTCGCGTGGAAGATGGGAAATTGAGGCGGATTCAAGTGCATTTATCAAGTACATGAGGACATTATCGTGATGGATTCACTAGCACATACGGGAAGCAAAGGCAATGTGACCAAAAAAGGTATACATCACCATCTATCAAGTGTTAGGCAATATTCATGTGTGAAGCGATCATGATGAGAGAAGCAAAGAATTGATGTCTTTGCATAACATAGGCATCAGATGCCACGTTGGAAGTCAATGCGACCCATGACACCAACATCACAAAGACACATATGACGAAACAAAGACACTCGATCCTGTTGATGTGTGAAGGTGACAAAGGGTGACCAATTGAAAAATTGTTGATTGGAGTTGACTGCGCAGGCTACACAAGATTTCGTAGCAAAGGAGGAGCAAGAAGGTGTCTGGCCAAAGAATGACAAATAAGACTAGTTGATACAATAGAATATGGAGGCCAATCGATGGAAGTGCATCATCACCAAAAGAGGGAGGCCAATTCATGGTGATCAAGTGTGAAAAGTGCCTCTACATGATGCTTTTAGCTCATGTCATTATTTTTTTTTTCAAATTTTGATAATGACATTAGGTTGCCGCTTGTGCAATTTTCAACCTAACACCGCCTAGATATGTCGAGTAAACTGGTTTTCACATCTTGGTTTATTTTACAGTTAATGCTAGCAACTATTGAAGGTTTTCATCGTTGGATCTTTTATTGCATTTTAAAAAATATATATTATCTTTTAACTTTTAATAGTGCCAAATAAGAACATGACCCTAAGATAGGACAGTAAGGTCCTTTGTTACATTGGAGGTAAAGGCTTCCTTAGAAGAGGTTGCTTATACAATTTCAAGCGATGGTCATTAACAACAAGGGCCATTCGGTCAAAGTCAACAATGTGTAACTTAAATTGCACCATCGTCATAGACACTCTCTATTTCAAAAGGGCCCAACCATTGAGTATGAAACTTACTCTTAAAATCTTGGAACATGGAGTCGTAAAGTAGTGCCCAATCTCTTGGTTGAAATGACCGTTGTCGAATGAAATGATCATGCTAGATTTCATGCTATTTTTGAACTTCAGCATGAGAAAGAGCTTGTTGCCAGAGTTCATCCAAAGAATGTACTTATGTAATTCACTCTTTTTGAGCGTCAGTCAGACTCATTCTAAGATGAAGAGTGATGGAAAGAATCTTTACTTCAAACTCAATGGGTAAGATTGCTTTCTTACCATAGACAAAACTCATATGAGGTAAGGCTTGTGGTAGTCTTCCATGTTGTGCTAAATTCACATATTGCTTCAGAGAGCTTGGCTGGCTAATCTTTCTTATTGAGTGCAACAATCTTTGTAATGATGTTCTCGAGCTCCTAATAGGTAAATTCAACCTATCCATTGGCTTGAGGATGGTAGGATGAAAACTTGTGATGCCGGATCTCATATTCATGCAATAAAGAGGAAATGAGTTTTGACGTGAATTGTGGCCCTTGATCTGTGACAATTTCCCGTGGAACACCAAGCCTAGTAAAAGTCTTAGAATACAAAAAGTCAACAACTTTAGTGTCCCTAGCATGTTTCAATGCTACAAATTCCTCCAATTTAGTAACATAATCTGTACAATTCAAGATATATTCTTTATTCCTAGAGGGATGATGAATTGGTCCCACAAAATCAAGACCCCATTTCTCAAAGGGCTCAATGGATAATTGAGAATGCCCTGCATTTCATTTGAATGCACGGGACGACCCATGCACTGATACTTATCATAATGCTGAAGATATTTCTTGCAATCTTTGTGGATCGTAGGCCAATATGTAATGGCTGCCCTTGGCATCAAATGATTTACTTATGATTTTTTGTTATTTCTGAGTTTTCTATAGAGAAAATAGATATGGAAATTGACACAATACAAAAATACTCGAAATGCAACAACTCGAATATTTATGTTCTTATTTCTAAATCCAATGTTTCTGAAGTACATTAACAGCAGATCATGACAATGTTTTCTCAAGAATTATCAACAAACTAGTGTAATATGCATACCAGATTGCTGTTGTTGTTACCAAATTGTCCACTGAGTACATAATAGAAAATAGGCAATTGCAAATCTAGTCTACAAGTAAAATTACATTGCCATCTTTCTCATTTACATCTTCAACCCTTGTTATCAATATGAACTTATTTCTAACAGTAGTTTGAAGCAATGATTCTTTAATGAACAGCAGTAGATAATAATTAGTAAATACAGTATAAAGCATACTGGTATGCTGTCCAAACTTATAACAGACATGTTACGGCCTCAATAGGCAGCTACAACACTCTATGTTTGCTGATAAATCTGTAGGACACACTTCTTAGCAGTTCCAGACCTGTACAACATCACATCCCATGTATTTTCAAGCTGTATGGCAACAATTAGGTTGTGATCTGACTTTGTATAATCCTTCTATGGCTAGTGTGACTAGTTTTGGTTTGTAAGATACTCTTATAGCAGGTATGACACCCTAGATAGAGTCTCCAACATATATGGCAGCCTCAGTCTATTGTGAATAAAGATTTGGCTCCACTATCGATAATATATCAGGTCCTCTAGCTCCCACTTCAATCCCAAATCTTAGATTCTCAATTCAAACCCTTCCTAGATGTTTGTAACAATGCCAAATGAATGAACAATTACTATAAATAATCAAATTTTACCTTAGTGCTCAAATACTCCACAATCCTCCTGACTGTATCTTTCAACAGCAAGAAGAATGCTATTCATGAGGGTTTACGTCCTCACAAACCTTCGAAGAACTTTTCCAAATTTCACCAATTTCATATATTATCCAAACATGCTGAAAGAGAGCTCTTCAATCTTTTATAACACTTTCTAAGAGCTCAACCGCTCACCTTGACAATGTGGGATAAACAAAATCACCTTTTTGTCCTTTTCTATAATTTCCAGATTTTTGCCTTTTTGCCCCTATTTTCTCGCGGCTGCTTTTTCGGCCCCTATTTAATTGCGATTGCTTTTTCTTTAATATCTCCATGCCATGTACATGATTTTCCTTCACTTATGTCCCCAATAACTTTTATTTATGCTTCCAATGTATTATAGAATAAAGGGGCCATTTAATTAAATATTTCCCACAAACTATAGACTATGCATTAATAAAGTTAAATAATTAAATTTAACTTTATAAAATAACTTTATTAATGCATAATAAATTATATCAATGATAAATAAATGATCTTGTTGATATTACCAATTTACCATTGACATGCCACTGCAAATGGAAGTACAACATGCCTATGATGACTTACTTTAAATAGTAAGTATGCCCAAAATTGCATCCAAACACCTCAGATCGACCTGCAACTGAAATTGCCTTGGCCAAATGGCCTGCAAGTCCCTTATATACCTGGTTAGCGTATGAGACCATGGAGAAGTAGGCTAATGACAAACTAATACAACTTGTGCTAAAAATGGGACATTACAATCCGCCCTTCCCAAAGATTGCTTGTCCTCAAGCAATTCCAATGCAATCCAGAATCAATTGCTTGATCCATACTGAAACCAAGAATGATCTTAGGGTCCCAAGTCAACATAGGGAAACTGCAACACCATCTACTGCAGACAAAGTCTTGCAAGATACCCAAACCAAAGACATCCTGCCAATCTCTAGCAAGAAGAGAAATCAAGCATTGCATAAACTTAGTCATCTCCTTAGGAAAATGCTCCTCAAAAGGACCACACTGAAAACCCATAGGAGTGAATTTTGGAATGTCAACATAGGCTATCACATTCCTATCAACTGTTGAGCAGCTAATCAAAGTGATCTCAAGGTTCCAAATCAAACTTGGAACATAACCACCATGCCAACACTGTGCTACTCTGATCATAACTAATAAACCATCATACTCAAGCTGCACTCTCTTCTCCTGTAACCCCATAAAAAGAACATCATCAAAACCAAAATTGAAATCCCTGAGAGAGCTTAAAACAATCCCATGAAATATAACCTGCGAAGGAAGCTCAAAAAAGATCACATCAGCAAACCCATTGCCAATCACGATCCCGAGCAAAAGAAAAACAACTTTGCTCTGCCATAAAGAACCAAATTCAGGATATCCCCTCATGAAATCCCAAAAATGAAGCAAATTGATCACTGTCACAACTCTGCAATCTACCAACCAAGGAATGCCTTTGTGGTTTCCAGTCGAAATCATAACATTTACACTTAACCTTCAAGTGTCAAAGGAATGTTTCGGAACACACCAACACACCTAAACTACTACAATCAATGGGACATCATCTGAAATAATGCATACCATATCCATGTAGTATCTGTAGTAACCACTACTTTCTAGAGTGGAAGCAACAAATAAATAAATTATGTCTGGAAGAACACTCACAACCAACTGCCCTATAGCTTGTAAAGGTTCAACAACCATTTGTTCATGAAAATATGTCTCCATAACCAACATGAAATGTAAGGCCTGTGGTAATCAATCTGAAAACCTACTAAAAACGTAGGAGATATGAATATGGCAATAATTGAAGAGTCATCTCCTATGAGCAAATCACTTCTACCAACCAACTACAACCATAAAGTACTCAACTATTGGTCTAGAGAAGTCATCCAACTCATTTGTGGTCTAAGAACTGAGGTCATGTGTAGGCTGATTGGAAAGTGGACAACAATACTAGGTTTGAGACTTTTTCTACAATTCCAATCCTCAGTATACCTTGTCAAGATGTCACATAGAGTCATAATTGCAAATGCAAACTCCTCCAATATTCTTGCTAAACGGAAAGCAATCCTTTGCAAGAGTTCAACAAGATCTGGACCACAAAGATCTATGTTTGCCCGCTGGGATAAACTTAGTATTGCATAGACATAGTACATGAAATATAATAAACACAGAACATATCAGAGAATAATAGACACTTTCATTAATCATTCCAATGTATGAGTACATTCACATCACAATCATTATCATCATCATCATCATCATAATCCTTCACCCATAGGTGGTACATATTTATCTACCCGAAGGGCTGTGACCAAACGTCACCACCCAACCCAACTGCCCTTCGGTAATAACTAATTTCTGTCGGAACAACATAACTAATACACGACATATAATAAAGTAGTCTTTCCGGCTAACAATCTATTATGCCTCCATTGTACTATATTGCCACAACCATGAAGATTTGTGAAATATCTCATTGTTCCAACTTGAAGAGTCCCTGAAGGATGAACTAAAACATGTGGAAGTTCGCTATCCAAAACCATCATTGAGAGAAAACTACCCAAGTTTACAACACATACCTTCATAAGATGAACTCTTTGAATTGGGAAGGACTAAAGTAAACAGTAACCACTATTATTCATGATTGAAGTCAGCAAGATACAATCTGATGAAAGTGTGCTATACAGAGGACAACAAAATGCCTATGAATTTCCCAAATACAAGCATGCGTGGAAAGCATAGGGCTGCACCATTTCAACTCAAAAAACTTGGGAAACACTTCCAAGCTATCACCAACTGGAAAACCCCACTTCCTTGACAAAAAATAGTGTGCCAACTCCCCTGAATGAGAGCAAACCATGAAATGAAGTGACTGACCTGCAACCAATCTGCAAGATGACAATTGAAAATGTGAGCCATTATTTGCCAAGGAGCACTCCCAAGAGTATTCATTTGATCAATGATCCAATTGTTTCTTAGAATCTTTCTCCAATCCATGTGTAGAGGAAGCAATAGAATCACATAGTGGCTAGAAAGGTGCATACTAAGACTCCAAGTGCCTTCCAAATTAACATGCACATCAAAGAAATTTGTGTCTTCTTTAGTAACCTCATGTAGCCCATCCACGAAGGCATCAACATTTAAGATGCAAGGAGCAATTTTTGTCTTCAAAACTAACCCCAAAGAATGCTTAGTATATGTTGAAAATCACTCATTCCAAGGGATTTGATTATCAAACATGTAGCTTTCATGTTTAGGTCCTTTCTCAAGAGTTACATAAATGTCAAGTGTGAAACCTCCTCTCCTTGCTACTTTCTGAAAACTGCAGCAAATTCAATCACCTTATTTGGAAACGTGTCAAAATCTCCTAGTGTCATATCACTCCAAATGCAATCTTCATTTGTCTCCTTAGATGCACATTTCATATTCGATGGTCTCCCAAGAGGGTACTGTTGATGTGAGTTTTGTACCACTACATAACATATAGCAATCGAATGACTTGATACAACGTACCAAACACTCAACCCTCTCTTGAAAAGTATATAAGATACTCCAAGGTTCCTTACACCTGTGGATACTAACTCAGTTATAAAAATGTGATTTGCTGGTAATCACTTCGGCGGGCTTACGTTGTTCATTCCAAGAAACTTGGTGGTGCTTTGCTTTTCAAACATTCTCAAATGATTTTCTATTTATCACTTCCAACTTTGCTCTTCAAACTTTCGAACTTCAACTTCTCAACTTCAACTTCTAAACTACTGATTACTTCTACTATTACTCCTACTGAATGGAAAGATTGGCAAATGGACGGGGATCAAACCAAATGAAAGCTTACCAGCGGCTCTACTTCCATCGGTGCGATGAGTCTAAGGGTTACTCTTAGGATTTTCACACTAACACCTATCTTCCAACCCAACTTGAAGTACAAGCGGAAAGATGAAATGCAAGTAGAACTTGGGAGCAATTGACTAGATTACCACACAAGGCTCCTTGACAAGCCGCCAAGATGCTAGTGGCCTAGTATAAGATCCTCATCAAACATTCACCAACATCACCATTACAACTAATCATCTACTTCTATTCTTACTTTAACAACATGAAATGAAATCCTACTTTAATTTGAGAGATGAGAGGAACCATGCAAATACACCAAAATGATCATGTATATCCACCATGCAAGTCACAACAATGAATAGAGAACAATTTTGATAGTATTTTGGCAACAATTCTCCAACATAACTCTCTTTACAAATGAGTACAAATGGCCTTATATAGAGGCTCAAAATTACAACGAGTGGCCAAGATTAAGAGGCAAAATCAAGGGCCAAGATTAAACCTTACAAACCCTAATTAGGGTTACCATCTTTCAACCAATTACATCAGGGCACCAACTTTGTGGGCCAATGAGAAAATTACAATAATCTGTCAACCAATGAGAACATAGGACATTTGGCATGATTTGATTGCATGCACATGAAATTGCCACCTCATCAACCTTGTCTTATAAAGTTCATTAATCCTTGAGATGAGATGAAGCCTTGGATGCTTGAGCTTGTCCTTAGAAATTTTCTCACCACCACTTGAACCTGCTTGTCCTGACCTCGAAAGGGTGAGGTCTCCATGCACTTGGGGTAATCTTGCCTTGACCTTGGTGGCTTGCCTGGATGTGAACCTTGTGCAATTTAAGAGCCTTGCTCTTAGCCACCGCCTTGAAATCAAACTTGACCTCCCTCAACCTTTCAATCACTTTTCTCCTTACTTCAATACTTTGCCATTTTTAACCTTCCTATTTGGATTTGATCTGCATGCATGCATCTTTGTTTCAATAACCTTGGGTTTTGGGGCACCTGCCCTCACCATATCTCCTTGATTGTTCCACAATCCACCCATCACTGAGTTCACCAACTGCTTTCATCAATGCTCTCCTCCTTGGTTAACCCTTGACTGCCTTCAACTGTTCGAATTACCATAACCTTGCCCTTTTGGCATAAGTACTTGCCTCAACCATAGTGGTGCAGTGCATCTCCCCAAGATTAGATTTGGTTCGATTGGAAAAGCATCACTAGTAGTCTTGCACCCGAATTGAAGAAGTAGGACCTCATGTAGATTTGCCCCCGATTTTGTACTATTTAAGTTGCAACTCTAAATTCATGCTAGTGATCCTAATCCAATCAATTTTCCTTAACCATTCTCAATCTCTTCAATAAAATAAAACATCCAAGGATCAAACTGTGTACCTTTAGTAGAGCCCGGAATCCGACTGAGAAGCACGATGAGGTTGCTGCACTCTGATTTGCAATCTGACTTTGTGAGCCTTGATGACTTGATGTAACCAATTCTGTCGTATCATGTCTGCTGCTGGGGTAGATTGAACACTTCCTTGCACAAATCCATATTGATTGATCTTCTTTGCCACAGGTGACTGGCTGTCCCTCAACCTCTCTCTTAATTGAATCATATCAAAGGTACCAATGTTGGTGTCTCCAACGTATTTCAATTTTGAGCGGAAGTTGGAATTGGGTATCATGACTTCCTTGTCTCCTATTTCAGCATTAATTCCTTTGGGTCGCTTGCTTGCATTAACATCAGCCATCCTAAACACTTATCACTCCCCGCCTTTTCTACAATGCTGGTGAAACTACACTTATCACTCCAATCTTCGCCTAGGGGTGGAATACTACACTTATCACTCTCCGCCGATACCTTAAGATGGACTACACTTATCACTCCAATCTTCTCCCTAAAATGAAATGCAATAATGCAATCTACACTTATCACTCCCCGCCTTTGCCTTAAGATGGACTACACTTATCACTCCAATCTTCGCCTAGGGGTGGAATGCTACACTTATCACTCCCCGCCATTACCTTAAGATGGACTACACTTATCACTCCAAATCTTCCTCCTAAGGTGAAATGCAATGATGAAATGCAAGCAAGAACCTGAGGGAAAAAAGCCAATCAAGACAATCGAGTAATCAACCTACTAACCAAACACCTAACTCTACTCTTGAAATTAGTTTTCAACACCTAGACTAGCACCAATGAAATGAAAGCAATTAAGGAGAGAGGAAAAGATAGGCCACTCACCAAAAACAAAGCTTGGAATTCCTTCTCCATGTAATTGGCTTAGCTTGATTCTCGAAAAATTTCTGTCTCCACAAGAGAATCTCTTCCCTTCAAAATCTCGCTGTGAATCACTATCAATAAACTCCTCCTCTATCACAAATTTGAACTTTGCCACCTTGCCAATTGAAAATCTGAGTGTGGATGCCTGAGAATTGACAAATCTGAGCCTTAATATTTGCAAATCTGAACCTCCTGCCCTCTACACCAACAAATTCTTCTCCAAAGAAGAAGACAACACCAAAAATGCACTCCTTGCAAAATTTTGCTCTTTTGCTGCTCCAAGAGCTCCTCCTTGGCTGCCAAGAGACAAGCAAGAAATGAATGAGAAAATGAAGAGACAAGCCCTCCCTTTATACTAATTTTTTTACCTCTTCAAATAGGGCTGACCTGCATTGGAGGGAAAATAAAATTAATTAAATTGTCAAACATATAACCCAAATTAAATGCATTAAATCACATAGCCTTGGGTATTTAATTTTAATTTAAAATTGGGCCAGCCCATTGCAAAAACAAAAATCTGTGCAATAGCATGTTAATTTTCCTTTTTAAAATGAAATTGGGCCACTCAAAAAAAAATCCATATGGGGCCCCTAAACATTGAAATTAACCAAGCCATGGCCCCAAAAAATTAAATTAACTTAAGGAAAGGGCAGATTTAAATTAAGAAAGCCACTTGCATTGAATTGTGCAAAATTATGGATTTAAATTAGCCAAATCCGAAATTATCAAAGGCCCAAAAATTGAAATTTTGAAAAAAGGTCATTTAGGCCTCTAATATAGCTTTAAACCTTCCCCATTGTGGACCCAATAACTTGCCTTGAATTTCACACCTCTTAGGCCTTAAAATACATTGAATTTAACACACAAAGGAGCCCAAATTAAATTTCTAAATTACAAACACTCAGCCCAAAAATATGATTTTAATTATTTTAAAATTGCCAAATAAATGCATTTAATCACAACAACCTCACCAAAATTAATTAAAATTTGCAAGCCAATCACAATTCAAACAATTTCAAATTTTTATTTATTCATTTCTCATTTAAAATTTCAAAAATCCCACTTGGTAATTTAATTTTTTTTTTTATTATTTGCAATCCAAAAAAAATCATTTAGCAATTTAATTTCCATTTGGCCATTAATTTTATCCCTTTTTATTTTTGCAATTTATTATCTCTAATTGGCAACTTTAAATTTATTCTTTAATTTCCATTTTTCTCCACCAACAATTTACAAGATTTTCCCAAAAATATCCAATTTCACAATTAAATTTTGAAAATCTCGAGTTCTTCAATTTCATCAATTTTCAAAATTCATCTTAGTCTGAAAATTTTGCAAATTTGCCCTGCCAGATATTTTTCTAACAATCGAAATAAAATATTCCTATTGAATTTCGTTTGGCCTAAAGACAAAATCAACTGTTTAGGAAAATCAATGTTTCGCACAAGGTGAAAACAAGCAATACCCCCCCAGGCACTTTAAAAACATCCAAGGTGTAAAATTCTCATTCCAAAACCTCTAGATCGCCCAAAAATTCGCTAAGGCACCCAAATACCCGGATCTAGAAAAATCGTCAAGGCTTGCTAAAAAAAAATGGGGGTCCCCAAATTCTTTGGGGCGATGGTGTGAAAACCTCACAACAGGTACCTAATCACCTCATTAGGTGAATTCAAATCATTAGGAGGCTGAACACCATACACTAACTTAAGTTTTGAATCTTCTCCTGGATCCCATACCTTACTATTTTCACCAAGCCAAGAGTTGTTCCATCATCCAACTCAAAATGTGAATTGTCCCATGTCATATCATCACCCATCTCAAACAATGAGTTATCAACAACCACCAATTGATTATTCCAATCATGTTCATGCAAAAAAAATGAACCGCTGCTTTGATGGTTACTAAAATAAGAACTTTCATACCTATCAACATTAACTCCATAGCTGTCCCAAATCACTTGTGCCTCTCTATTATGAAGATTCTCAACAATAGGATGTGGATCAACAATCTCATAAATGTTTTGCTCAAAATCAGCTCGAAGAAATGATAAATCAGATTTTGCTTCAGTATTATCGTTAAATTCATTGATGGCATCCTTTGTGCATGCATTCTGCTCAAAAATCAGAACATCATCTCAATCAAAACAAAATTCATCGTGTAGGATCTTCATCATACTTAGGTGTTATCACATCAGGATCCCAAATGCTAAAGGGCTTATTAGTTTGTTCAGAAAAAATGTGCTCATTGTCCTCATAGTTAGTTGCCCCTATGATAGAGGGACTCCTAGACTCAACAACATTGATGTCCTCATCAGTGTTCCATAACTTGTGGCGAGTCATGTGAGTTCAAGCGGGTTGCGGGCTGTGCAGTCGTTGGAAGGTTTTCATGACCCGTCACCATGACTCGGCAGGTCATGGGCCATGACTTGTTGGGTCTGATGGTCATGACTCGCGCATATTGCAGAAAGAGGTTTCTTATCTTAAATCTACAATTGTTTATAGTAGTATACTTACTCTAATATGCTAGAGGAAGAAGTTGCAATGCTCGTCTGTGATCCCCCAACTTCAACAGTATATGATTAACGTAGTAAATTTGCATCAATCACTAAGCTATGGCTAGCGCAAGATGCAAGGCATAGCTCAGAAAACCGTGCATTACACGTTCAATCAACTACAATACAATAGAGATTGTCTTAGTGTTATTTTGTATACTAATTTCAATAATATTTGCACATGATTTTGTACTCTTGAGTAGGGATCTTGTATTTGTTGAAGACAAATGTACAGGCAAGGAAAATATATATATATACATATATATGTATATATATATATATATGGCATGTAATAGTTAGTAATATATATATATATATATATATATATATGGCATGTAATAGTTAGTAACTATTACATGCCATATATATATTTTCCTTGCCTGTACTTATGTGATGGATGTATGTTTATGTATGTGATCAAATTAGCTTCTATTTGATGATGTTATAGTGTCTTTAAGCTTTATTCAATAATAGGTGCATGAAACAAGTTTTAAATCGTTAAAATTTTTTAAATTTCAAGGGTTTTTTCATTTTGCTGAGTCATAGCCGAGTCATAGCCGAGTCGTAGTTGAGTCATGAGTTGAGTTGCCTTGCCGAGTCCAAGTCATGGAACTATGGTCCTCATAAACACTCCTCTCCAAAGGTTCTATCTGATCATCTAACCTATATCTATCTGAACCATCATCATTGGAAATATTTGAACTCAATCCCAAGGCTGATGTTTTGTCTTTCCCTTCATGCACAAACTCATCAACAATAGTTGCATGCATGTCCAAAGGGACTTTTTGAAATTCTGTCAAATGGTCTTTATGTATCAAGGCATTATCTCTATTTGAATGATCTGCTATAAAACTTTTTTCATTTGTTTGTTTCTCATTGTTTCTTGCACTAGAAGAATCTTTTTCATTTACTTCTTTTTTAAGATGGATCTTAACCACCTTGGATGCTCATGCAAGTCTTTACATTTTCTAAACTCTATAATTTTGGATGCTCATGCAAGTCTTTCACACATATTCCCTGTGACCTGTTCATCTGTATATCCCGTGTTCCCTTCACCCGTAATCCTGTTTTCTTCCGTATCCTCCTGTCCTAACCCTATCTTGTTTCTGCATGAAGTATAATGTTAAGTCCATGGTTGCATACTCCAATCTGTCATATCACAGTCTAATCATTTTGCACCCACCAGGATGGCAGAATACACCGCTCTGATACCATTGTAATGGCTGCCCTTGGCATCAAATGATTTACTTTTGATTTTTTGTTATTTCTGAGTTTGCTATAGAGAAAATAGATATGGAAATTGACACAATACAAAAATAGTCGAAATGCAACAGCAATATTGAGAACAACGCGAATATATATGTTCTTATTTCTAAATCCAATGATTCTGAAGTACATTAACAGCAGATCATGACAATGATTTCTCAATAATTATCAACAAACTAGTGTAATATCCATACCGGATTGCTACTCCTGTTACCAAATTGTCCACTGAGTACATAGCAGCAAATAGGCAATTGCAAATCTAAACTACAAGTAAAATTACACTGCCATCTTTCTCATTTACATTTTCAACCCTTGTTATCAATATGAACTTATTTGTAACAATAGTTTGAAGCATTGATTCTTTAATGAACAACAATAGATAATAATCAGTAAATACAGTATAAAGTATACCAGTACACTGTCGAGACTTATAACATACCTGGTACGACCTCAATAGACAGCTACAACACTCTATGTTTGCTGATAAATCTGTACGTCACACTTCTTAGCAGTCCCAGATCTGTACAACATCACATCCCATGTAGTTTCAAGCTGTATAGCAACAACCAAGCTGTGATCTAACTCTGTATAATCCTCCTGTGGCTGGTGTGACTAGTTCTGGATTGCAAGATGCTTTTATAGCAGGTACAACACCCTAGATAGAGTCTTAAACATATATGGCAGCCTCAATATGCTGTGAATAAAGATTTGGTTCCACTATCAATAATATATCAAGCCCTCTAGCTCCCACTTCAATCCCAAATCTTAGACTCTCAATTCAAACCCTTCCTAGATGTTTGTAACAATGCGAAATGAATGAACAATTATCATAAACAATCAGATTTTACCTTAGTGCTCAAATACTCCACAATCCTCCTGACTATATCTTTCAATAGCGAGAAGAATGCTATTTATGAGGGTTTACGACCTCACAAACTTTCGAAGAACTCCAAATTTCACTAATTTCATATATTATCCAAGCATGTTGATAGAGAGCTTTTCATTCTCTTTTATAACACTTTCTAAGAGCTCAACCACTCACTTTGACAATGTGGGATAAACAAAATTACTTTTTTTGTCATTTCCTATAATTTCGAGATTTTTGTTTTTTCGCCCCTTTTTTCTTGTGTCTTCTTTTTTGGCCCCTATTTTATCGCGATTGCTTTTTCTTTAATATTTCCATGCCATGTACATGATTTTCCTTATGTCCCCAATAATTTTATTTATGCTTCCAATGCATTATAGAATAAAGGGGGCCATTTAATTAAATATTTCCCATGAACAATAGATTATGCTTTAATAAATTTTGTTGATGTTTGTAGCATTGGTTAGATAAATAATATTGACTATATGATTATTATGAGAAATGATTTATTATATATATATATATATATATCAATATATATAATAATTGATATTACTATATACATTGATATATATATATATAAAGTTAGATTATAATTATTCTCATAATAACTAAATAGTTAAATTGATAAAATAAATTAATGAATAGACATGTCCCATGAAGGGACATGTCTCTTCTTGCCCTTGTCATGTATAAAGACAAAGAGATCGATGCATTTGGAAGATATAGACAACATAGTAGTGTGATTACATTTGCAATCGATCTATGAAATTTAACATGGTATCAGAGCGAGGTTGCAAATGTAAAGGAACAATCATCGCAACATTGTTGGGTCAAAGAGAGGTGGAAGATGATGGGAGAAATATGCGTCATAAATTTATATAGCAGTGATTATAGAAGATCAAACAACGATCTTTGTGTGAGTCCGTGTGTGCTCTTGGGTCGCTTGGTACAATTGATTTGCTTTGTACCCTTTGCGAATGCTATTCGGACACCCATTTTCTATGCGCTGGATCTTGCACGGTGTGGATCGAAGGAATACAAATGACACTTGTAGTCGGCTCAAAACACTTCTGTGCTCGAGAATGCAGCCCGTACAACTCTTGGGTTGTTGGGATAGATGCCGCTCTAATAGAATCAGTGCTGGTGTTGGGACGGATGTGCAAATCGGGTTTAAAATTGGATCACCAGCACTGATTAGAGGGGCATGAAGCCACCCGATTGCTATGCGGGGGCTCCCCAAGGTTGTATCTTCTGGGCCATGCAATGGGTGCAAGTCGAAAAAGGGTTCGGCTCTGGCAGTCATTCCAAAGCGTTGTCGCTGTGACATGGAAGGCGATCTAAGTGGGAGCTCTCGTCTAGTGCTTGAGTCTCTTGGATTGTTGGGTGCAAGTTGGAAATGAGAATGCGTTATTTGGATGAGAATACTACTTGCGGTACCCGAACTACTATTCAGTGGCTCTATGACTAACTTGGAACCTATTTTTCTCTGGATGGATGGTGTTGGGTGCGGCATTGGAAGCCGTGTTATAATCATCCTTGTCGAGATCAGGAGCCTATGTATAGCTATGACCAACACCAAGTTTGAAAATATACTGGAAAAGGTAATATACGCATACGCGGCCATCAAAGGTGGCGAATGGATTATAAACATATCTACTATGCCTTTGCAAAGAATATCCTATGATGGGACAAGTCACATCCATCGTCTGTCACTTCACATTTGCCACGTCAGGTGCAAGGAAGAAATCGAACGAGTCTTAGTAAATTGCACGAGACTGGGGGTCGAGTACATTATTGTGCCATAAGGAATAGTCACTCCATGTGGAAAAGTAGTCGACAATATTGTGATTGGCACAAAACAATCATACCCGATACTTTTGATACCGGTGGGTGGCAAATACGACGAAATTCCCAATAGACATACATACCTCACACTTCTATTTAGACACAATGGACATATGAATAATTGTTCAAGCATGATATGGTATGAGAAATCATATCTTTAGTTTTCAATAGTATTTATTATATTGATTGACAATACCAATCGAGAGGGTTTTTGAATCAATGTTCGTGTAGCGCACTCTCTCCCTCGGCTGGCAAATATAATGTTTGAGGATTATAATACTACTTCAATCCAAAGAGACTATCAAATCGAAATTAGATGGCTGCAGGAATATGAGTCTTCAAATTTGGTTCAACTGATGTGAGGAGCGTTTATATTTCTGTCGTGGCTCATGACTTCCATCACTAGCCATATTGCCAGATCATTTTTTAGTTCACAATCATTCTTTTGAAGTTGGTGTAATTTGTGTGACTCAAACTTGAGGAGATTGTGACTTCACCACGCGGAGGTGATTTGCATAGTAATTGGTGTTGGCCTGCGAAGGTCTCTCATCACCCTATCTTTTATGGTTATATGCCATCAAAGTTTGACATGGCACTATCATAGTTTTTTGAACGACTGAGCTGCTGAACTTAGAAGACTCTGCATATGCACTGCTGTGAAACCGGGGATCCATTAAGTTGTAATCTGAATGTTACAGATACGAATCATCTGTGTAACGTTGTGGAGGGTGCTGCTAACTATGATCACAGTCATCTATCATGCACAAGTCAAATTGTAAATACTTAATACCACGCAGATGTCTACAGATCTGAATGGTGGTTCTAACTAGGACTTGAAGCCAATGCTCAGTGAGATCCTCTGTGTAGGAGAGTGCGTAGAGCACAGACGACTGAGGTCACATGGAAGAAAATTGTTGTTGACATTTGTTCTTAGATCTAGTGTGAATGATTGTGCAACGCTTATTGTCTTCATTAGAGTCTATTCTCATAGCCTGAAGTAAGGGGATCGCTTTAAGTTGCTGTGAGAAGAACCCAGTGTCCAACTAGTTTTGTTAGTTGATTTGCTTAGTATTAAAGCATCAACAATCGTATGTGCTGGAGGATGTTTTTGCTTACTTATTTTGACAGAGGCTTGTGACATCGTGTGGGACTTTCATAACCGGGTGACAGGACCATCATTGGAGCAGCTTGCATCAGGAAGGATGTTGATGAGCATAATGAGATAGGCATTTTCATTGTATTACTTATATTGCCATGTTGTAGTCAATCTCTTATCTATATTCCTGTTTGTACTATGCATTACTATAGAGTTATTTGCCTTGTTTTTTTTCTTGGTCCCCAGGGATGGGTATTGCAAGAAAAGAAGCATGATACATTAGGAATGCTATTGACGCAAATATGCAGGTTGTGGTAGCATCTGAGATTACAAATAAAAGTCAAGACCATAGAGCTCTCCCAGTAAGAGGGAGCAAACTGCGAGGGGATATTCTAACCTCAGGATGGTTATATTCATATTTTGGTCTTGAACTCTATTTTATGATAGTAGGTCCAAAGTGGTCTTGGATCTAGCACTTTCAGTAGTATGTGGATCATGCCTAGATACCTTTTATGATTGGGATCATGTATGCTCTTGTGTCAGAGGGAGAAACTAGAGGATTTTCTTTAGTTGACTATCGAGGATCTTGAACATATTGATTCAGAGGAAGAGGACCATGTCAAGATGGTTTCTCTAGCGACCAAGAAACTGTAGCAGTCAGAGGACCATGATTCATACGATGAAGTTCCATGTATATAAGTCAGAAGGTTGATATTAGATTCAGAGGGAGTCTGATAGTTCTGTATCGTCGGAAAATGGAAGCACTTCCATTTAGGACTGGCTTAGCCCTTCGAGTAAGTCGTTTGGGGTCATGTCAAATGCCTTGAATGGGTCTTTGGCTTGGATCTGGCTTTTTCCCATGTCCCGCCCTGTTTTCCACTTCTTTTCTGCATAATTCTGGCATCCTGATTTGAAACTCCTGAGATTCTTGACCTTAGGGTCAAGGTCGACCTTTCTGGGTCAAGGTCGACCTCGACCTTGATCTTGGTCCAAATTTCAGATTCTGAAGGTTTCCGGATGTCGGGTTTCAAAAAGATTTATTTCCCGCTTCTGGGTCGACTGTTTCGGGCTTTGAAATGGTAAACTCTTAAATGATATTTAATATAGGTCCACTTCCAAGGGTATAGGCTTAATGAGAATTTATTTCTCCTATGTCGGCCTCTCTAGAAGTTTGTGCCCTAGACTAATATATTAGGAAGCCTTCTCTCATTTTCTCCATCAAGTTTTCCATTTGAGGATCGAAAAATCAAGGAATCAAGTGAAATCAAGTTTTTCAACAAGCATTCAAGCAATCATCTATATTCAAGGATTCAAGCATTCAAGCCTTTGAAGGGATTTGGTTCAAGCATTCAAGATTCATCATTTAAATCCTAGATCTATCCATCATGGTCGTGTGATCTTCCTTCAAGATCCTTTGTTCATCTCAAAGATCTATTCATTCTTCCTTCAAGGTGGATTCCAAGCAGACAATCATGGAGGTTTTGATTTACATTTATGCTTTTTAGTGTTGAGTCTAAGCTTTTATATTAACATACTTGTTTACATTCCAAATACAATTGCATATCTATTGAATATCATAGCTTTGTTGTTAGATCTACTTCTACTACTTGCTAACATTCGCAATTTCAATTCTATTTTAAGGTTAATTCCAAAACCGGGGTTTGACCAAGGCAAACCCCTCATCCAAACAATAAAACTATTTTTCTTGCAGGAACAGGTGCGGAACAACGAATTTCAGAGAAGATTCAGACACCCTTTTCGGCAAACTTTCGGGATCCGTGAACAAAATTTCTGTCAGAGTAGCGTAGGTCAAGGTCGACCTTTATTTGGGTCAAGGTCAACCTGGTTCAGAAAAGGAAAAGATTTCTGGGTTTTCTTCGTCTCTGTGTTTCTGTTCCAGATCTGCTTGCAAAATTTTCAGAAACTCAGAACAGACACCAGAAAACAACAATTTCCAGATCTGTTATACTTTAAGGTTAGTATTTGTCTTCAATTCATTTCAATTGAGATTTTAAATATTCTCTTCTACAACGGAATATAAGGTTTTCCTCTTTCTTCATATTCTTCATCGATTGATTCATTTATGCATTGACCACTTTTCTTGGGGTTAATCAATTTGGATCTTTCCTTTGGGAATTTGGGGTTAAGAAGATCTTACCTTCCCCAATACAACACATACACTCTTACCAATCCATCATTACAATTTTAACATTACACATTTTTTTATATATTACATTTTATATAGTACAAGTTCATCTAAAAGCAACCTTGGACAAGGAGGTCAAGAGGTTGTTGCAAGACCTTAAAATTTAAAGGGAGCATCTAGAGGATCTGATTCATTCTGATCTCCAAGGAATTTGGTCATACTAGTTTAGAGGGAGTAAAAAATGGAGATGGTTTTTGCAGTCAAAGGACTATAAGCATGAGATGAGTCACATGTGAACTAGCTGAAATGTCTTTATGCTAACTCCTACATAACTTGGGGTTCACCAAGAGTGATACAAACTATATAAGAGATATAGTACATAAGTATGCTATTCAAGGTACATTATCACTACAGAACAGATGGTTGATATTCTCACCAAGTTTCTTGCTAGAGAGAAGATTGTGTACTTTCAAGATAAACTTGGTATGTTGGAAAATGAAGCCTTAGATGAAAAAAAAGGAGTTTCAACATTTGTGATCTATTACTTTATGTTATTGCACTCTTCTCTTTGAGAGAGAAGTCTAAGGTGAAAGCCCTTGTTTTCACCCTCTGAGATGAGCCATGGTGGATCCACTCTCTGAGATGAGTCAAGGTGGATGCCATGACTTATGAGCCCTCCTGTGAACATTGGAGAAAGGTGACGACTTTTCGACAATGAACACTTGTATTTGATTTATGTTGTGAGGTGACGACTTTGCAACATCTCCATCATGATGGATATCATGTGACTTGATATCCGTGGACATGTCACGATGGTTAGGATCTCTTAGACATCATGGTAGATATCATAAGGCTGATGTCATTAAATAAACCATGGATGATTTAGAGATCTTCATGGTGGATATTATGTGATGTAATATCCATGGACATGCCATGATACAATTTTCATATGGTAGACATTATGTGACTTAATGTCAGTGTACATACCATAACTGAGATATATATGAGGAGAATGTAATGTTCTCGAGTATATTATATCCTTTAGTATCACGAGATAGGTGATACTTCATATCACGAGTTAGGTGATACTTCATATCACGAGTTGTGTGATATGTGAATTACTTATATCACGAGTTGGGTGATATATTATATCATGAGATAGATGATATATATCTTTTATCACGAGTTAGGTGATATCTATAATCACAGAGTTTATTGTGATGTATTCTTGTTCATACTCTTTATCTTCCCTAGCTAAGGAGTGTTCATCCATGGTAGCTTCAGTCAAATATAAGAATGATTTCCTTGATTATTTAAATATGAGTATGTATGTATGTATGTCAGTTCACAATGTGAACTGACATACATACACACATACACATTACTTGTGCTTATAAAAATAATCATTCTAAATGTTTTACCATCATCCATATATATGATCGAAATACTGTACAAGTATAATAATCTGTGTAATCAGATTGCTTTCATCTTCTCTTGCCATGTATCGAGCAATGAACATTGGCAACTGCATTCTATAGATCAAGTAATGATCATATATCATCGATATTAAAGATCGTGAAATGATCCGATACTATGCACAACAATATAGTATGAAACGATTATAATGTAATGTTTATCACTTGTATTGGAAGGTGACGATCTTACAATAACTTGACCTCCTATTGTGATGATAGAATTTGTGGATAGAATCGCCGATGGAGGCAATCCACCTGAGAGCTTGTGGATTGAATCGTCAATGGATAAAATCATGTAATATATATTGATTACATCATGAGGATGATGCTTCTATTGCTTTCATCTTAGGGTTGATGCTATCAAGTGTCATAAGTGTTGACATTGGATTGATTTATCCTCCCTAGCTAAGAGGGAGTGTTGATGTTTTTAGCATCGGTCAGATAAATAATATTGACTATATGATTATTATGAGAAATGATTTATTATATATATATACATATATATCAATATATATAATAATTGATATTACTATATGCATTGATATATATATATAAAGTTAGATTATAATTATTCTCATAATAACGAAATAGTTAAATTGATAAAATAAATTAATGAATAGACATGTCCCATGAAGGGACATGTCTCTTCTTGCCCTTGTCATGTATAAATACAAAGAGATCGATGGATTTGGAAAATACAGACAGCATAGCAGTGTGATTACATTTGCAATCGAGCTATGGAATTTAACAAAGTTAAATAATTAAATTTAACTTTCCAAAGTAACTTTATGAACGCATAATAATTTATATCAATGATAAATAAATGATCTTGTCGATATTACCAATTTACCATTGACATGCCATTGCAACTGGAAGTCCAACATGCCCATAATGACTTACTATAAATAGTAAGTATGCCCAAAATGGCATCGAGACACCTCAGATCGACTTGCAACTGAAACTGCCTAGGCCAAATGGCCTCAAAGTCCCTTAAATTTCCTGGTTAGCCTATGGGACCATGGAGAAATAGGCTAACAACAAACTCATACAACTTGTGCCAAAAAGGGTTACACGATAATATACCGTATTAAGGATTTTATTGGCAGTCCATTGAGTGGCAAAATGTCCACCATGGGGTTTAGAATGACATGCACAATGTATATCGAGAATATCGTCTTCAACTATATAGTGATGTGTGACATTATCAATGCCAATATGGAATAACAACCCATTGATCCACCTGTATTGACCATTGGGGCCAGTGAGTTTCCGATGTTTCCTTGGTGAAAAATGCAGAAGAAATCTACGTATGACTGGATAGTTTGCAATATCGGCAAATCACAGACTCTTTATTGAAATGGCAAAGAGGTTTTTTTCAAGAAAGGTATCATCAATAGGTACAGGTTCATCTTGTTGTTGTAACCTGAATAGAAAATTTGCAACCACATTTTCTCAACCAGGCTTATCAAGTATAGTAATATGGAACTCTTGCAACAATAATAACCATCTAAGCATTCTCCCCGTTACTATTGGTTTTATCATTATAACCAATTATATAATGATGAAATTTTTCATTGCATAAACTACAACTAATAACTCTTTTTCTGCAACAATATAATTTGCCTTTGCCTGGTGAAATTCTTACTGATGTAGTAAATGGAATAGATGACGGAACCTTCTTTTTGGCTAAGGATCACTCCCATTGAATTATCTAAGGCATTAGTATGAATATGAAATGACAATTCCCTATTCGGTCCTCATAACACAAGTGTTGAAATTAACTTCCCCTTGATTTCTTCAAAAGCATGCTGACATTTATCTGTCCATGAAAAAGAAGTGTCCTTACCTAGCAAAACAAAAAGTGGTGAAGCAATTTTACTGAAATTTTGAAGAAGCCTTCTATAACATTCAGCATGTCCTAGGAAGCTACGCACATCCTTTTGATTAGTTGGGACTAGCAGGTCCTGAATTATTTGGACCTTTTAAGGATTCTCTTCTATTTATTTAGATGAGATGTAATGACCCAACACTATACCTTTAGTCATCAAGATATGGCACTTTTCATGGCTCAAAGACATGTTATTTTCAGTACAGTTGTTTATCCTTTCGAAGATTAGCTTTAGCAGCCTCCTATGTATTCCTATAAATAGTAAAATCATCGATATATACTTCTACACAATCATGCACGAGGTCAGCAAAAATGCTTAAAATTGCCCTTTGAAAAGTGACTGGTGTGCTACATAATCCAAAGGGTAAAAAATTATAAGTAAATGCCTTCTATGGACAAGTGAAAGTGGTCTTATCTTGATCTTTAGGTGCTATACTGATCTAATTGTACCCACTGAACCCATCCAAAAAGGAAAAGTATTTCTTCCCTGCAAGAATATCCAAGACTTGATCAATAAATGGTAACAAAAAATGATCCTTTTTCTTGGCCTTATTGAGAGCCCTATAATCAACACAAATTCTCTAGTTACCATTCTTTTTAGGAACAATCACTAAAGGTGAAACTCACTGACTATTAGATATTGGATATAAAAATCCTACAGTTAACAATTTTTGTAATTCTTCTTTGACAATTTAATGCAAAATTAGGTTTAGCCTTTGTTTGGGTTGTCTTAATAGTTGACTACCCTCTTCTATATAAATATGATGGGTATAGGTAGCTAGATGTATCCCATGCATGTCTTGATACTCCCATGCGAAAGCTTCTTTGTGGGAACACAACATATCAATTAAGTTTTCTGTTTGGGAGGTACTCAAATTGGGATTTATGTTGAGGGTCATTCCAGGCAATGTCTCCATGGTTTGTGATTGAATAGGTGAGTTCATAGCAAACATTTGAGTAGCGGCCAATGAAGAATTTGAATTTTCAGAAATTTAAAACTGATTGTACAGACAATTATTGGGCAATAACTAATGCAATGTAATAAAGTGCTGAAGAGAACTACCATTTACTAAGGGAAAGTCCCCAAATGGAGAGTCATTATTTAAACAAGAAACCAAAGTTTTTAAAACACTATTAAGCGAATAATAATTTTCAAGAAAATTCACAAGAACGCTGTCCTTTGATGGTTCTGTCATATCTTGGCTTTGGTCGATTGTCAATACTGGCAGTGCGTCCTCCAACTCACTATCAATCTAAAGAGAATCATCTGTCTCCAATAGAGACTGTGCGGGTGAATACAACATCTATTTAGTTTGTTCACCATTGGAGATGACCATGTTCCTAGACCTGCAATTAATAAAATCACTAGCTTCTGCTAACCATGGTCCCCCCATTATTAAGGGGTATCCCCTAGCCTAATTTTCGGTTTTAAGATCATAATTAAATCAGTAGGGATACTCCCAAGGAAATAATGATATTCTCAATCATACCTTTTGGTTTAACCAGAGAATGATCTACCTTGCAGAACTGTCAGTCTTGGTCATTTTTCTTTGTTTTCTTTTGTCATTACATGTATGGCGGCTCCTAAATCCACAAGTGTATTCGGAATAATTATGTTACCAATGTGTACCATAATCATTGGACTAACTGGATCGACATATTTAGGAACAAAAATTCTTCCCAACATCAAATTTGCAAGTTGTTCAATGACTTGGACTATCTTCGGATCCTATTTCCTCTTTTGTTTTCATACATATAATTCCTTGACTGCTTTATTATACACGAGAACATCTTGAATTGCTTGCAAACGACAAATTTTAACAGTAACATTTTTTCAATTCGCACAATAAATCAAAAGCAGGTTGAGAGACTATTGGTTTTGTCAGTTGTTCTTGAATTCTGTTGGGAAATGGAGGACTTGGTGGTTCTTCTATGATATCTTCTTGGGAATGATCAACCTCTGTAATAGTTGGCCCCTGAAGATTCTTCCCTAATCTCAAGTGTACACCTTCAACTTCTAGTGTGTTAACATGATAGGTTGGGTATCCTACTACCTCATTATTTGGGTTGGGCGACGACTGAACAGACATAGGAGTTGCCTTTGGTGACTGGGAAAAACTAGATGGTTGAGTGGATGTTGGTGGAATGGGTGGCAAGTATTGTTGTGGTTGTTGATAAAGATTTATTACAAGTGGTGGTGGATATAAGGGATGAGGAGGGTAATGTGGATAGGATGGTGGTGATGTACGCCATGCTTGCCACTATTGTGGAGCACGAAGATATTTTTGTGACCACTAGGGGTAGTGTGGAGGTTGTTGCCAACCTCCATACCATCTTGGTCGAGTTGAAAAAGAATTATGCTTATTGGAGGGTGTCAGATAGTAACCTATCACTCTAGGAGGCATTGCTTGTGGTGGCCAAGGCCTCTGTGGAGCCATGTAGTACATTAGTTCCTTAGAATATCCTATTTCGGTTAGGTCCATAGGAAGAGGTTGTAGAATGTTGCTTCTACTAGCTTCTTCTAAGGGAGAAATTTTTCGTTTTATTCTAGGGGTATTCCTCATTACTATGTTTATTCCTACATATTGGGCAAAAGATGGCTAAAGCTTTTTCGGCCTCTTCTTGCTTTCTACGAGTGTACAATGTATCTATTTGCTTGCCCATATGACTTAAGAGATCAGTTTTTAAATTGTCAAGTAACATACCTAGTTCGTGCCTTGAAATACTTGAGGGGCTCCCTTGAGAAGCATGATTATTGGAATAACTTCTTATCTATCGACATGACCTTGAATAACTCCTAGAAGCATCACAGATTTCATCAAATTTGAGTTTGGAAATATCACCACCACCAATTAGATTTAAAGCATCCATACTTTCATCCTTTATTCCTCTAAGAAATAACATTTAAATGATATCACAAGTTAGACTAGTTTGTCTTAATCTTTGCAAGTTGAATACAAACCTTTCAAGAAAGTCTTCCAAAGACTCATCTTCCTTTTGTGTCATATGAAAAATCTTATCTCAAACCTCCTTCATCTTGCAATAATCTTGATATTTCCTCAGAAATTGCTCCTGCATATCATTCCATGTGGTGGTAGAGTGAGGAGCAAGACCCATGAACCATCACAATGTTGCATCTTTTAGTGTAGCTGGAAAATGTTTGAGTTTGTGTCCATCTGTCTAATAATCATAACTGTGGCATAAAACAGCAATTTTAGACAAAAATAAATATATAAGGGTCTTCTAAAGAAAGATCTGAAAAAAGAGGTAAGGTAGAGTGGGGAATGTTTTTCATTGAGGCATCTTGTTCGGGGTGAACAATAGGAAATTCAAAATTAATAGAATTAATATGTACTAATGCACAATCACGCTCATGACCATTATTGTCATGGCCATTTCTATGGTTGTCTCTATTGTCACCCATGATATTGTCAGATACTCAAAGATTTTTGAATGACCAAGGAGTCTAGACAATTGAAAATGGTTTTTCAATAGGCTTATCAGTACAGAACTCAAAAGAGTTTGCAAATTGCTTGGCAAGCTCTGGTGCAATGGCAGCGGAAGATTCTTGTGGAAACTCAAGTACCAATTGGGATATACTAGGTGGAGGCTCAATAAGTGTAGGTTCTATAATACACTTTTCCAATCAGGCTCAATGTCTTCTTTTTTCAATGTTGGTCTTTTATCTGTTTTTGGATTTTTCTGTTTTGAACTACTTGCAACGTCCTTTTTCACAAATCCACCTTTACTATCTTTGTTGCAATTCATGCACCTATATGTCCTATAACAACACAAAGTAAGGTTAATCACCTAGGCAAGGTTGGCAATTGCACAAACTTTTTCTTGGCACATTGGTCCTAACTTAACTTACTATGATTTCAGGCCTTTGACACTGTGCCCTGGTAACGGAACTAAAATGTTGGGACAAAAAATTGTGATCAAAGAATTGAAAGTGATAACTAGTCTTGGTGGCTTCACTCAGTTTATTCCTTGTGACATTGTGTCAATCCAGGAGTTTGTAAGCTTTAGAAAGGTGTTGGGACTGTTTGCCTAAAGGGCTGATGGTAATAACATAGGCAAAATGATATGCAATTATTCAACAAAGAACTTAATTCAATTCTTTCCTATTTTCTGTTATGTACTGTTCTGTGATAGTAAGTGTGCTAGGAACTGCACCAGGAACAGTTTATGACAGGAACAACAATAAACCAGACTATAATTTAAAATCCGAATCAACACTTCACACTTTGTAATGAATGAACCAATATGAACAGAATTCGACTTACTGAAAAATCTGTTAATTCCAATCCAAGCGGTAAACACACACAATGACTAAAATGGAAAGAAACAAATCAGAAAACTTGAATATTCGTTATCATATTAGATATAAATACCACACTTAAAATTTGAAATGGATCACCAAGTAACCGAAGAAGTGAGCTCTGCCTTCTCAGATCACCAGGTAACTGAAGAAGTGGGCCCTGCCTTCTCAGTTGCCAGGTGGTGGATTATGAACAAGAGCTACTCCATGCTAATCAATCATCCATATAATCAATCGCCAATTCACAACTTCTGAAATAGAGCATAAACTTGCATATATTACGGTATATTTAAGTTTCAACACACGCACACACACGTGTGTATGTTTGGATTCCGAATATTGACCCGAAGGCAATAGTTTTTTTGGATTGTTTTGGCCTGTGGACAACAGTCTAAAGTTTAAACCGAAAATAGATTACATAATAATACCGTAGGTTTAAAACAAACACTGATAATATATATATATATATATATATATATATATATATATATATATATATATATATATTTGCGACCGCTTCATCTCTTTCGATCCTCTTTTCTCAATGTGCTCGAATTCTTGCAAGCTCCACCTATATATTTCCTTTTATTAAAGCCATGAAAATAATCAGCAACAGTTATGGTTTTTGAATATATTTATAGCTTTTAATCTTTCCCTTAAATAATTTAAAATATCTTTATTTTACTAACAAACAGTGATATTTATCTAGCAAGTTGTAGAAATGGGATTTGAAAGGGTAAACAAAGAGGTAAGAATAATGACATCTCACCCTCATCAATCATTATTTTCTTTTAGTAAAATGTAGCTTTTTCATGATGGCAGATGATTCATGAGAGACATAGCCTAGACAGATAAATGAAAGATGATCTTTAGTCAGCAGAATTTTTTTTGTGTGGGAAACATCCTCTGATGTCCGAACTTCATTCTTATTCTCTCCGCTACAAAAAGGGGCTAGCTTATTAAACTTCACATATAAGATATTATTATTCTCTTCTCTCCCACACTGTGAATACACAGTTTAAAGACAGCTGAACTGACTAAAGCCAAAAAGAAGAAACAAGACTTTAACATGCAAAATTTATAATTCCCCCTTTCAAGAGAAGCCTGCAGCTCCTCTACTTGTGGTCTTGCAAAAAATGGAGTTAGTAAGAGAAACCAACAAATGGAGAAACAAGCTAAAATGTTAGCTGTTATTCTACACTACCCAACGGTGAGTTTTAGTCAGTGTAACACAAGGATGCCCCCCCCACCACCGCCCTTCTGCCACCATTGCACCACTGGGACAACATGGCATCCTTGGAATGGACATGGGGACACCCAGACGTCCCTCAACTGTCTTGGGGACGTCTACTTGTCCTTCGTTAGTGGACGGCCATAAAAGTGATTTAAAAAAAAAAATTGCCTGGTTTTGAATTTTGTTCAAACATGTCAATTTTGGGAGAAAAATGCTTCAAAAATGAAGAATCCAAAGGCCCTTGACCCCACTGGGAGCTGCTGCTCCAAGACCCCCGCTTTTGAATTTAAAAACAAAAGAAATTGATGGGGAAATTGCGTCAAATCAAGTTAATGTTTTTATATCCACTTTATTGAGTTCCAGTGATAAGGAGTTTGCCTTGATGGATGATTAGAGGCCTCCCTTCACTACATTTTGACATTTTGTACTTGTTTTTATATCACGCAACTCATTGTAATCATCTTTATGATATTTTTGATATAATAGAAATCTTCTGTTTGCCGATTCAACAATTTCTAATAGTAATTAGTAATTCGATATCCAATGTTCAAAACTTCAATGTTCATTGTTCATTGGTTCAATGTTAAGTATTTAGTATTTGGCATTTGCAATTTTGCTATTTTACTTCTTATACTGTTATACATCTTTTCATAACTAGCATTTCAAGTTCTATATGTATAGTATATACAGCACCGCCCCCTGCTGCACCCTGCGCCGCCATTCCCAAATTGAAGCCCTTTTCCCCTCATCCCGGAAACCCGCCCTTCTGTCACCTCGTCCCCCTAAACCCAAGGTCCCATGTTACACTTCTTTTAGTACAAAAGAATGATTGCAATCATATATCATACTATGGAACAAATCTGGATATAGAGAATAATATTTTTTATATGCCATAAGTAGAGCTTATTAGTATTAGTACAATGTTTTCTAGTACAAGGGGGACTTGCCACAGACTTAGCATCCTCAACCTCATCATATAAATGCCATTTTGCAGGACAAAAGGTTGTCTGTTAAGAACTTAAGACACACTGTTGTCTAATTGTTCATAATTACAATGTAATGTACGTTACCTAAACTAACAATCAATAATCTCCAGAATTGAAGTCAGAGTCCCATCTGACACAACTTATGAACAAAAAGGGGAAGCAAAATTTATGGAGAAGTTGGGGAAGAATTCCCTGGAGGTACATGTGCTCCAGCTGAACCTGAAGAAGTGACCCCACCAGATTTCTACTGCTTCACTGCAGCCTGAAGTGCATATAATTCTTCCGTGTTGCTCAAGATGATGCTTTTCTATAAGTTTCCATTCTCTGGAGCTTTTAACTATAGGCATGGCCTCTTGGTGCTTGTCCTTGAAGTCATCATGCCCATATTTGATTTGTTCAAGCTCAGCCACCCTGAGTTTTATCCTAGTCAATTGCTGCTCATTCTCAGATTTTTTACTAGCCTCAGCCGTATGAACTAAACCTTCTGAGCAAGCTGCTTCCATGAACTGCTTCGATGGTTCCATGTCGTGCACCATGGATTGTCCCACCAACCTAGGCTGGGGGCCCGCTTCTACCCAATAGTGCAAGATCACTATTTATTGCACACAATGGATTGCATGCCACCTTTGTTCTCTATTAACTTTTTAAATGAAGCAACTCCTGTCTTTCATTTAAGATCAAGGCACTTACAGAATCAGAATCTGTCTTGGCCAAGGACCAGAGGAGGACATGCACATCATGGCAATTCATTGTTCAAATTTGTGTTAGAGCTGACTCTGTGAAACCGTTCACAGATTTTCAACAATGCCTGCCTTGGCTTTTAGCAGAATCTCCATAGTAGTGAGATCCAATAGCATAGTCATTTCTTACGTTGGAAAGTGATTGTACTCAATGCTTATAGTAGAGCAATGAATGCTGTTGCTGAAAAGATCTCCCAGTCCTGGAGAATTGACATCAACCTTAGCCTCCGCTGCTTCACCCCGTGGATACTATCAATATGGAGCCAGGTATTAGTAACGGGGGTATGAAGGAAAAGGAAAGTTGTGAATCAACCAAATCTTCTCAAGCCTAAGAAAACTCATCTCGGTTTCAGAGACATTTGCTCAGTCTTAGTGCTGTAGAGTTAATATCACAAGCCAATAGAAAGGCTTCATGAACGCATCCCATTAATTTTGTGGTGTTATCTCTGATCCTCATTAGAAATTGTTTGTAAAATCCAGGCTGGCTTTTAGCCCATGGCATTTACCTGGTTCGATGTCTTTTTTTCATAGCTTGTTTATTCATTATTGTATTTGTTAAGAGTTGTTCTGCATCCAGTGTCCTAGGCTTCAACCTCACTCTATTTGTTTTCCTAATATAATTATGATTTTAGTTTTAGTTTCAGTTTGAAAACTCACTAAGAAAAACATTAATTTTGTGTCTGAATAAAAAAAATAACTCAGAATAGAAGAATGCAAAGCATACCCTGTAAACTTAGGTATTGAAACCTTTTCATCTCTATATAACACTTATATTCAGTCCAACCCCTCAAGAATGATTTTTTCTATATTTTGTTGATAATGCCTATTAATAGGGGCAATCTCTTAAATTTTGCTACTGAATTTCTGATCCTTCTGACTATGCTAATTTGCAATCAATTCAGCACCATCCTTGGAAAACAGTAATTTAATAAACACTAATCAAGGGCCTGTTTCTTTCACATTTGACTTGTGCTGACTTTTGGGCCAGAAATTTGGGATTCAAGGGCAGACCATATAGCTGACATTAGATAGAAACTAACTCTTCAACTGGCATCTCATTTACTGAAGAGAGTGTGTTGAGCTCTGCTTGACTAGTGCTTCTGCCGATTTGACTAAAGTGACCATTCTTTGAACTATATCTGTTTTGTTCGCTAAATATTCCTACTGCATCAACTGTGTTTCCAGTGCTGTACTCACTTTGTTCACCACAATATTCTGTGGTTATTGGGGCAGACCTGTTGTTACCAAGAAACCTTGAAATATGCCCTTTTCTAACTGGTATTTGAAAATTTCAATAAATTGTACCATTATAAACTTGATTTATTTCCTCCTCCTGAGATGGATCCCAGTTCTAACATATTCCATGTCCAGAGAGGGAGCCAAATTTTATCATTCGTTGTTCTGAGATTGAGCTTGTTTCTTGGTGTATTTTGTGTCTCAAAAGTGTACACTTCCTTTTATTCAGATGGCACCCAATAGTAGGGCATTTCTTGTCCTGAAAGGGGGCCTAGTTTTGACATTCTTCCTTGTTTGTAGATAGGGCCCCATTGTGGTGAATTCGGCTTCTAAAGAAGGTGCATTTTTTTTGCATTTTTCCTTCTCCTAAGGTGGAGCTCAATTCTTGTATCTGTTATGGAGCCTAGGTCAAGTTATGCTTTCCTTTGTCCAAAATGGATCTTCTTGTTTTGTTTAAAGGGAATAGGGCTATTTGTGTAGTCTTTGTTTGAGATGGATTCAATTCCATTGGAAACTTTTTGTTCTAGATGAAATCAGATGCAAAGGGAATAGGGCTATTTGTGTAGTCTTTGTTTGAGATGGATTCAATTCCATTGGAAACTTTTTGTTCTAGATGAAATCAGATTTACATTCAAATTTCATTGAATTGAAGTGATATTTTGATTGTTGAAATTTCTCTGGGCTAGGTGGTGAAGATGGAGTTGGCTGAAGCTTGAAATTAGGGTTGTGTGATGGCAATGTTATCAACATGCTTCTGTCTTTGAATGTAGTTGTTTAGTGACATGAATCTAAATATACCATTGTAGTACAAGAAAAGAGGTCATGTATTTATATGTTGTGTGAACTTTTAATGACAAACCATAAGAACAAGCATATTGACCAAATATGGTCATATTTGATATTCAAATTTCAGATGACATGTCTCCAGAATATTATAAACTTGAGGCTTTGATTTTGCATTCTCTTAAGTCAGGAGGGATATGGTTTTTGGACCAGTTCATTAAGACAAATAAAAAATTAGAACAAACATTTAACTTTGAGACTAAAGTTCATAAAGGATGATGATTGTTAAATGAAAGAGAATGCAACAAGCAACGTGGTGTGCATAATGGAGGGTGTTGGTATTATGTCCAGTGGATAGAAAGAGATACATTTTATATTAATAACTCTTTATTTTAGATGAACTAAGTTTACCATTAGTATCCCTCAACTTACCAATTATAAAGCCTAGGTCAAGTTATTCTTTCCTTGTTCTATATGAATCTTCTTGGTTCAAGTAGAGTCTTTCGGACTATTCAAATATTTATTTCTGAGATGGATCAAACTCTATTAAGAATTCATTGTTCTATATGAACTAAGATTTGCATTAAAATTTATTATTGAATTGAAGTAATGATTATATCATTGTAATTGTTTGTACTACGTGGAAAAGATGGAGTTAGTTGAAGCTCTAAATTACTGATGCTTGCTGGTTGTTGTCAACTGACAACTGTCTTTGGTTTTAGTTTAGTGGTGTGTCTTCTTGCAGCCTTGACCTGCTGGTTTTGGTTACCAATGTAGGTCTTGTATGTGCACGTACCATTGAAATACAAGTGGAGTCTTGTTTTTATGTGTTGTGTGCAAGAAATTTTATGACAATGTGCAAGATCAGAGATCGATCAAACATAATCACATTTGAGAGTCTAATTTCAGGAGCATCCCTCTGGACTATTTATAAACTTAAGCCAAATGACATGTGGGTTCCTGACCGGCTAATTGAGATAAGTAAGAACTTAGGAGGACCCATGTTCAACTTTGAGATTGTAGCTTTATAATAGATAATGTTTGTCTAATGCAGGCAATGCAACAAAGTAATCTGCTGCATGCCGCATGCCATGAATGTTGGTGGTATTATGCCCCATGGATAGGAAGAAATGCCTTATTATTTTTCTCACCCACTAAGCAGTATTTTTTTAATGATATCCTTAGTTACCCAGTTCGCTGGAAATGCCTCCTGGACCAGCACCAGTTCGAACTGGTACCTGGTCCTGTTACAGTTCGACTTCTGGTTCGGGCAGCCTCTAGAGGAGTATTCCTAGACATTTTTTACTGCATTTACTTCGTTTAGTCAATGGTTTACTTCATTTAATGGTGCAAAATGTGAATTGACAAAGAAATCAAGCCTAAGAGGGATTTTTCCTAGTTCAATCTAATTTTAACTCATGCTTCTAGGCTTCATAAATATGTATATATATATATATTTTAAAAAATTTTACATGTTTTTTCGAACCCAAACCCAAACCCCTTTTCAAAATTTTGTCGAACTTGCGAACTGGTTCTTCATACCCGAACTTGGAACCGAACTCGAACCGGTAACTTAGATGATATCCCATTGAACTTATGTTTGAATTTTCTATATTTGGAGCAAAATCAGTAGACTTGCTTTTCTTTGTGAAATTATGTAAATAACTAGCTTTCTTATTAGTTCAAGTAATCAACGTAGCTTTTTTTTTATAAGCACATCCTTCTATGTTTGTATGAACTAAACTTGCTTGTGAGTTTATACAAAAGAAATATTTGTTTGATTAGGTATTCCTCCAACTTCAATTGTACGTGTCTGAATTATCCAGTTTAGATAGTTATTGTTTCTTGTTTGAGAAGGTTGCTTTTTTCTATGTAATATTTTGATGACTATATTATTCAATTTTTAAATCTTTAATATCTTTCAATTAAACTTGAATATAGTGAGTAAAGTTCTTCTTCATAAAATCTTATTAGTTTATGTCTTCAGTTTATCTCATCTTACAGTCAGTCTTGAAACTCTGAATGCTTCATAGTTCTAATCAGTGCTATGCACATTTTCTATCCTGCCTATTTTCTTATCTTTTCATTATGTAAATGACTATCTATCTCAAGAATTCATACAATATAGATACCCACAAAATTCTATTAGTATTTACATTAGTATGCCAATGGTAGTTGAAGAAAGCAATAGATGCCTAACAAGGAGCTATCTTGATATTAACTCTTTCCATATGCTTTTCCTTTTCTTACCATAAACTATTAAATCTCATCCATTTGAACTTTGAAAAACAGATATCATACTTGGGTGACAGTAGACACTGCTTCTGATCTTACAATTCTTTAAATTAATGGATTTTCCTGTTTTGAAAGTAGATTCATTTGACAGTTATTGATTCAGCAATTTATCAACAGAGATGAGAAAAATATTCTACTTTTACTGGCAGGTGATCCATGATGTCGACCTTCAGAAGTTACCTGTCAGATTTGCAATGGATGGTGCAGGACTTGCTGGAGCAGATGGGCCTGCACACGCTGGAGCATTTGATGTAACATACATGGCATGTCTGCCCAATATGATTGTTATGGCACCTTCTGATGAAAGAGAGTTGTTTAACATGGTGGCTACTGCTGTAGCTGTTAATGACCGGCCCAGTTGCATTCGCTATCCTAGAAGTTATGGTGCTGGAGTGTCACTTCCATCTGGATATAAGGGGCTACCTCTGGAGGTACATTGTTATGCTATTTCACTTTCTATGTTTATGCTTGCTATTGTCTGTAAAAGATAAATCATAAAAAGGATTTGAAACATGACACATAATGAATGTATTTTACAGATTGGAAATGGTAGAATCCTGGTTGATGGTGCTGAGGTGGCACTTCTAGGATATGGAGCAATGGTGCAAAATTGTTTGAGGGCTTGGAACTTATTAGCTAAGCTTGGGATACATGTCACAGTTGCAGATGCAAGATTTTGCAAACCACTTGATCTTAAGTTGATTAGACAGCTAGCAAGAGAACACCGTGTTTTAATTACAGTGGAAGAGGGATCTGTTGGAGGGTTTGGATCTCATGTTGTCCAGTTTATGGCACTTGATGGCCTTCTTGATGGAAAACTGAAGGTACATTCATTAATATATTATTTACCTCATCAAGCACATTGTAGACTTTATCCTGTATTATTTTGCTGATTTACTTCTGATGCAAATGCAATGTCACAGTGGAGGCCTATTGTCTTGCCTGACCATTATATTGAGCATGGGTCTACAAGGGAACAATTATCACATGCTGGTTTGACAGGGACTCACATTGCTGCAACAGCATTGACTCTTCTTGGTCGAACAAGGGATGCACTTGAAATTATGTGCTAAGAGTATGCCCCATGATGCAACAATTGATGAATAAGTGACTTGTAATCTTTATCAATATTCCTTGTGCATATGGAGGATGGGTTTCAATTTTCAATCATCACCAATTATGAAGGTGCCGCAAGTGTTGCCTGTTTGTTCTTTTGACCCATGTCACGTGTCCATTCTTTTAGCTAATGCTTACATGAGTTCCGAGTGACTAGATGGTAATGTACCTTAATCTGTTGCTGCCAGTTGCTGATAATGGTTTATCAGGCATCTGTTTTCAGATGCAAAATCAACCATCTTTCTTTTTATTTGTTACGAAAGCTGCAGAGGATTAGCTATGTAATCAACGTGCAGCCTTTTAATCAATGTAAGAGTGCCCTTTTATGATCTGTGCGATGACTACAAATTAGATTTCATAATACAAATATAACTTTTGAAATAGGAAACTGATAACCAAACGACTAGTTAAACCAAATTATAAATTACATTCTGCAGCAGAGTTGCCAGGTGCTTCCTCTACTATCTGGATATATGCATCTGTTGAGCAGATACCGGACATGGATACAGTAACTCCTAGATATTGTATCCATATGTATTGATATATGATCTATATTTTGGGTTGAAGCTGATTTATCTGGATACAATCGAACACTGTTTGGTGCCATATTTAGTTAAAGGTGAAAGAAAAGACATTCAAAATTCACAAAATTAAAAGAAAAGAAAAATGGAAAGATGCTCATTGACATGTACACGCAAATATATATACCAACATGCATATGCATGCATGCAACCACTTCTGTAAATAAAATATACCAAGATAAATATTATAAATTGATATAAAAGTAAGCAAACACACATGGGGTTCTTGTGAACCATTACTCATGAAATATTGGTTGTTCAATATGTGATAAAATATAACATAATTTGATACAATATGGTAAACATCATCTGTTTGAAAATTAATGAGCTAACAAGCTCTATAATGAATGGTTAAGCATGCTTGATTTGGAGTAGTAATGGATGAGAATTCTTGGTGTTTCACCTTGTGAGCATCACCTAGATGCAATGAGGGCTAAGTGAACTACTCATGGCCATGAGAGATGGGTTCATGTAATCTAAATGAACGTAAAAAATGTACGAGATTGAACAAAAGGCCGAAATCAGATGCAGGGATAAGTGTTTGATAGTGCTGGAGAGTTAGTAAACACAGGGCCTTCCCCATGGTTGTGGAAGTGTCTTGGATTATATTGTGGTAGCAGAGAATCCATCGACAATGCATTTTCCTAAACTTAGAGTGAGAATTAATAGGTGTTTGTGTGGCTTCTTGTAATGGTTGATTTCCTCGGACTTAGGAGAACTCTATTGTCATTGGAAAAATCTATTAATTAACATGTTCTCAAACATTAAGACATTTCTACTACTTGAAGAATTTTACAAAATGTATGTTTCAGTTATGTTTACAATAGGGAGAAATAGTCAAAAGTAGAAGGCAAGATTGCTCACTTGTAATAATCTACCTTCAAGTTAATAAAGGAAGGTAGCAAAGCAATTTTTTTCTACCACAAGATTGGGTTTTCCTTCACACTAGGGTGTTTTCCAAGATAAAATAAAGGAAGCAAAGCAAATCATTTCTACGACAAGGTTGGTTTTTCCTCCACACTAGGTGTTTTCCAAGATAAAAATTAGCCTGTTGGGAATTTTTAGTTATATATATTTTGAGCACATTAATTCCTTCTCTAAAGTGTAACTATCAATTGCAAAGCAAGTAGGAAATGATTTAAATTGTGGTTGGTTTATAAACTTCACAATATACAATAAGAGTTTATAGATTATCTTATGAAGTGGTACTCATGAAATATGGGATGATGGAGACTGACTCAAATTACATAGTTGAATCTTAATAAAAAATCACATAATTGACATGCTGTAAGTGTAATGTCCCTGATTTCAGGCCTTTGGGATTAGCTTATTTCAATGACCCTTGTAAGTTAATCAGGTTGTTAGAGGGGGTCGTTTGGCAGAGCCAGTGGTTGGTTTCCACTATGGAGATCTCAGATGTCAAAATTGCTCTTCGTTGAGGCCAGATTGACAGATTTACTATTTATAGCAAGTGGTATTTTTGGTGTTAGTTTGGATTGTTATGTTTAGTAGAGCGCTTGTGCAGTGGTTTTAGATGATTCATGATTTCTTATGCAGAATCTCTAGTTTGAGGGACTTGCTATTTTTAGTAAGTCTAATTTGGTCTGGTTACTATTTCTGGCAAGGTAGTGTATGCTTCAAATGTTGTTGTCAGAAGTCAGATGTTGTTGATGTTGTTGTTAGAGAGATTCAGTTGCACCACTTTTTTAATTGAGATTATTAAATTAAGTTATTTTAATTTAATAACTTATGTCTTTTCATGTTATAATTTTGTGGTGTGTGGAAGAAGGCTCTTTAGTGAAAGGTGTGCGGAAGAAGCTTTCATTTTAAAAGTTTATAAATAAGACCTGGGAAATCGAATTACTCACCTATTTGTCTTTTGATTAAAAATTGAGAAAGTTGAGACTTTGAGAAGAATTTGAACTTGGGTGCGGAGAGCTAGGGTTTGGTCTTCAAGTTTGGAGAAAACCACAATCTCTTCTAGGAATCTACTGGATTTTGAGCTGGCTGCAATGACTAATGAATTCACTAGTACATATGACCTTATTTTTTGACTAAACAATTCGACCATCAAATAAAAATGTTTAGGTTGGTTGGATTATAGAAGGAAAACTTTTATTTTTTTTAATACATGCCCGTGTTGGTCGAAATTTCGACTAACACCGTGTTGGTCAAAATTTCGACCAACACGGGCATAACTTAAAGTAAAAAAAAAAGATTTCAAACCTCATTTCATGATTATTAGATTATTGCAGCGCGTGCGAAGGGGGTAGAAGCTTGAATAGGTTTAAGACTTGAAGGTCGAGAGGTATGTTTTCTTTCTTTCCTTAACTTTCCTTCGATTAATGCAAATGTTTTGGGTGGCAATGGAGAATCTAGTGCATCACAGGGTCCCCTCTTTAGGGATGCAATTGTCCATGGTGCCCTAAGTAATTCGGCAAAACCCTTCGCATGCAACTGTCCGTGGTGCCCTCAATGAATGTGTAATGATATTTTCTTAGTCTGTACAAGCTTACATATTGACTGTCACATGCCTCTCTCTTCTTGTCATTTTGTAATAGGGAGGTAATCTCTGAGTCTCATGGAGTAATGAAGCTCTTTTGCATTAGGATTTGAAACTACTTTGATCCTCGTTTCTAAATTTTTAAATATGGAGCAATCACGGTATAATTTTTGGGTGGTAATGGAGAATCTAGTGCATCAAAGGGTCCCCTCTTTAGGGATGCAACTATTAGTGGTGCCCTAAGTAATTTGGCAAAACCCTTCAGATGTAACTTTCAGTGGTGACCTCAATGAATGTGTAATGATATTTTCTTAGTCCGCACAAGCTTACATATTGATTGTCACATGCCTCTCTCTTTTTGTCATTTTGTAATAGGGAGGTAATCTATGAGTCTCACGGAGTAATGAAGCTCTTTTGCATTAGGATCTAAAACTACTTTGATCCTCGTTTCTAAATTTTTAAATATGGAGCAATCACGGTATAATTAGCAAAGATTGTTCATTAAGAAAATGATGATTACTATTCAAATTAGGCCGACTTCATAAGAACATAAAAACCAAACAAAGTTGTTATGAAAAATGAACATACAATAATCTGATGACTCAGTGTTTGGGTATGGTTTCAACCTTAGCCATAAAGATTATCACCTATCATTTCCTTCGGTCATGATAGAAAAGTGCAAATTAGGTCTAAAAACATTACGAACGGCTTTACCATTAAAAACTTAACGAACTTGATATAAAGCTTTACCATTTAATATATGAAATAGGTGGACACAAGAACTGGCAAGAAAGAGAATCGATTCAAACCTATACAAACTCATTGGCAACTATTAGATGTTCTACATTCCTTCATGAACATTGAGGGAATCTCCAAGGGACACAAGTGTATACTAGTGCAGCTAATTCAAGTCGAAAGATCTGAATGCTCAAGACCCTGCCCCCACAAGAATCTAAAAATAGCTCCCAGTACATAGTTTGTCCTTCAGATTCACCTAACTCATTGAAACAAAATGGTTCTTGTTTTAACTTGTAACAAATTTAAATTATAGGATTTGGAATTCTTTTGACATTTTTGAAAACATAATAGGTGAGAAAAAGAAATCATCAAGCTCAAACATAAGAGCTAATAGCCTTGACCCCTAAATTTGGAGTGGCTTGTGTCATCTTTAAATCATTGAAATCTGTCATCATCATTCTCACCAATTCTGCTCTACCAATTGAGTTACAATCCTTTGACACTAATTCATACAACTCAAGTAAAGGTTCATGTTTTGATATATTTGGCTCAACATAGTCTCAACTAACAAATTACCTAGAAAATATGGATGATTCACTTACCGACACGGTTCCTTACCGAGTTAAAATTGGATAGGCATTGCATAGCAAGAGGCCTACAAGTTTGCAAAGAAATGTTATAAGTCTCAGATACATGGAGACTTGATCTGCGCACCAATGCAATGGCTTCAACCCATTATATATGCAAGGCCTTTTTCTCAACGAGGGCTTAAACTCATAGGAAAGATCCATCCCACTTCTAAAAATGGCCACACGTTTATAACCACTACTACTGAGTATTTTACCAATTTGATTGATTATTTTATCATATGCTAGTAAGGGATTCCCCTAGAAATTGTTATTGATAATGAGTTCCCATTCAAGAACCAAGTTGTCAATGAACTTTGAGAAAAATTCTACATTTTCCACCATTTTTCCACTCTATACTATCCATAGAGTAATGGCCCTAAGTTGAGCCACCAAATAAAACCACTATTCTATTTTATCCTCCTACCGTCCATGTTAGATTTGACTTTGAACTAACAACATCATAAAGAAAACTTCAAACTACCAAACTGATTGTACCCTACCAGTCGCTGTCCTAGGAATACCAGTCCAATATTCCTAATTCAAAATGCAATGAAATAGTAAAAAGAAGGCGTGGAAAGGTAAGCAATAACTAATACAATGTTTTTACATTGAGAACCAATCCCAAACACGTTTTAATCCATCAAATAGGCTTAATAAAAACAAAAAGAGATATATGTACAAGGCTGATTTTATTTGATTTAAAACTCAAAGACTACTCATAAAAACAAAAAGAGATAATGTTCTCATAACTTTAATTACAAGAGATTTTATTTGATTTAAAACTCAAAGACTACTCTTTAGATTGCCACATGGAACTTATGGAGTAGCCATTTTCTTCATTGCAATGGTTTCTACTTTGTTGTTAATCCAATAGCACAAGATGAAGATCAACCTTTATCTCATTCCCTTAGCCAATAATATCTACCTGAAAATGAATGAAATAGTATGTCTTTGTCCTGTCTTGATTATGCAAGGATAACTATACAATATTACCGAGTGAATGACAAATGAATCGATCTAAATATTCACCAATGATGGAATCCTTATAATATATTGATCAGTTGTAAGATTATATTGGTTCCAAAGCATTAGTATTGCTAGATGCTGGTATGGTATAAAGTATACTGTTCTGAGTGATATGATCTTCTCTGATTTGGTCTTATATGTTAATTATATATAGTTCAGATTTATTCCTTATGAAATAGTGATGAGATTTATTCTTTTATCTCTGTTAATGTAATTATGGGTCTATTATTCACATAATGTCCAAGATATAATAATTTTAGAACCCCTAATTTTCTGATCTGGTTATGTCTTAGTTTACTGTATAGCGTTGGAGTTCTACATTATGTCTGTACCAAAGATTTTCTTCCAACTTTGATGTTATCGTTGATTGCTGAGTGTATGTTTAATCTGCCGGTTGGATTACTAAATTGGTCTTTTAACACATTCTCTCCTCTTGTTCGACGGCTTCCTCACTATTTCTTAGTATGATCTTCTCACAATTCCCCTTAATCTTCTCACAATTCTGACAAAACTAACATGCCTCATGTTATATGGAAAATTGGTAAACAAGGAGCCACTGTAGTTCAATTCCCTTTTTCTAAGTCCTTCATGGAAGTTGAAGTATCACTCTTTAGGAAACTTATATCTCTGGTTCAAAGTTCCCATTCGAATCATTCAAATATTTGAAAACAATACCCAAATTCGCTACAGTGGTAAAGTATTAACAAAGCATAGTCTCATAGTTCCATCAGTTTGACAATCAATGGTAAGAAATTCCTAATAATATTATATTAGAAGTGAAATGTTGATGCTAAGACAATTACTTTGTGACCATAATAATCCTACATATGTTTTTTTGCACAATAGATAAAGTCTGCTATTAATGTATATTGTATCAGTTCAAATCCCATACCTTTAATGTCACCCCATTGAGAAGCACTTAAAGCTATCCCTAAACTAGTTAAGTTTGTAGGCAAGCACTACACCATTAGGTTTGTAGAGGATCTCTTTCATCAAAACTCACGAGGTAAGCTTAGAAAAGATTACACCAAGCTTAATTAACCAAGATGGGGGAAAATTTGACAAGACTTGAATTTAGGCCATCATCTTGGAGTTTGAAATCATTTCTCTTATAACGTGTCAATACCATTCCAAGAGAAACTCACAATTTCAATTGTGACCACACTAGCCTCATCACAACTTGAATAGCTTGCTATAGAAATGTGGCATTTATGTCCTAATACTTTTTCCTCAAAATCTTACAATTTCAAAGAAAAAATCACTTGCCACTATTTAAGCACAATACTCCATATATCCTGTGGTCAAAGTGCTATAGTACAAGACACCAAATTCAGTCACACCGAATCAACAATTTCAACAAATACAAGTCCATACCCAAAGGTTAACGCACTTGGAGAAAGCCACAATATTCATCAACACAAAAATCAATGGGATGCTAATTCCAATACCTCAGTAGAATTCTTAGACGCTAAGGTTTCGTGGCTCCCTATCTTGTTGGAGTCAATAGTATGATACTCAAATACTATTATTTAAGTTGCGTTATTGGCATTTAAAGAAACCTTCCATGAGTATTGAGTTAATTGAAATCAGTATACTCCAAGTTGTTCGAAAATGTTGTCTTACTTGATAAATCAATTCCACCTTCAGTTTTGACTTTCCCACTCAAAATTCACTTGGTCAACCGCAACTTGATTGCCATGTGGAAACCTATAATTGTCTTTCTAGCCCTCCTATCCTCCCTAGCTTTCCCTACGTGGATCCTTTTTTGTGATCCCAAACACTTTCTCTTTCCTTGTCATCGTAGACCATAGGATCACGAACGTTCAAAACCTATCATCATCGGTCCCCATTAGTTGATCTTACATAGCTTGAACAAAAAAGGGAAACATGATCTTGCAAAACCCCTGTACAGGACAGTCAAGAACCAAAAGACATCTTCATAAAATCTATGCTACTTAACTATATTCTCATTGATTCATGACTATCATTGATTCATGACTATCATTGATTCATGGATTTTATTTTCTAGTAAGGAGAATTGATACTTCATCATGGCTTCAATTTTCCTTTAGACATGACTCTTTTTGACATTAACACCAGTATAGTTGTCTTCACCAAGTCCTTTAGCTTGACTTCATATAAAAATCCAATTATAATATGGTTGGATTTGGAACTAGTTTTCATCTTATTTTCATGATCGTCTTTATGAATCTAGCAGCACATTTTTATGTTGTTCCAAGACACATTTCTGTTGGAGTTTTATTTGAATGAATCTAGAAGTATATTGGAAGATTTTGAAGGGAGAGTTAAATTTGTTTTGGAACTAGTTTGGTGCCTTTTTATTGAGTATATGGAAAGTTATGATAAATTTACTAAAACTTGCCAGAATCTGTTCCTAGGGTTGTCTGTCGTAAGAAAAATGTCATAACTTTGTTTAAATCTTCAATCTTTATTTGAGAGGTCACAATACTTAGTATATGATTGTATATGTGTGTATGTGTGTATACACATACATATGATTGTATGTGTGTATGTGTGTATACACATACATATGATTGTATATGTGTGTATGTGTGTGTATACACACACATGTACACACATTTGTGTATGTGTGTATATATACACATGTGTGCATATGTGTATATATGTGTGCATATACACACATGTATACACATATACACACGTGTGTATGTGTATATATACACATGTGTGCATATATGTATATACACACACATGTATGTATGTATATATAGAGACGTATACACACAAATTTAAAGAAATTAAATTATAGAATTAAAATTCCTTATGCATCTTCTTAGTCATCTTCCGGGTGAACCAAATAGGTCATCTCATATTTCGGAAATCATTTTCAGAATTTGTATCTTCCAGAATTGTAGCATCTATTGTAATGATGGTTCTATTTGCAACAAACTTGTTAGAAACATGAAAAGAAAACATGTTAGCAATTCCATCATTTGTCTATTGTTTGGGACAGTCACCATAGAATTATTTGGATTGTCTCTCCTCTTGCCTTGTAAGGTTAAAATGACCTTTTTTTCTTCCCTCCGTGAATAGACCCTTACTGTCTTGCACTTGTGCAATGATAGGACACCAATGTTGCTAATTAAGGTTGGTGGGATGATTACGCCTATCTTGAAAAAAGATTGTCAAATCATTATGCTTTCAAATCAATTACCTATCGACGTATCCCTTGCGAGGGAGAGAAGCCAAACACATAAAGAACATGCACATAAACAGGACAACTGAAAAACTTAAATGGAATACACCAAGAAGTACCAAATGATGAATGCTCAATTGTTGTAATGGCAAAGCAATATCAGAACCGTCCATTTCTAGAACTTGATTTTTCTATAGTCCTAATGATTTTTCTTATTTCTTGTCTGTGCTTGGTGACAGGATTTTGAACATTGTTGACATACTTAAATGGAATACACAATACCAAATGATGAATGCTCAATTGTTGTAATGGCAAAGCATCAGAACCGTCCATTTCTAAAATTTGATTTTGTATAGTCTTAATTATTTTTCTATAGTCCTAATGATTTTGAAAATTGTTGACAAAGAGTGTTTCTTTTTTTGATTATAGTATAAATGATTTTTCTATAGTCATAATGATTTTTCTTATTTCTTGTCTTTTGTCCCTTTTTGATTTCCTATGTCTGTGCTTTGTGACAGGATTTTGTCACCTTCTTTTGATGGTATATATCATTCACTCTATGTGGAATACTATTTTGTTCACTATTTTATTTCAGCTTCATATTTCTTTCATTTTTCATATACACAGAGACTACACATGCTGATAAAAAAAATGATCTATTTGATTTAGGTTTACTTTTCATTATTGTAAATGGTTAATATTTCTGATGGTACTCCTTGGTGTATTTCATATAAAAATAATCATATAAAAATAATAAATGTAGTAATGATGGTGCGGTGCATTATTGATATAGGTTCGATGACTCTTGTCAATGTGTCAAACTGTCAATGTGGTGGTGGGCAGTGTGTGTTGAAGATTTCACGGACACTGAACAACCCTGGACGATAATTTTGGTGTTGCCCAAATAGAAAAAAGGTTGCTAATGTGTATATATTTAAAGTTTCTAATGTAAATACTATTCATTATAATATAAGAACTAATGTAGATTGGGTATCACAGGGAAATAATGGCTGCAGATACTTTACTTGGGTTGATGACAACTCATCTGCATCTATCCGCCCATCTCCACTTATCCGCGATGAAGGATTTGAGTGCAAAACATGTCAGGCTAGGGAAAATTCTGAAATTATACTTTTACGATGCCTTCTCTGTATTGTAATCACATATCTTTGTTGCGGCCATATGCAGAGATGAACTCAGGAATTAGTTAGTTTAGTATTTTCATATTGTAACTAATATTTTAATATTGATATGACATAACTTCTCTTTGCCTCAAGTGTGCATATATATGGTTTACATCTTTTTTTAGAATAATTCTTCATGTTTATGGCTCAGGTGAGCCCCAATTTTATATCAATCACATGATTTAATGTATAGTGTTTTCTTGGTTATTCCATTTGTTCCTTGACCTTGACTATGGATTGACTATTATTTTCAAGCTTGAGCGAGGCGTCATACCATGCAGCGTTCGTAGATTTGTACGCAATGCTGATTTACGTTGGAGGTAAACTACATGTGTCATGTAAACAAAATGGTTGAATGCAATCTCTTTTGCGTGTTTTCAAGAGTTTTCCCACCAATACAAGCGTAAATAATGCATTGAACTTAATCTACGGACTCTACGTGCTATGAAGTCTCGCTAAAGTTTGAGCGCAGCGTGGTATGAAGTCTCCCTTTATCCTAGTGAGGGATTGGAATGAGTTCATTTTGGATGCAAAGGAGAATGGGGATACTCAAAGAGGAATTACACCAGCAAATGAGAGAAAGTATAAACACGACAGCTGAGAAACATAAATGCAGATTTCACAACAACTGAGAAACATAATTGTAGGCATCACGGTCACAATTTTTTGGAGACAACGTAATTGAGTTGTATACCCAAGCGATGGAGTGCAAATTCTGCACCTCCGATTCCAAGTTGACACTACAGGATACAAAGACCATAGATAAGGAATAAATTTAGAGAGCGGAGGAGGTCCATAATGACCAAAATAATACAGGACGAACCTCAAGTTAAATGAGGCAACTGCAAACATTTTAATAGATTTTTACTATTAAATAATGAAATTTACATATACTAGTGTTCTAAGCCCCCTCATTACATGATTTATTATTGTAAGCCCCCTCTAACTTACGCATCTAGAAAATGAAACTACAACCTATTGGGATTGAGACAAACCTTATAGAACAACAATAGCTAGGAATGATCGCTTTCAACATCTATTGAATACATCTATAGCTCATGAATACAAGGTGTAGCTCATGAATACAAGGTCCTCCAATAGATGTATTCGATAGATGTTGTAAAGCGATCATTCCTAGCTGCTCTTGTTCTATAAGGTTTGTCTCAATCCCAATAGGTTGTAGTTTCATTTTCTAGATGCGTAAGTTAGAGGGGGCTTACAATAATAAATCATGTAATGAGGGGGCTTAGAACACTAGTATATGCAAATTTCATTATTTAATAATAAAAATCTATTAAAATGTTTTCAGTTGCCTCATTTAACTTGAGGTTTGTCCTGTATTATTTTTGTCATTATGGCCCTCCTCCGCTCTCTAAATTTATTCCTTATCTATGGTCTTTGAATCCCACAGTGTCAATTTGGAATCGGAGGTGCAGAAGTTGCACTCCATCGCTTGGGTATACAACTCAATTACATTGTCTCCAAAAAGATGTGACCATGATGCCTACAATTATGTTTCTCAGCTGTTGTGTCCCAGGACCCCTTATGACCCTTTACGACCATTTACGACCTCTAAGAATACATCTTAGAGGTCTTAAAATGTTGTAAAGGGTCATAAGAGGCTCCTAGGAGGGGCCAGATGAGCTTCCACCTTCACGTGGTTGGCCATGTTAAGTAGAGAATGTTAATTAAACTATTCTTGAAACATAATTGTACGCATCATGGTCACATTTTTTTGGAGACAACATAATTGATTTGTATACCCAGATGGAGTGCAACTTCTGCACCTCTGATTCCAAGTTGACACTGCGGGATGGAGAACAACTTGGAACCGAAGGTGCAGAAGTTGCTCTCCATCGTCTGGGTATACCACTCAATTACATTGTCTCCAAAAAAATGTGACCATGATGCCTACAATTATGTTTCTCAGATAATGTTAAACTATTCTCGAAACAATGAGAAGCTCAATAATTTAAGGTCTCAGTACAAGCACTAGAATTGAGTTTTTTGGCACGGGTTGGGAAAGTTTTGTATATTAACATGCGATAGAGTTTGGGCAAAAAAATCTATCGCATGTTGATATACAAAAATTTCCCAGCCGTGCCGAAATTGATACTGCACTGGCTGAGCACGATGGAGGCATCGATTCTAATGTGAATTGTAGTACTCAAGGTATACATTTTCTATTCGAATTTTGATTAATGAATATTTAATACAAGAAAACATATTCAATTGTTTAAGGTGGATTAGTTGTAATGATGAGACACACCATTTAGATGTTAACTATGACAGTCTCTTGGTTTCAGGCAATGCAGAAGGAGAAACCTAGTTCAATATGCAATCTCAATTCATATACATAGGATATCAGGTGGAGTTGAAAAACACAACAGGGTTGCATTTTTGATAGAGGTCTTTAATTGCGTATTTTAAGTTATAGACCATCGTGAACATTGTAATTTTAACCTATTAAAAAAATGTAAACGTGTTGTGTTTTTTCAACTCCACCTACTATCCGTGCATATTCTGCTTGTGTTGCACGTGCATTCTCGATTTAGAGTGGCAAAAATCTTATTTTCAATGCGAGGGAGAGAAGCCAAACACAAAGAACATGAAAATAAACACAATAGCTACAAAACATAAATGTAGGTATCACAATAGTTGAGAAACATAAATGTAGGCATCATGATCCCAATTGTTTGGAGACACAACATAATTGAATGCTATACCTAGAAAATGCAACACAACCACTACTGCAGTTCTAAGTTGACACTATGGATCCAAAAACCATATATAGATTCCTTATCTTTGGTTTTTGGATCCCGCAGTGTCAACTTAGAACTACAGGAGTAGTGGTTGCGTTGCATCACCTGGGTATACCACTCAATTATGTTGTGTTTCCAAAACATTGTGACCATGATGCCTACATTTATGTTTCTTAGTTGTTGTGTCCCAGGATCCCTTATGACCCTTTATGACCCTTTATGATCCCTAAGAATACATCTTAGAGGTCTTAAAGTGTCGTAAAGGGTCATAAGAGGATCCTAGGAGGGGCCAGATGAGCTTCCACCTTCACGTGGTTGGCCCTGCTAAGTAGAGAATGTTAAACTATTATCGAAACAAAGAGAAGCTCAATAATTTATATTTGAATACCAATTTTGTTCTTATCACATTGTCATTTATAGGTCTTGGAACTAATTAAGTCTAATTTTTCTCAATTTGATTTAACTCTTCTTCCATTTCTTGTATTCAACCATCATCCTTTCTAGCATTGGTAAATTTCTTTGGTTCTATCTTTAAAATAATCAAACCGTTGAAACATTTAAATAGCCTTTTAAACTGCTATTAAAAATAAAATATTTAATCAACATTTACTTACAGATTTGTGTGCTTGTCTAAGTTTGATACACAGATCAAGTTGTGCGACCTTACTTGAATATGATATGTTTTGAAGGTTGTACAACTTAATCTGCATATCAAACTCAGACAAGCACACAAATCTATAAGTAAACGAAGCTTTCTTAGTTAGTTTGAATTTTCTTGAGGTTGTGAATATACACATTGAAAATGCTCTGTTCAATCACCGTCACATTTTTTTAAAACCAAAAATTAGTATTCATTGATTTTTTGACCTTTTGATATTAGTATTTTCGACGAGAATGCTATGCATTCGACATCACTTTCTACAAACTTTGGTCAATACTTCGATGATTACTTCGACAAAGATTAGGTCGATAATTCGACCACTAAGCATGTAGAAATTTTGACGAGGTGTTTTCCTATAGAATAATCGACGAAAAAAGTTTGACAATAGTTTTAGTCATTTGCTCGACCAATTGGTATAAAAAATTTGACTAATCCTTGTCGAAAAATAGGGTAAAATTTACTAGTGATTATGTTGCTTGGGTGCCATTTAAAGATGTTTGGTGAAGGCCGTACTTCATCTACAGGGAGTTGCGGTTGATTCCAAGAAGTTGCATTTTAATTTGTTGAAGATGCATAATTACTTTGGATGCTACGTTTTCTTCTATGGAGGATTGTCAGTGCTTTAGGTGGCTACAGTTATATTTATTGGTGATCCCATTGTGTTCTTTGTTGACTGCAGTATCCTTTCAAAGACTGTGTTAACTTCTGAGGGTGATTTAGAGTGTTGTGTCGTATATGCAATTCTCAGCAAACAAGTACAGGCTGCATTACATCCTTGACATGCTACGTTGGAATTCTTGCAAGTAGCAAATGCAATAAAAGGTGCATCATTAGCATAGCATTCTTGGATATTGTTAATAAAATAATTACTAGCCTGATAAGTAGGAGATATTTTCCACAGCAAGTCAAATTGTGATATTGCTATCAGGATTCGGGATTCAACTGTGTAGTGTTTTGAGTCAAACTCATTGACCCATGTTTCATGAGTAGTGGTTCAAACGAACCCATCTCTCATGAGAATGAATGGAACACTTAGCACTCATTGGATCTAGGTGATACTCACAGAGGTGAAGCATGGGACTTCCCAAGAGGTCACCCATCCTAGTGCTACTCCAGTTTGAGCGTGCTTAACTACAGAGTTTCCTCCATGGCTAAACCCACTCTGCTTGCAACCCCATTTGCAAAACCTTCACCAAGTGTTGTGCCTTATGAACCACTCATTAGAAAGCCCCTTAAGCTCATCAGTTGATAAATAGGAGATATTTTCCACAGTAAGTCAAATTGTGGTATTGCTATTAGGATTCAACTGTGTAGTGTTTTGAGTCAAACTCATTGACCCATGTTTCATGAGTAGTGGTTCACACGAACCCATCTCTCATGAGAAAACTTATCAATTGATGAGCTTAAGGGGCTTTCTAATGAGTGGTTCATAAGGCACAACACTTGGTGAAGGTTTTGCAAATGGGGTTGCAAGCAGAGTGGGTTTAACCATGGAGGAAACTTTGTAGTTAAGTGCGCTCAAGCTGGAGTAGTACTGGGATGGGTGACCTCTTGGGAAGTCCTGATGCTTCACCTCTATGAGCATCACCTAGATCCAATGAGTGCTAAGTGTTTCATTCATTCTCATGAGAGATGGTTTTGTGTGAACCACTACTCATGAAACATGAGTCAATGAGTTTGACTCAAAACACTACACAGTTGAATCCTGATAGCAATATCACAATTTGACTTGTTGCGGAAAATATCTCCTACTTATCAACTGATGAGCTTAAGGGGCTTCCTAATGAGTGGTTCATAAGGCACAACATTTGGTGAAGGTTTTTCAAATGAGGTTGCAAGTAGAGTGGGTTTAACCATGGAGGAAACTCCGTAGTTAAGCACTCTCAAGCTGGAGTAGTACTAGGATGGGTGACCTCCTAGGAATTCCCGGTGCTTCACCTCTATGAGCATCACCTAGATCCAATGAGTGCTAAGTGTTCCATTCATTCTCATGAGAGATGGGTTCATGTGAACCACTACTCATGAAACATGGGTCAATGAGTTTGACTCAAAAAACTATACAGTTGAATCCTGAATCCTGTTAGCAATATCACAATTTGACTTTCAGTGGAAAATATCTCCTACTTATCAACTGATGAGCTTAAGGGGATTCCTAATGAGTGGTTCATAAGGCACAACACTTGGTGAAGGCTTTGCAAATGGGGTTGCAAGTAGAGTGGGTTTAACCATGGAGGAAACTCTGTAGTTAAGCACGCTCAAGCTGGAGTAGTACTGGGATGGGTGACCTCCTAGGAAGTCCCGGTGCTTCACCTCTGTGAGCATCACCTAGATCCAATGAGTGCTAAGTGTTCCATTCATTCTCATGAGAGATGGGTTCATGTGAACCACTACTCATGAAACATGGGTCAATGAGTTTGACTCAAAACACTACATAGTTGAATCCTGATAACAATATCACAATTTGACTTTCTGTGGAAAATATCTCCTACTTATCAACTGATGAGCTTAAGGGGATTTCTAATGAGTGGTTTAAGGCACAACACTTGGTAAAGGTTTTGCAAATGGGGTTGCAAGCAGAGTGGGTTTAACCATGGAGGAAACTCTGTAGTTAAGCACCTCAAGCTAGAGTAGTACTGGGATGGGTGAACTCCCGGGAAGTCCCGGTGCTTCACCTCTGTGAGCATCACCTAGATCCAATGAGTGCTAAGTGTTCCATTAATTCTCATGAGAGATGGGTTCATGTGAACCACTACTCATGAAACATGGGTCAATGAGTTTGACTCAAAACACTACACAATTGAATCGTGATAGTAATATCAAAATTTGACTTGTTGTGGAAAATATATTCTACTTATCAACTGATGAGCTTAAGGGGCTTTCTAATGAGTGGTTCATAAGGCACAACACTTGGTGAAGGTTTTACAAATGGGGTTGGAAGCAGAGTGGGTTTAACCATGGAGGAAACTCTGTAGTTAAGTGCGCTCAAGCTGGAGTAGCACTCAGATGGGTGACCTCCCGGGAAGTCCCGATGCTTCACCTCTATGAGCATCACCTTGATCCAATGAGTGCTAAGTGTTCCATTCATTCTCATGAGAGATGGGTTCGTGTGAACCAGTACTCATGAAACATGGGTCAATGAGTTTGACTCAAGAAACTACATAGTTGAATCCTGATAGCAACATCACAATTTGACTTGCTATGGAAAATATCTCCTATTTATCAACTGATGAGCTTAAGGGGCTTTCTAATGAGTGGTTCATAAGTCACAACACTTGGTGAAGGTTTTGCAAATGGGGTTGGAAGAAGAGTGGGTTTAACCATGGAGGAAACTCTGTAGTTAAGCATGCTCAAGCTGGAGTAGTACTAGGATGGGTGACCTCCCGGGAAGTCCCGGTGCTTCACCTCTGTGAGCATCACCTAGATCCAATGAGTGCTAAGTGTTCCATTCATTCTCATGAGAGATGGGTTCGTGTGAACCAGTACTCATGAAACATGGGTCAATGAGTTTGACTCAAGAAACTACATAGTTGAATCCTGATAGCAACATCACAATTTGACTTGCTATGGAAAATATCTCCTATTTATCAACTGATGAGCTTAAGGGGCTTTCTAATGAGTGGTTCATAAGTCACAACACTTGGTGAAGGTTTTGCAAATGGGGTTGGAAGAAGAGTGGGTTTAACCATGGAGGAAACTCTGTAGTTAAGCATGCTCAAGCTGGAGTAGTACTAGGATGGGTGACCTCCCGGGAAGTCCCGGTGCTTCACCTCTGTGAGCATCACCTAGATCCAATGAGTGCTAAGTGTTCCATTCATTCTCATGAGACATGGGTTCGTGTGAACCACTACTCATGAAACATGGGTCAATGAGTTTGACTCAAAACACTACATAGTTGAATCCTGATAGTAATATCACAATTACTAGCCTGTTGAAATCGAATAATTTATTGTGCATCATGAGATTGAAGTTTTCTCTTCTTATTATTTTTTAAATGATGGAAATTTAAAAAAAGTATAAATGTTTTAAAATACAAGAAATTGCAAATAGAATAGAAATAGTAGCAAGTTTGCAGCAGAGAGCCTGTTGGGCTCTTCACAGTAAGAACAAATGTCTTGAAAAGGAGAAAGATAACATGTTCTTTAATGAATGCTTCATAAATCAGGCTTCATAAATCAAAACACTCATTGAAGGTTTTGTAAGTGTGGGTGCAAGCCAATTGGGCTTGATCTTGGGGGAAATTCCACAGTTAAGTGCCTTGTGTTAGAGTAGCACTAGGATGGGCTCTTGGGGATTCCCAATACTTACATATGCGAGGAGATAATTTCTTGTGCATCATTACTCATGTAATATAGATTAAACAAGATTGACTCAAAAGCTATATGATTGAATCCTACTAAACATCACAAACATTATATATACATGTACAAGAGCGACTCAAAAACTATGTAGTTGAATATTACTAAACATCACAAACTTTATATATACATGCACAAGATTGACTCAAAGACTATGTAGTTTAATACTACTAAACATCACAAACTTTTTAATATGTATATTTGTGTGTGTATGAGTGAATTATTTATGCTCATAAGAAATGGGTTCTTGTGAACTATTATCTATGAAATATGGATTGATTAAGATTGACATACATATGTATACATATGCACATACACACATATCTCCAATTTGTTTCCATGCAACTTTGTTTCATAAATAATAAAATAATTTAAAACTAATAATTCAAGAAAATTGTATAATACTTGGAAAACCATGTGGTTTGGTGGTGATCTAGTTCTATCTTTCCATATCCTTCCTCTTGCTTCTAGGATGTGTAAACGATCATATCATATACATGTCATCATAGTTACAAACCGAGGATTTCTGATTTCATAATGTTCATACTTTAGTTGGTGACATAAATTTGGATAGGATCTTGCTGTTCTAAATTAGAAATTAGACTTGTACAAATTGAAAATATAATGGGATTCCCTTCTTGGTAAAAATAAACCCATGCACAAATATAGATCTTATGATTAGGTGCCCCAATAAATGATGTAGCACTAGTGTCAACACTTTGACAATATGCTATGAGATCATGCCACACTCAAAACTTGCGATTTCATTGACTGCAATGCCAAACCTCTATCCCAAGGCCATTAGATGTTATTTATAGAAGGTGAGCCATCAAGGAAACAATTTGTCATTTCAACTAAATCACTGGCTTCCAAAGAGAGTGCCCAGATCAAGGTCAAGAGGACCATTCAAATAAGTACCACCTTTCATGTGTTTTGAGTGGAACTCTAATCATTTGACTAATGAACTGGTCAGACTGGGTGCTCCATAGTGCTCGTGATAGAAGTCCAAGATGCTTTTCCCAGTTGATGTTGTAACTCCAATATCAATGCTCTCTTATGCCCATCATAATACAAATGCAAAGTGGAGTGGTGCAGTGTGTTATTAAGAATCTTGAGATTTATTCCAAATGTTGCACCCCTTTTCATAGGAGGTCAATTTTACAACATATTGTACACTAATTAAATATTACAAGGACTTGCAAAGTGTACACTATGTATTCTCAACAACAATGAATCATTTAGGCCTAGTATGAGGTTCTAGAGTTGGATGTTGGAAGAGCACCATAAGCTCCAATTGATTAAGTCCCCAAAGCTGTAGAAAGCAAGATCATTTGCATCATAAAGTTTTGAAATCCAATTAGCTGATGGTTTTGTAGAACTTGTTTGTCTCTAAGATACAGGTCGATGATGTATGATTTATGGCCAAGTTTTAGAGAGATATTACGTGAAATTTCTTGTTTTCTGACAAACTCTAAATTAAGAACTAAACATCTTGGGTCTCAAGAGACTCCCAATATTGTAGGTGGAATATTTAACTAATAACGATCAAAGCACTGAAGTGTCTTACACTTGTCACATGGATTCATTTAGTCAAATTGATTTGAGTCCCCAAGTGATAAATACAACTATTAATTTCTTTCTTCTTACAATATACAACTTTGCATCATATGTCAACTTATTACAATTTCTATATGTAACTTGTACATTTCACATTACATAATTCTTACATATATACAAGTTATTAAAATAAATAACTTCCAGTCGACTTACAATACTTATACTCTTCACAAAATATAAAATCAATTCATGCTGCCTTAGGGTTAACATCTAGGATGTTGCCCCTACATAGTTAAGTCATTATTTTGATAAACAAAATAATCCCTTAACTCAATGTAATCATATTCTGTCTTCTGCTCTATTAAGGTCAGCTCAACACTGTCTCTGTAAATCTTTAATATCTTCTTCCGTACATGCCGTATAGACTTGCGCTCTCATATGTGGCTTTGATATACATAGAATGATCCATGTTCAAGTGTGCATGCACTGAACCTTCTTCTATGAACATCACTAATCAAATCTGTCTCCGATTAGATTGGTAAACACTATTGTACTTAGACAATTTTCTAATGCGCTCATACAAGACTGCTTCCTTCAATTATGCTATCTTCATGCTGAGTATATGTTGCCATAATGAAAACATTATGATATCCTACTTAGCCAAATTGCCAACAGTGTACACTCAAATGACCAATGTCCTTCTCCACAATTGTAACAAGTTCCTCAGAATCCACCTCTGCTATAACCACCTTGGTAGTTATTGCCTCTTCCTATAGCTGAAATTTCACCTTTCCACTTGGTCTTGCCTTTATCCAGATTTGTCTTGTCCTAATCAGATCTATTATTTTCACAATAGGATCTACCTCTTCCTCTAGGAAATCTACCACCTCTTCCTCTTTGTCTTTGCTCATGTCTTTTGTTCAATTTCTCCTCAGCTTTCAGGGCAATCTAATAAGTTTCCTCAATGTTTTCAACCTTAACCAAACTAATTTATTTTTGGATGGAAACTCTCAATCCATTCAGGTACCTAGCAATTCTTTCCACTTCATCTTCATCATGTCGAGATTTGATATCTAATCTATAGAATTCCTCAGTATAATCTTTTACTGAGCTATCTTTCTACCTCAAACTTTGCATTCGCCTAACTAGGTTAATCTGATAATCACATGGTAAAAACTTGCCTTTCAACTTATTTACCATCTTATTCCATACCTTGATTTTGTCTTTGCCTTTCCTTTTTCTATCCAATTGTAGATGCTCCCACCACAAGGATGCATGACTCTTCAACTTTGTGCTTGCAATCTTCACCTTCTTTTCCTCGGGGACATTTTCATACTCAAAATTCTTTTCCATCTCAGTGATCCAATCCACCAACTCATTTGAATCCAAATTTCCACTGTACTTAGGAGGATTGAAATGTGGTGTAGACTTTAGATTTTTCAAAGCCTTCAAAAATATTTCGTTACCCTGATCCATCACTGGTGCAGGTTTTGCATCACCTTGTTCTTATTCAATTTCTTCATCACTAACATCTTCAAGATGTCTGTCTTCCTCTACGCTGGGCTATCTCAACAACTTCTAACCTAGCAGAAAGTTGTCTCAACATGTTTGCCAATCTTGGATCTGCATCTCGCCTCCCATGAACCATCCTGAAAACCCTATGCAATTATAGGCTAGATCACAATTTGCTACCCCACAACTAACATCAACTAGGGTTTAACAAGAAGGAACCCTCAAACCTAGATTCATAAATCTAGATCCAGATCTCAACCTTCACTCTGATACCACGTGACACAAGGTAGGACAGGAAGAGGGGCCAAAGGCACACCCTAATCGCAATCCTCCTTGCAGAGATCACACACAGAAGAAATTACACAACAAGTGAGAGAGAGAATGCATAACATATCCTTAATTATTAACAAATCACCTCATACATGTCGGGCTGTAATGCCTTCCCGATTAGGGCCAATATATCAAATTCAATTATAATAGTCCTCCAACATCTGAGGATTCAGAAACTATCTTCCAACTTCTAAGTGATACCTCTATCAACTACCTTCTAAAACCGATACCTAAAACTACAACCAATAACTACATTTATACAAGAGGCTACTGAAACAAGTCAGCCTTTAGATCCATCATTAGCAGAATGAATGACCAGATCTAGGTCCACATGCTTCCCAATGGTTGGTATCAACATTAACTCCGCGACCATAATTAAATTCACAAGTAAGCCTTAATAGGAAACCAAAACAAACTACTTGGTAAGAAAGGTTAATTGAGTGCCAAGAAATAACCGACCAACTCGATCAAAGAAGAAACCGAGCAACTACTAAGCCAACTCAGTCAAAGAAGGAACTGAGCAACGCAGAAAAATCAAACTTATTTTTGATGATATAGGATTGCCAGGGACCTGAGATGCTCCTGCATCAAAATGTGGGCCCGATGGTGACATGTGGTGTGATCTTGGGATCTTGTAATCAAAATGCCAATGAGAGAGAAGACACCATGGGATCACATAATGTTGAATGATGAGCAAGGAGATGTGCTAGTCGATGTGTGTGCTAGGTGTTACAAAGATGGATTTGTGGACAAATTAGGAGCTATTGTGTGGCAGTCATGGAAAGTGGATCAGGTTGACCACTGTTGACCGAGTTGGAAAGTGAGCAGAATTTCAAAGGGGCTAAGGCAGACAAATACAAAGAATGAAGGTTCTTTAGGAGATGATTAAAGGAGGATATTTATCAAAAAATCAAAGATAAAACATAATGAGACTAAATTAATTGCAATTGTAGAGGATGAGTATAGTGAGTGGGTACATATATATATGTGGAGGAGTAAAAGTACTATGTCATAATGAAATTTTTTCTAGTGTTACATCATTTTGAAAAGTTAATACATCACTTGAAGCTACTATCAAATCATCATGGGTTTGATTCACAAGTCTACATCAATAGGGATGTGCTTGAAGATGCACAAAGAATACTCTTTTATTACAACTTCTATCTTGTACTATCTAAAGTTTTCTTCTACCCAAGAATGTAAAATTTTGACAAGTGGCATTTCTAGCCCATAGCTTGTTACTACCCTTGTTCCTATAAAAGGGTAGTCAAGGACATGAGAAAGGGTCCTATTTTGTATATTCAGATAGATTTTTTGAGTCTATTGGTCCATATTTTTTGTGTTTTTTGATGTATGTGTACTGAAAATACCAGAGAAAGGTGTGGAGAAATAAGAATTAGTGTAGTTTGTTGCAGTTTCTATGTATTTTAATCATTATCAAATATTGTATCACAAGTATAGCTAAATTTAATGAAATCTCAGAAACATTTTCTGATTCATTTATTCTCTTGTTGCAAATCTTATGTGTTTTGATATGATTGGATGAAAGATCCTATTATTTCATTGTATTTTTATGATGTATGTGGTGGATTTATGATTAAATTCAAAGAATTAATTAAAATGCTTGAATCTCAACTGCAAATCTATAGGATATTGTTTTAGGATTGTGATAAGTAATATTGGTCAGAGAATTATAGATTAACACTTTGTAATGAAAATGTGTTATGAATCACATAGCTATACTTCTCAAACTTGTGGTAGGATTTCTTGTGTTTAAATGAATCTATTACCCAATGAATAAGGCACTGATCTAAGCTAGGGTTTTCTTTACACTTAGTTACATTTTCTACACAGAAAATCTTAAATCAAATTAAAAAATATCTTTATTTTATGTTTTTGTTTTCTAAGAAAGTTGATAGATTAATCTCATACTCCATGCAAGTCGATGTTCAATGGGTGATTGTTTGTTACCTAGTATCTCCTTGTTATGTTGAGGCTTACATGAGATATCTTCTTTTGTGATCTTATAGCACAAATTATTACAGGAAGTTGAAGAAAGATCATAGGTACACCCACCTTGGTTTTGGAGAGCCAAACATGTAGAAGGGATTTACTGAACACCTTGTTGGTTGGTCCAAGTCCATTTAGTTTTCCATCATATACGTTAGCCACTTCTTAGATATTTAGGTGGGTAGCTTGGTAGCATTTTATATGTGTAAACCCTATCAAACCAGGAACCATCAAAGTGGAAACTCTACTGGGGAGAGTTGCAGGTAACTTCATCCATAATAAGCTTGAGTAGATCTCTCTTGGAATGTGAAGAAATTTTACCCAGTTGAGTCTCTTTGTTGGGAAATTTCTAGAGAAATTGTGCTTTGTTTTGCAATATTTGTAGTCAAACTGTTAGATTTGAAATCTCTATGTCCTTCTGTTTCATGTTGATATTGCCAATTTTATAATAGTTGTGAAATTTCATAAAGAAGATATACATCACTTTTTCCCAAATATTTTGGGTGGCGACTCAAAGGTTATACCAGTACATGAATTTGAATCATATCTGTATTAATACATAAAATGAGTAAGTAGAAGAATACTAGGGCCTTTATGAAGCAACATTGTGAGGTCACCTTAGAGGGTGAGCTTCCAAAATGCTCAAAGAAAAGATGGACCAAGAGGGATAGAAAATCTAACAGTTCTTCTACATCATGAAGACCAAAATTTGTGAATATAGATAAGTCATTACATCTGGTCCCTGAAAGAAATGAAACCTCTTCTAAAAGTTTAGAATTAGATAGTCTAGGTTTCTTTGATGATTTATTTAGCACACCCATACAAGAAGAGGTACGATAACTTGAAAAGGGAGTCAATCAAGCTCAATAAACTGAAAAAAGAAGAGGGGGGAGTAGTAGTCAAGGTAATCAGGAATTTTTTTTATATGATAGGCCTCCTCCTCCACCTCTTTCTGTTGACTATCCTTATGTAAGAGTTGGGGATCGAAGGGATGTAGATCTGATAAATATAGATGATTCTTCTAGTTCTGATACTACTTTACCAAATCTAGTTGAGTTATTTGGAGATGTCAATGCCCTTAGAAAAGAGGTACATGAGAAAATGGAAATAAGGAAACAAAGAGAAAAGGAAAGAGATTTGGTGCAAGTCCTAAAGGTCTAAGTAAGGATGTGGTTGGAGATTTGAACACATTGAGAAATCAATGCCAAGAGAGGGAACACATTTTACATAGAAATGGATTTGAGAAAGAAGGTCATGTCTTGAGGCAAATCCTTAATTGGGAAAATGAAAGGATTTCTAGACCTAGTGTTTCAAATCAAGATAAACTTGTGACATATGAAAGTAAGGTTGATATAGGCAAAGGTAAAAAAAAGTCACTAATATTAAGATTAATAATCCTAAAAATTTGGGTGAAATCTCTTAGCGCTTGCCAAAGGAAAATTTGGAGTTATAAAAATCCAAGAAAGAGAAGGAGGATATAGCTAAGGAATTGGAAAAAATAGAGGTTGAGGATACTATTGCTGAGATGAAGAAGAAGATTTCATTTGTAAAATCTTCTACAGTAACTAGCACTTCTTTAGGGGATGCCTACTTATTTCAAGGAGCATTAGGACCTAGTTCTAATGTTGTTAACACAAATTTAGGAGGTCTGAGTTTTTCTCAAGGAACTAACCTTGGAAGTGCTGAGAAACAAAGTGGAAACAATGCTAGTGCTAGAATGAGTGGTCAAAACACTAGAGAAACATTCCAAAGGAAGCATATCCATCTTGAGAGGCATAGGTAGTTGTACTTTGATGGAATTCATGGATATCCTAATCCGATTCAAAATGAATTGAGAGATAAGACAAGAAATTTTGCTGGAAAAAATGCTATCACATGAGAAGAGCACCCCAGAGCATTTACTGATACATTGAATGATTACGAGGTGGAACATGAGGATGTGGTTATGAAATTGTTTGTGAAATACCTAGTTGAAGATGCAAGGGATTGGTTTAGGGGATTTCCTAATGACAACATTGGTTCATGGGAGGACTTTGAGAAATGCTTCAAGGAGAAGTGTGGTGATAAAAATAATGCTAGTTTCATGCTAAATGAATTCAATTACATTAAGAAATCACCAAATGAGGTTGTTGTAGATTTCAATATAAGATTCCAAAAGGGTATGCACAAATTATTCCAAGTTATGAGACTAGATGAGAATGTTTGTTTGACAATATATTTTAATGCATTTGATGGAATGATTGCATAGCTACTGAGAGATAAGGAGCCTCACACTCTAAGAGATGAATTTAGGGTTTCTATTAACATTGAGAGTAACCGAAGGGCTTCTAATAAGCTTGGGAGAAGAGATGACCCCAAATTTATAAATAGAATAAGTAATAAGAAATATTCTCACAAGACTCTAGGATCAAGGAAGCAGGATGATGATAAGTTAGATATGGTACTAATTTCCTTAATTGATTTGAAAAGAAACAATATAAGGAATGATAAGAATGTTAGGTAAGACAAGACTCAGCTCAACAATAATTTCAATAGGCAACTCAGATTGCAGAACTACCCTTACAATACTCAATGGAAAGATGGAAAGCCCATTTAGCCAACTGAAAGGAGTAACACTAATGATAAATTAACCCTAGATCCATTGTAGAGGAATAGTGTTAATTTTATTAATGATTCATCTTAGTGTATGAATTGTCAATCACCCCATGCACCAGAATTTTGTGCAGTTGCACAATCCATTTCTGCTAGTGAAGAAGTTGGTGAAGAACCAAAGGAATCAAGGATGGGAAATGATGATTTTAGTTGCAAAATGGCTAATTCTTACCTTGAATATGTAAGTGACATCTCAAATTCTTAATCACAAGAAATTTACATGAATGAACAAAGAAGAAGGGGTGAATCTTACCATCAACATGTATTTTCTGATGATGAGGATGATTTTGATGATCAAAGGTGCAATGCTGAACATGGAGCTGACAGGGTTAATCTAAAATGACCATCTTAGGAAGAGATTGAAAAAAATACTGCTACTATGGTTTCTCAAGTCAAGAGAAACTATAATTGGAGAAATAAGATAGTGGTAAACTTGATAGCATATTTATTAAGGAGCAGAAAGATAAGGGTAATGTTGCCAAGAATGAGAAAGAAAAATTTGTTATCAAAATTAAAGAAACCAAAGGAAAGAAATGGAAACCAAAGCAGGCTAAGGTTTTGCGGCCTAGGATTATAGCATCCAAAGAGAAAGCTAAAGAAGTTGGCAAACCTGACACACCTACCCAAAAGGACTAAGAACATAAGATTGTTACTCAAAACGCCAAGGTGAAAGATGAAAAGGAGATGCCAGGTATGCAGTTTGAATTTCTAAATTATACACTTGTTGACATGTTGTAATTACTTTCACATATTACTATTAAAGTTCCTTTAATAGAAATGAGGAGGATAGAAGAACATAAAATTAAAACCATAGCTTGGGTAAATAGTATTTCATCTGATAAAATTAAGCTAGTAGGTGAGTCTAGTTTAGAAAATGAGGAGCTAAAGAAGATAAATAAGGAAATTGTGAGAATTTCCTCTTAAATTCATCAAATATATATTTAGACCATACCGTGAATGCATATCTGGATAATATTGATCCCTTTTTTCTTAGTTTTATAAAAAAATGGTAAAACTGTGAATAATTGTATGATAGACTTAGGTTCATCAAATATTGTAATTGCATATAAAATCATGGAATCTTTGGGTTTATAGGTAGATACTAGCCAATGTAGGTTTTGTGCACTAGAATCTAGGGATGTTCATGTGATTGGTACCATTAAGGCTGTGCCATATAAGCTGGTTGCATTCCCTGAAAAGAAACTTAACCATAAGTGTACTGGTTGTGGACATTCCCCCTCATTAGGGAATGTTGTTATCAAGGAAACATAGTGCTACCATGGGGGGAATTTTACAATGTGATCTATCTTTTCCTACCTTTTTTATTGATGACAAATATGTGAAAGTTGAAAGGGATCCAAGAGTATCTCACATGATTGAGAAAAATGTAGATGATGGCATGAATTTCTTTGTGGCTACTGATATAAATGTATTTAGGGATAAAGAACTAGATTTAAATGAAGAAAAGAAACCTGCATTACTGACAAAAGAGATTGAGAATAGATATGATGATGGTGAATTATAGACTATGTATTTTGATGGTGCTACTTCAAAGGAGGGGTCATTTACATGAGTATTATTGGTCTCACCGAGTGTATGAAATTACAAGTTTTCATTTATTCTAAGTTTCAATTACACAAATAATGTGGCATAATATGAGGCTTTGTTACTTGGTCTGAGACTAGCAGAGAAACATAGAATCAAAAATATCAAAGTGATTGGAGATTTAGAGTTAATAATCTCCAAGATCAGATTGAAATATGCATCAAATAATAAGAGATTGAAGAAATAGAAAAATGTAGTATGGGATGAACTTGAAATTTTTGATGCATTTGGGATAGATCGGATGGAGAGAAGCAACAAAAAATGGCAGATATCTTGGCCAACATTTCTCTAAGGCCAGAAGATATCACCTTTGCAAGGATCTCAGAAGTGGAAGTCCAGTCTAGACTGTCCATCCCTGATAATATTGAAAACTGATAGGTGTTTAGTGATGACTAGGACATTCTAAGATTTTTGAATTGTGAAGATAAATCTTCTTTCCAAGAAATTGATTTCAACGTCTATGTTGAAGTGAATGATGGGAAAGAAATAGTTTTTGGTAATGAGATCATATAGTTGAAGACTAACAAGGAACTAAAGGGTGTAGTAGTACTTGAGAAGGTATTTGATAATTAGGACAGAGTGAAAAGTGCTGCTACTACAACAAATCCCAGTGATTTGGAGGAAATTAATTTAGGGACACAAGAGGCACCTAAGAAGGTGGTACATTGGAAAAAGGTTTTCCCCAAAGATTAGAAAGATGCTTATCGGCTTGTTAAGAAAATATAGGCATTTTTTTGCATGGTCCTATGATGATCTAAAAGGATACATAGAATATTTGTTTCAACATGTCATTCCATTGAAGGAAAATGCTAAGCCTTTTAGATAGAAGAAGAGTCTCACAAATCTAACCCTTGCACCTGAAATTTGAGAAGAACTGATGAAACTCAGGGATGCAAAAATCATTAAAACTATCAGACACTCATCATGGGTTTCTAATTAGTGAAAGTAAGAAATAATAATGGAGATATTAGATTTTGTGTGGAATTTAGAAACCTAAACATATCTTCATTGAAGGATAATAATGGGCTGCCCAACATGTAAGCGATGCTACAGAGGGTAGCTATTTAGAACTTATGTCAATGATGGATGGGTTCTCAGGCTATAACCAAGTGGCTTTCAAGGAGTTATAACAATATAAAACCACATTTACCACATCTTGGGGAACATATGTCTATGTGAGGATGCCTTTTGGTTTGACAAATGCCAAGGAAACTTTACAGAGGGCCATGGATATGGCTTTTGCAGAGTTCATTCATGATTTAATTGTGGTTAATCAGGGTGACTTAACTTCTTACTCTAAGAGTGAATAATTTTTTTTTGAGTACTAAGAGAAGATTTTCATCAAGACATTGGAGTAGAGAGTATCTTTAAACCCAAGGAAATGTGCATTTGGGGTTATTAAAGGGAAGTTGTTGGGGCATCTGGTTTCAAAAGAGGGGGTAAGGATAGACACTAAATGAGTAGAAGAAATTGATATGATATGACAAGGAATAAATATGAAGGGAATTCAATCATTCTTTGGGCAGGTCGATTTCCTGAGAATGCTTGTGACAAATTTTACAGAAATTAGCAGACCCATATCCAAAATGATAAAAAAGGGTGCTCAAATAAATTGGGATGGAGAGTCTACTATTGAATTTATTTCCATTAAAAGGGAAATTAAGGAAGCCCCAGTTTTAAACTCCCCTGATTATACCAAGTCGATGCAAATTTTCTCCTTTGCATATTTTCACATAGTTATTGCAGTACTACTGCAAAAGAACACTGGGGGATTTGAGCAACCAATTGTATTTTTTAGAAAATTCCCACAAGCTGCAAAGTTGAAGTGTGAGATAAATGAGAAGAAATCCTATGCTCTAGTGAAGGTATTCAAGGCTTTTAGATGTTTCCTCGTGGGAGCTACTATTGTAGCTTATGTTCCTAGTGTTGTTAAAGACATCTCAACCCAACAAGAGGTCTCAGGGAAAAGATGCAGATGGATCAACAAAATTCAAGAATTCAACATTGAGATCCATATTACTAAACTGGTTAGAGGCCTGGGGTTGGAAAAAATGATGGCTAATACAAATCTTGATGCCAATCAGATTAACCAAGTTGAAGAAGAGCACATAGCATATCTCTTTGATATGGAAGAGTGTGATTGGTATAGTGATGTCATTTTCTACTTGCAAAAAATGAAGTATCCACCAAGAATGGAAGAAAGAAAAAAAAGAACCCTAAAGATACATACTATTAAGTATACCATTATATCTGGCAAGTTGTGGTGGAAGAATGTTAATAGAATCATGTTGAAATGTGTGAATGAAACCCAAGCTGCAAAGGTGTTAGAAGAGATGCATAGTGGAGTTTGTCAAGACTATTATATGGAAAATATAACTATGCACAAGGTATTAAGAGTAGGATTCTAGTGGCCAACAATTTTCAGAGATGCACATCAGTTGGTTAGAAAGTGTGATGCATGTCAATGGTTTTCTAGAAAATTGAGGTTTTCAGGGAACATGCCTTTGATGCTAGTTGAAGTGTAGAATCCTTTTCATCAACGGGGATTAGATTTTGTGTGAGAAATCACAAAAAAATCCAGTGGTGGTAACTCATGGATCTTAGTTGCAAATTCTTATTTTACTAAGTGGGTGGAAGCAATCCCAACCAAGAGACCAACTAGCAAGGTGGTGACAATTTTTTTTCTTAACATCATTAGTAGATTTGGATGTCCAGAGAGAATTGTATCTGACAATGAAATGTGTTTTAGATTAGATGAATATCATGAATTTTTTTAGTAAGTTTGGTATCCAAAAATCATACTCATCACCCTACCACCCACAAGGAAATAGACAAGCTGAATCAAGTAACAAGAGCCTATTGAAAATAATCAAGAGAATCCTAGACAAAAACAAGAGGGGCTAGGATTCAAAATTATCATTAACAGTTTGGGAAGACAAAGTAACTATAAAGAAGGCCATTGGCTGTTCACCTTTTGATCTAGTGTAATTGAATCCATGGTAGACTTCCACGAAAAAACATGATGGAGATGTATTGATTCATCCAAATCTATGATGAAGAAATTAAGGATGAAATTCAATTGAGGATGGATGACCTAATGGAGTTAGATGAAAATAGGAGAGAAGATAATGTTAAAAATGTCAAACTACATTTGCAAGTTAAAGGATTGTATGACAAGAAGACCCATGAGAGAAAGTTTGATGTTGGTAATACTGTGCTACTATGGGATGCCAGAGGGGAAGATAAAGGAAAGCATGGAAATTTTGATCCCATCTGGTTAGGACCATATATGATTCATGGGAAATAGGGTGAAAATTCATATTTCCTCAGTGAAAAGGCTGGAGACGTTCTGCAATTTCCTATTCACAGACAATTCCTGAAACATTACTTCTCTTGAAGTAGGTCTTTTCCATGAGTGATAGATTTAAGGTCGGTATCATATGTAAATTATTGTATATAGGGTTTTTTCTGTCATTGTCCATATTTTTTTTTATAGTTTTTCTGGTCTTCTCTCCTAGTGATCCTATGGTTCTCGCATCACTCTTGCATCATGATGATCCCTAGATAGAACCACTATTGGTACTCTCAAATTCTTGAGATTACCATGCTATTTTTTGGAAGGAGCCCTTTGATATTTTGAGTAAGTGCCTTGTTCTAGCCTTCAAGCATTCAAGAACAAAATATTGTCTGATACAAAGAACATTGAATAAAATATTGGAAAGAGGATTTATCAAATAATATGGGTTATTGAGTAAAAAAAAATAGATGGTATTGAATAAAATTTTATTCAATAAGGCAGGCTATAGAAAGGATTTTCTTGTGGGGTCCAGTATCTAGTATCAAGAAAAATACAGCTTCAAATCAGATAAAAAAGAATTATGCTGAAGTTTCAAGCTATTTGAAAAGGAATCAATAGATGGGACCCATTTGTCTTGGGCATCGAATAAAATCAGGTTTCAACCAAGGTTCTTCATGAGGCAGGGCCCACATTTATGAAGTTACAATCACGAGAAGGAAAAGTTATCAAAAATATGATGTGTTGATGAAACATTTGAACTTCAAGGATATGCTAAGTAGATCAATGCAAATATTTGATGTCAGGGGTGCAAGTGATCAGGAATAGAAGTGAAGGAAGTGAAACCTTGAAGTCCTAATTGGAAATAGAAGCAGAGGAAAGAAAATACCGAAATATGTAAAAGAATATTGGGGCACATGCATTTAGAGAAGAGAATTGGAAAAGGAGGAAATTTGATGCTCAAAGTGTCAAAATTTAGAATTGGAAGAAAAGTAGGGAAAATCCCAAAATCCCAATTGGAAATAGAAGCAGAGTAGGGAAAATCCCCAAACTATGAAATCTTGATTAGGGCCCATGCTTTAGAGAAGATAATTGTCATTTGGGGTGCAAAAAAGTCATAATTGGAAGTAGAGTAGGGGAGATCACAAAATCCCGAAGGGAGGACTTTAAAGTAGTACATCGTCCATTGGCAAATGTGGATGAACTGATTGCAGGCCTGAGAGTTCCATCAATAATTAGTAATATCTCACAAGTTTATAAATATTATCAAAATATTAACAAAATGACTAAAAGAGGTATTGAAAATGTCATGAAAGTTGTCAAACTCTCTCTAAACATTGATTCGAACTTGGAAACTACCTACAAACTACTGATGATTAAGAAGAGAATTAGTTTGGTGAAAACTTCTAATAAAGTTTTAAATCTCATCCAAGGCAATGTTGTAAAGGTAAACTAAGATCTATCAATAGTTTCGAGGAACTTAAGAACCACTTTTAAAAAACCAAAAAAATATGGATTGTAAAGACCTCCATATTATTAAATTGTCATAATAAACAATGTACACATAAATAACCATTAATTAAATCAATTTTCTCAAATATATAAAAGAATATAGACATGAAAAGTTATAATTCAAGATAAATTATGAGGACATAAGCCAATAACAAGGAAAACTAGAAGGAAATGTAAATTTCTTTACATTAGACCAGAAGTTTGAATACATAGAGTATATAAAGTAAAAATTATGAAGACAACCATGATAGGAACTCCTAACATCTATCTTCTTAAAGAAAACCATGGGGGAGAACATTGTGTTAGGAATGGGAACACTGAGAGGGGGGGGGGGGGGGTGGTGAATCAGTGTTCACTGTATTTTAACCTTTCTCTTTAATCTTAATGCTAAACTTAAATGCTTAAGTATTGAATTAAACATTCACATAAACATGAAACATGAAATTAACACATGACACCAATATGGTTACGGGGAAACCCAAATAGGTAAAAACCCCGGTGGGACTTGATACCCACTAATATTATGCACTAGTATTTTGTGATCCTTGTTAGAAGATCCTTTACTGTGTTAGGAGTAGCTTTACAATGCTTTAAGTACAGTAGACCTTGTTCAGGGTTAGACCCTGTTAGGAGTCTTTTACAATGATCCCTGTTAGGGGAGTGGACTCACTGTCCTAGAGCTCACTACTCAAATGATGAAGGCTACAACCTTCTGAATTCAGATACACACTATATCTGTAGGTGAACTGTCACTATGACACTGCTTGTCAGATCAATTCCTTTGATGCGCTAATGCTTTGAACTCTTGCAAAGCTCTAATACATCTTATTATCTCTTTGCATACCTCTAATCTACTTAACACAACTCTGTTACAACTTCCATGCCGAATACAATGGGTGCATCTTATATTTATACGCTCATATAATCAAAACAATTAGGTCGACCCTATAACTAATTACAAACAATGCTTCCAAATGAATTGGCTTAAGCGTGCTTACAATCATACATATATATATGTCGGCAACCTAAATACAATGGGCACATGGCCTTTACAACATTACATTATAATCGCAAACCAAAATGCTAACTGTCGGCTCTATGCTTTGTTCTCTACTGGCACACATTGGCTGTGCAACTTCAAATGACTATAACTTTCACATCTTTGCATATCTACTTATGCGCTCATAGAATAAGCATAACTATAGTCTAACAAACTTAACTTCTAGGGCACATACCATAATTCATCTATACACACATGCGCTGATGCTCTGAGCTGCAGGAACTCTGTACACTGTCCAATCTTCAACACTTAACTAAATTTTGATCTTTACACTAAGTGCGCTGACTCCAAACTACTATATGACTTTTTTCCATAATGAAAACACTATATCTAGTCATATACTTCAGTATAGACAACTTGCCAAAAATCTCCCCCTTTGTCATTGATGGCAATAAAGGAATATGGCCAAGTCTCTAACTATCCTTAACATAAAAACTTTTGTCTTCTATACATTTTTATACATAAAATTATATCTCCCTATACATATATATACTCCATATTCTATACAACTTACCCTTTGACATTAATGACAAAGGTATATCAAAAAATTGTCTCTATACATACTCACTGAGGGAAAACATCTAGATATGCAATCTTGAGGTTTTGGATCTCCTTCTTCCAAAAGGTTATCAAAGAGTTAACTATCTGGAAATGGGCACATAATGCATATTGAAGCTTCTCCAGCTTCTCCAAGTCACTGATGGGACCATGATCATAAGTTATCATGGTGGCATCAATCTCCTTTATATTCTGATTGAGGATGTCTAAGGAGGGCACAAGACCATTCCTCAACTGAGTTTGTCTGAACCTTATCCTTGATATCTCTTTTTCTTCCTCCTCAATCTTGTCTATCTATCCTTGGTAGACATTGTTGCACATGTTCACATTGGTGGATGTGTCTGTTACTGAATTCTTTACCTGCTCAATCATTGCTTCTACCTCTTTTATCTTCTTGAAATGAGCATCAGTGAGTTTATCTTGGTCCATGCATGCTGCAATGATCCTTCTTCCTTCATCAACAAATTCTTTCAGTGATGCTAGACTAGACTTAAGAGAATTAAAGTCTAGTGCAAAGTTTCTCATTAGTTCATTGGGTCTCTTCTTTAAATACTTCTCTTCTGCCACTTTGGACGCAGATTCTTTTAGGCTAGAAAAATTGCTTTTGAACTGTGAGAGGACTGTACTCACATCATCAACCGAATTTACTTTTTGCACTTTCATATTTTTTGGCAGAAAACTGTTCAAAATATTCACTGATTCCACAAGGAGAGGATTTCTCATGACTTGCTTCTCCTTTGCCTTCTCCATAGCCAGGACGCTGAACTTAATCAGGTCTTCTTCTTTCCAGAAGTCCAAACTGCTTGTGTCAGGTGTCAAACTTGATAACAATGTTGAGGAGGGAGTGATGGGAGTGCTATCCATCACTTATTGTTTCACCTTGATCAATTCAACATATGTTTCATCTTTACTTTCTTTTTCCTTTACTTCTTTCTTTTCTTCCTCTACTTCTTCTTTCTTTTCTTATTCTTTCTCATCAGATATGTCTTCAATGTGTATTTCTTCTTGATGAGTGGGACGTGAGATGATACATAAGATTTTGGCTTCTTGTGTGCTCACAAGAGCTTGCTCAAACTTATCTAATTCTATGTCAGTGGCCGCCATGGTTATCTCTACATTGTCAATGACAATAGTACTATCTTTGTGTGATTCTAGGATGGGCGCAGACTTATCTGCTTCTATTTGAGTTTCTACTATGGGCGTTGAGTCTTGAGGACCTGTCACTGGTACATTAGAGGTCTCTGTTGTTCTATCTTTCTTACTAGGTGCATGAGTGATGGGCGCAGTAGGTAGTTTTATGTGTTGTTCTAATAACACCTTTTCAAAGGCCTTCTCCATTTCCTTCGTTATTTGCTCATAGTCTTTGTTCATGATGTGTAGAGTTCTCATCTTTGTCCTTAAGTGCGGCTTCACCAAATTTAATATCAGTGCCTCTTCTTCTTTAGAACATACTGGCAGAGTATCTTGTAATACTTTTTCTCTGATCCTTAGATCCTCTTCATTTGCTTGTTTCTTTTGGTATTCTAGAATATCCCATACTTTATCAGGAATAGAGGCCTTCAATTCAAGAACTATCTTCTTGAACTTGATCATATGTTTGATAATCATGCTATGTATCTCTGATTTGTCAATCTCACTAAATGATTCATAATGCTTCCCTACTTGATCAATTCTACCCTCATCAACAATTCTTGTGCTCAAAACTTTAAGGCTTGGTTTGAATCCTGCCTTAGGAGGTGCTTGAATATTTTTCTTGCTCCTTGTTGCTCGTGAGGATGGATGATCAGTGCTACCTTCTTTCTTCCTCTTGAATATTGGCTTATACTCTGAAGGAGTGGTAAGGTCAATAGTATTTATGGGCGCAGAAGGAGTATTATCTTCTTTACCCTTCTAACTATCATCTTTTTCAATTTTTATCTTTTTTAGCTTAGGATCTTCTTCTGCTGCCGTGCCTTTCAATTCTAAGGCAATCTTTTCATTCCTTGCTTTATCAAGGTCTTCTTGAGATACACCATGAATTCTTAAGATCTTAGATGTGACCTTAGCAACTTTTCTTTTAGTTGCAACACTGTTTAGTTTAGCATCAACTTCCCTTGTCTTTTCCTCATAGGTTCCCCACCTAGGTTCATTGAGATCTTTAGGGGCTGACAGAAGAATCTATGCATATGCTTCAAGGACCTATTCCTCTACCTCATAGCCAAGTGGATGAATCCACTTAGTTCTTGGTTCCACAACTTCCATACAAGTAGTATCAATCTCCACCATAAAGCATATTGTATCCTTATATTTTTCTACAATTCTTTCTGGAATCCTATACCTCATCTACATCTTTTCTCTAAAGGTCTTCAATTCCAATGTGATATAGTCTCTTAGTGTGCTTTCTTTGGATGCTTTGTTGGATATCTAAGGCATGGTAGGAATGGACTTGTCCAAATATAAATCTGAAACTCTTCCAACTATATGAAGATACATATAGATGATTAGGCACCCAAACCTGAATATCTTTGTCTTGTCATGTTTGATAGCTTTGATGTTATCTATCAACTGTGTGCGCAAGATCTCACACAAGTTGAACTCTCCATCTTCCTTTACAATTCAAATGGCTGCTAGAATAGTGTCCATAGACACACTATTCACCCTGTTGGTGTGATGGAATCTGTAACCAAGTATCATTGACATCAATTTGATGTCTTCTTGCTCAATCAGCTCAATAGTCATGCCGCACCTATCACTTCTTGACTTACAAGCTTGTTCCACCATTTTCCTGACATCCTTGTCCACAAGAAGGATGGTGCCTATCCTAGAAAGGCCTGTCATCTCATGTATCAGATCACTTGTGATTCTAACTGGTACATCTCCAATCCAAAATAGATCATCATGGATTCTGCTCAATAAGATCTTTATCCATTCAGTCTCATAGAATTCATATACCGTAGCATACTCAACAATAGGGTGATCATTCCATTTTGTGTATTCATCCATGAATGTTTTATCTTGTTTCAACATGGTATCCATGTGCGCCCTTAACCTATCTAGTCCAACAGGTTCTTTCTTACAGTAGATGTAAGCTCTTATGTATTCCACATGCATGACACCCATAGGCATGCGGGAGAAAACTCCCTCTAAATCATCTAGGGTTGATTTAAATGGGTGCCTCTTGAAAACACATATTTTCTTCTCAGCGACATCATAAACAATGGGAGTGGCCATGACTTACTTGATAATCACTTTCCAATTGATCTCTGAGATGATTTGATGACTTCTGAATCAGCACAACGAACTAGGGTTTCTGCAACTAGTCAAATGCACTGCAAACACTGATAATTCAATCTCAAAATATTCACAATAAATTCCAAGGCTCAATCTGCTCTCCAATCACTTTGAATTTGAATGCAATGAGTGAACAAACAACTTTCTATGTACTTAAAGTGGGAAATTCACCATTAATGCAAGTCGCGTAAACCAGGCTGTCACTTCAAAATTTCAAACTCAAGCTCCACTAAAAATCAGCATGTGCACTCTTTCACAAAGGTTTCTATACACTCCAAAAGCTTAAGTCCAAAGGTGCATACTCTGATGATGAGTATACCAGCCACGCAGGGGTCTAGAGCTAAATTAGCTCCCCCTATGAGGTTGAGGGCCATTCATGTAGATGTAGAGGGTGCCTCCACTAGGGATGCATCCAAAACATTCTCATCAGTCTTATCCTTCTTCTTCTCTGACCAAATCAAGCTTGCATCCTTTGAGGCTTTCACAAACTTGACTTCTCCTTCAGGATCCAAACCTAGTTCTTCGGTCTTTTTAGGACTTTCCTGACCTTGCGTCCTTGATCTATAGAACTTTGAGATATGTCCAGCCTTGTTACAGGAGTGAAAAATGACTGGAGGTCTATTATTCCTCGGCGCATTGACATGAGTCACCATTTTACATGTTTTGGCTGAGTGACCATTATAGTTACATATCTGACATGTAACATTTTGAGAACTTCTTACATTTGTCTGATTCTGATTTTTCTGATCATGTTGAGTCCTATTCTTCTTACTAGTCTTGCAATTCATAGCTTTATGACCAAATCTATTGCATGAATAACAATAACCATTAAAAGGTCTTACCTCTGTACAGTTCCTTGCAATATGTCCATGCTTTTTACATGCAAAATAAGTGTGTTCTACAGGCTTGCGCTCCTTCTTAGGAGGACCACCATTGTCTTTGGTTTGATCTTCAGTCTTCTCAGCATCAGTAGAGTCTTTTTGTGTTTCCTTTCTTGCTCGTATATTATCAATCTAATTTTGTGCTTCATTGTATCCAATACAGCTAGTGTCTCCTTTGACTCTTCTTGCATACAACTGAGATTCTATCAAGTCAGAACTAGTGTGCAATTTGTCAATGTGATTCTTTTCTTCTTTTAATTCAGACTCCAATCTTTCTTTGTAATTCCTTAGATCCAAGATTTCCAAATTGGCTTCCCTCAATTCCTCATTGAGTTGAAGGTTCTCCTTGACCTATTCATTATAGACATCTTGATTGTTCATCAGTTTGTCATCAAATTCTTCAAGCTAACTTAATAAGGATGCATTTTCTTCATTCAACTTCTTGAATTTTTCTTCAAGATCACTGTTAGAGCATCCTTTCAAATCCTTTCTTAGTCTTTTGATAACTAATTGAGCATCACTAACTTTTTCTTTTAGTTCTTCAATTTCTCTTTCTAAATTGTCTAGGTCTTCAAGAGTGGCTTCCAGATTCTTCTTCAAATGTTTCATTTCTTCTTTGTCCATGATCTCCTCAAGTGGTTAAACTTATTTTCTGAGGACCAGAGCTCTGATACCAATTGTTAGGAATGAGAACACTAAGAGGGGAGGGGGGGGTGAATCAATGTTCACTATATTTTAAATTTTCTCTTTAATCTTAATGCTGAACTTAAATGCTTAAGTATTGAATTAAACATTCACATAAACATGAAACATGAAATCAACACATGACACCAATATGGTTACAGGGAAACCCAAATAGGTAAAAACCCCGGTGGGACTTGATACCCACTAATATTCTACACTAGTGTTTTGTGATCCTTATTAGAAGATCCTTTACCCTATTAGGAGTAGCTTTACAATGCTTTAAGTATAGTAGACCTTGTTAAGGGTCGGACCCTGTTAGGAGTCTTTTACAATGATCCCTATTAGGGGAGTGGACTCACTGTCCTAGAGCTCACTGCTCAAATGATGAAGGCTACAACCTTTTGAATTTAGATACACACTATATCTGCAAGTGAACTGTCACTATGACACTGCTTTCCAGATCAGTTCCTTTGATGCGCTGATGCTTTGACCTCTTGCAAAGCTCTAATACATCTTATGCTCTCTTCACATATGTCTTCTCTACTTAACAAAACTCCGTTACAACTTCCATGCTGAATACAATGGGCACATCTTATATTTATACGCTCATATAATCAAAACAATTAGGTCGGCCCTATAACTAATTACAAAAAATGCTTCCAAATGAATTGGCTTAAGTGTGCTTACAATCATACATATAAACATGTCGGCAACCTAAATACAATGGGCGCATGGCCTTTACAACATTACATTATAAAAGCAAACCAAAATGCTAACTATCGGCTCTATGCTCTGTTCTCTGCTGGCACACACTGGCTGTGCAACTTCAACTGACTGTAACTTTCACATCTTTGCATATCTACTTATGCGCTCATAGAATAAGCATAACTATAGTCTAACAAACTTAACTTCCAGGGCACATACCATAATTCATCTGTACACACGTGCGTTGATGCTCTGAGCTGCAGGAACTCTGTACACTGTCCAATCTTCAACACTTAACTAAATTCTAATCTTTACACTAAGTGCACTGACTCCAAACTGCTATATGACTTTGTTGCCATAATGAAAATACTATACCTAGTCATATACTTTAGTATAGACAACTTGCCAACACATTGTTAAATATTTTTTCCACTTAACCACAAAGCTTTATGTTTTCCCAAAATTCTTCCAAATATGAAGAGTATTTGACTCTACATGGGGATGCCTATCAATTTTAATTTAGAGGGAGTAGTACAACATTTTTTTATAATGATATATCTCTAATTGAATACTAATGTAACCATATCATGATATGGTAAAGAGTATGAGAAAATGACCAAAATTAGAAGCATACACTAATATTAAATTTGATCAAATAAGCTTTGGGAAAAGAATATTTTAAGTTGCTTGAGAGTAGATAGATATAGGGTGATAATCCATCCTTCTCTATTCCTCCATATTCAACACCATCCAGAAGCATATAAAAATAAATAAAGGATACAAATCCACTAAGTCATATTATAGCATCAAATCTACACACTATGCACTTTATAATTATACAAATCACATAAAACAATTAAAGCACACAATTTCAAGATAAAATTTTAAGCACATGTAAATTCTTTAGAGAAAGCATAAAATATGTAGTAACTTCAAAAAGTATATTCAATAGATCTTTAAATAAATCATATATAATCTCAAAATAGAACATATAAGCATAAAATGCATATATAATAATATGAAAAATCCATATTTATTACAAACTAAAAATATTCAAACATTATGATAAGTTATTTAAATCAACAATGATCATGATATATTTAAAATTTGAGCATAGGCTTATTATACTCCCTAGTTTAGTTTCCTAGTTTTTATTGTCTCCATTTGAAAAGATACTTTGTGGCAAACCAAAATGAGCCCAAACATGCTCAAAAAATAATTATGGTGTATCCTTAGCAAAAATTTACTTCTTACAAGCCACCGTGATAGCTAGTTTTGAAAACCTATCTACCACAACATAAACACAATCATACCCTTGGGTGGTGGTAGAAAGGCCAAACATGAAATCCATAGAAACTGAGTGTCATAGTTTATCAAGAATAGGAAGAGGTAAATACAATTCTAACTTATGATTTGTAGGCTTTGCAATAGCACATGCTGCACAGGATTTAATGTATGAAATTAAATCATGCTTCATCTTTGGCTAGTAAAACTATTTTTGATTTAAAATACCTATTCCAAAATGGTTCACAATCTTTCTATAGTTAGGTTCCTAGATCAATTTATTGCATTCTTTAGTGGACACACATAGTTGAACCAAATGAGAAAGTATTCGATCTTACAAGTAGAATTCACACACATGTTTACCATCCACAAGTTGCTTGAAGATCTCATAAAAATAAATATCATCACCATATAAATGAGTTCAACTCTCTATTTGATGACCCCATGAATCCAATACCATGGTTAGAGTTGCAATTGGATGTCTACTCAAATAAGTTGTCACTTTAATGGTGCTCCCTTTATTATGGGTAATGTTGAGGTGGAATTGTTGGAGATAGGATGACCATATTTGATGTCTATCATTTTGCATTTTTCCTTGAATTTGACTAAATTGAAGAGGCTTGTGATTTGTGTGTATGAAAGTTTCCTTTCCAAAGATATATTGCTCCCATTATTTTCAAGCTTGAGAAATGACATATAAATCCTTATTATAGGTGGGGTACCTACAAACAATATCAGAAAAATTATCATTATGGTATGGCACTGGATGCCCATCTTGCACGAGTACTACTCCAAAAACATATTCACGTGCATAAAATTATATTTCAAAATATTTTTGCAAGTCTAGAAGAGATAAAATTGACATTGAGAATAACCTTTGTTTCAACTCCTCAAATAATTTTTTTTGTGCATCTACCCTCCTAAACTTTCTTTGTTCTTCTCTCAATGATTGGTTCAAAGGTCAAGCTAAACATGAAAATTAAAGCATAAATATACAATAGAATATTTTTAGTCCCAAGAAAATGCATAATTTTGTGAGATTTTTGAGAGAGGGTCAATCGGCTTTAATAACTTGTATCTTTTCAGGATCAACATGAACACCTTTACTGTTAATAAAATATCCCAAATATTGAATTCTTTACATACCAAAAGAATACTTTTCTTTGTTTTCACATAAACTATGGTAAATGCAAAGTTGAGAGAACTTGTTCCAAATGTTGCAAATGCTCATCCCAAGTTTTACAAAAAACTAGCATGTCATCCAAACACGCAACTAAGAAAGAATCAATAAATGACATTAGAAAATCATTTATCAATTTTGTAAAATAGATAGATCATTAATTAGACCAAAAGGCACGACTAACCATTCAAACAAACCTTCCTTATATTTGAAAGTAATTTTCCATAAATATAATGGATCATTTGGTACCTGGTGGTAACTAGACTTCAAATCGATTCTGGGGAAGAATTTAGCCCCTCTAAGTTGGTCCAAAAGGTCATCAATTTGAGGAATTGGATGCCTATTTTTTGCAATAATTTTGTTTAGTCCTTGATAGTCAATACATATTTTCCATGAGCCATCCTTTTTCTTTGCAATAATAATTAAACTTCCACATGGTGAAGCACATAGGTAAATATGGCCTTTTTGAATTAAGTCTTGAATCTGCCTCTTGATTTCATCATTTTCTAAAGCTAACCTCCTATACAATAGCTCATTAGACAATGGTGTTTCTAGATTCAAATCAATGGAATGCATAGCTTGATAATGCAATGGTGCTCCACTTGGTAACTCAAATATATTCTGATTTGTTTTCAAAATCTGGTCCATTTTCCTTTGCTGATTTTTGTAGTAGTTACCTTGGCATGTGCATTACATCCAATTAATTTATTTTCCTTAGGCCTAATCATGAGTAGCTCAAATGCTCCAGTTTGAGCAATCATATGCCTACATTGTTTTTCACTGATTAAGGATGTACATTGTGCAAGATTTACCTCAAGTATCTGGTATTTTTGTTCACCAAGTTTGATAGTCACATTACATGGTCTATATTTATATACATGATGATGCTTTAATACATGCAAGGTTTCCCCCAAAAAAACACATACATCCAAAGGAGATATGTAAAAATTACTACATCCTTGAATTATATTATATGGAATATGGAAGACAATATTTCTTGTTTACCTATTCATTACTGCTTCACATGGCTCTCAACTTTGACGAGGGAAAAGGTGATTTTCTCAGCATTAGTGAAATGATTAACATAAAAATAACTTTCCAATTTTGATAGCCAATCATCAAAAACATGTGCATCAATTTTTCCTTCAAAATTTGGAATGTCAAATTTACCTTGAATGAAGTACATGTACGAAAAATATTGGGTTTTTTGAATTCATCCATGAATCTTGAATTTCTAGTATCAATTCAATTTAGTGTCTCTTCAACCAGTGTATTGAATTGATCATCTGATTCATTTTTTTATTGTTTAGACATCTATGATTGTGGACATATCAAAGGAAGGTAATATAATAGGTCCCCTATTTCCAATCCAAGCCTTTGTTATTTTGATTGTGTGAAATGGGACATATAGGAGCGAACAAGATCTGATGCCATTGACCCAAGTTATGGATTCAGATTACAATACCTCACTTACAACCTACAATATTGTAGACCTTATAGAATAAAATTGAGAACAACAAACTTGAAAAAAAAGATGTATTCAACTCCAAAAAGGTCATTTACTATTTTTTACAACTCAATTTATACAATTTGCAAAGAATTTCAAGTGGCATCACATCCCTTTGGAATTTGAAATGAACAGTCTGGAAGTGGATAATTTCAAAAAATCCAAAATTATATTAAAATATTATATATTTATTATTTCGACTTTGCAAGGTCATGGCTTTTTGCCTGATGCTAAAAAAATTGAAACAACATACATAATTGGAAAGATCTCGAAGAGCTCTAATTTCAGTCCCTTAAAACTAATGCCTTTGAATATTTGATTTAAGGGGATGACTATACTTTTGACCTTGATTTTTGCTTCGTTGAAGGCCTCTAAAAATATAAAATACTAAAGCCTAGAAGAAACCAAGAAGCCTAATATTTGGTATTTACCATTACCACTTGTGCCAACACCATCAAAGTGATCCTAGATTGTTATCTGATCACCTTAACTTCTATGACTCTTTATTTTTTACTCTTGGAGTCTTTGTCATTATAAATTTTATTAAAAGATGGATGAATTGTATCAACATACTAATCATGCCTATGATGAGATCAATCAAGCTCAAAATATATTCTACATGAGCACACTAGTCATCATCTATGATCAATGCTTTTATTTTTTGTGCTCTTATTACCTCCACACATTTTTAATAATATTAATAATCTTAGTATGCAATTCATCTTATGCCTTCACAAGTTGGTTGAAGATGATTATGTTTGATATAAATTGAGTTCCAACAATTTAAAATGATGTTAAACATTAAAAAAATCAAAATATTTAAAGAGAAATGACATCACATATAAAAATTAAAAAAAGATACTAAAAAATAAAATAAAATTACCTTTAACAAATTTAAATTAGAGAAAGTTCTAAAAATGTCTTGTGACATATAATAGCTCAAAAATATTTGATTTATTTGATCCATTCAATATTTTTTCCAATCTTTTACAAATTATCGAATGAGCGGACAACACATGGTGTTATGCACCCTTCACTATAAAATCAACCTTAATGATGCCTTTATTGAAGCTTTTTCATAGACCAATAAGATTGTGTGCATCTTTTCATACCTAGGATTAATTAAATCAATAAGAACATTGACAATGGCTATCACAATATTCTGCCAATATGGAGATCTTTAAACAAGGTTGAAAAAAAATCATTGCCATAAATGCAATGAGGAGGACTCTCATTTAAAACCTTTTGCAATCTTTCCATTAATGAACCTCTAGCCTCTTTTATTTGAAACAATTGGGATATTCTATTTTCAAGAAGGTGGTGGATGACATGAAAAGATGGGTGGCAGCCAATTGTAACAAGCCACTAAGAAGTTTTTACAATCCTTTTTTCAAAATAGGATGGATTCTTCCCTTCCATTAATTACTTAATATGTTGTCCATTTGAACCCTACAGTCCATTTTCCCACGGCAAAGATCACCAAAAAGTGATTCCTTGGGAGCATGATTACACCAATCTTGTTCTGTTCTACAACCTACATTTATCCAATATCTTCTGAGACATTTAGACAACACATATATAGGCTGCTATTACCTATGTGAGAATTGTATTAAGAGTATTTCTTCCAACTAGATGAGCTTGGTCATGATCATATAAGTCTTGTAGTATATCATCATCACTACTAAAATTTAATCGAGAATTGGCCACTGCAGTGCTTCCCAAAGACAGTCGACTCTCGGACCTGTGAATTTCGCCGGTATCAAGAAAAAGGCTGCTGCTCAAAGAGTCCCTAATGAAGGAGAAGCGATTACAATGGCAAAAATATTAACATGAATTCAAAGCCAATTATGCACAAGGACAAGTCATCATGATACAGTGACACGTGGTATTAGTTTTCCTTGTGAAGTCACTGTACCGAAACATGAGCAAATAGATAGTATTTGTTTCATCTTTGTCACACCAATACAAACATGTATTTTAGGTTTGTCAGCTGATATACCGAAATCTTATTCTTCTTCTTAAAGAGGCTATAAAATGTCTTTGCCCAAATCAGTAGTAAATGCCAGATATATATTACAAATTGACTTCATTGTTGACTGGGCGATGCACCAGATGTATGTGATAGAGCTGAGCGCAATAAAGGTGTGTCAGCTTGGGTGTAAGACATTTTTGTGGTTCGGGCCTTGCACTATTTTATGGCAATATTAGTGCGGCAGATATTTATCTCTTCCATGTGGACCTGAAATGGAAATGGATACTGTCCATTTATAGTTTATGATATTGGATGATTTATTTTTTATTCTACAGAAAATTTATGGCAATACGAGACAATTATATATAAATTAGGCTTATATATTTTATGTTGTATAGGATTTGAACTTGTGATCTCTCTTTTTTAGGTCTATTATCACGAAGGGACCCTAAACCTTTTTTTTTGATGAATAAGCCTTTACTATTAATTGAAAATATTAAAGAACATATTCACAAAAAAAACTGAGGGATACAAGATCACCCCCCAAGAGTCACACGACCAACGACTAGAAGACTATGAAACTTTTCAAAAAAAAAAAACCATCTCAGGTAGTCAAAGTTGTACCAACTGAGGGAGGTGGATCATATAACTGTAATCTTTTTTTCCCCATCCATCATTGGGGTTCATAGGCAGGTCGGGCAGAGACCACCCATCATCAGCAATATCTTTTTCTTTTTCATTTTCCTCTTCGGTCCTAGGAGGCGAAATGGCCAAGGTCAGGCGAGGGAACCATTTAGAAGAGGTGGCAACTGGCCACGAAGAGTCACCACCAAGGGTGAGCCAACCAGTAACATGAGCAGTAGGAGCAACAGGAAACCATCCGGAGGCGTGCTATGGTGGAGAGGTCGAGCAGTGAGACTGACCATCATTCCCACCGCTAGGAGAGTGACGGGTAGCCTAGGAACGAGGAGTTGCGTCCATGGCGGTGACCAAGAGGTGAAGTGCGGTTGACAAAGATAGAACCCAGTGGCACTCTGGCCACCATACACGGGGTGTTACCCCAGTGGTTTAGAAGCTCCTATAGGTGGGCTAGCTCAAGCGCCACCTTTTTGGCCTGTACTTGAATCTACATAATCACATTCTTGCATATGCAAGCTTTATTGTACATAGAAACATTTATATTAAGAAAGTTGTGAGTGAAAAGAACAACATTTCTATCTTTCCAAAGAGTAAATAGGATCTCCATCCTAAAAGCATACCAAATCTGGGAGGATTTGAAGGGGATTCTAGGCGATCACCCAACAAAATCATATGCCAAGAAAAAGGCTCAGGCCAAAATAGTTTGAAAAAATCATGAATCTAGCTCCAGTACTATTGAGCTCTTTGACAAAACTAGAAAATATGAAGAATTTTTTTTGGTTGCCCACAAAAGGGACATCTGAGATCAAGAACTCCCAAATGCTTGAGCCGAGAACCCAGGGGCAAGCCCTAGAAAAGAACACACCAAGAAAAGTGTGCAATCTTCGACTCAGTAATGACGGTCCAAATAGTGTGAAATCTTAGTCTCTAATTTTTTTGAGAAGAGTGCAAATGCCAACGCTAGTTGAGGGTGGTGACAATGGGAAAATGTGACACCAACTAGTGATATCCCATCTTGGGATTATAGCTAGCAAGAGGAGTGTAAGGATACCATTTCCAGTCCTTCCACCATGGTTTAACAGGCAACTTGTGAAGCATGTGAGGAGGCAAGACAGAAACTAGCAAGTCAAAAGTCTTCCGATCTAGGCGAGACAAGAGAAACTAAACTTGCATGTCTTCCCATGTTTTGAGGCTCATGGTAGCTCTGGAAAAAAATCTTTGGGTGTTGTAATGCCACGTTTATGGAAACACAACGCACTAACACCCTGAACCTTAGCAAACGAGAACCCTCGCATAGAAAAGAGGGGAGACCACCAGATGTTAATCTAGTTCATAGAAATCACATCATGGAACCCATCTCTAGCCTAGCAAAGCCATGACTTAATGGCTTCATGGGTTTTCTAGATGCTTTTGACAACAAAAGTGCCCTGGATTTGAACTGGTTCTATCATGATGAGAAGGGTTTGAAAACCAATCACCTTACAAGATGGTTTGTTAACAGGAAAACCTATAGAAATGCAATGCTTGAGAAGAATTTTCCAGGCCTCATTTCTAGTCAAAGCACAAATGATCCACTTAGCTTCATGTAGGAAGATTTTGAAGGATCCCAGCAAGAAGAATAGTAAACATGAGTGGCTGCCAAATTTTAGAACAAATCTAGAATTTACCAGCCAAGGAAAGCAATGTGGAAATCCAATATTCAAGATTTTTTAAAATCTTGGGAAGAACTATGGTCGCAAATCCATAGGCAAAGATTGGAAGGCAAAAGGAATTCCTAGAAAGTAGAAAACCTCTCCGCATTGAATCCACTTCCAACCATATTGATAAAGCCAAGGAGGAGAAGGAAGGAAAGACTGCATGTAGTAGAGAGTCTTGTGCCATTGAATTTAGCTCAACCAGATGCAAGACAAAAAGTATCAAGACATTGGAGAACATTGGAGACATTTTCCTCATCCTCAATGAGAGTGAGAAAGGAATCATGAGCAAAGTGGCCATTGACAAGCTGAGTAGGTGACTTAGGTAGGGAAATTACTCTGACAAGGCCAAAAGAAATAACATTGGCAAGTAGGTAGCCAAACCCCTCAACAACAAGCACATAAAGAGTCAGGGATAAAGGGAAACCCTAGCAGATGGATTTGAAGAGGCCAAAAGTTTCAGATTTCCTTCCATTAATGGTAATGTAGGCATAGGCATCACCAAAAATCATAAGTCATAAGCTTTATAAAAATCAATCTTCAAGAAGATATCTTGTTGATTGGACTTCCTAGCCCACTCCATTCCTTTCCAAACCACAATGATATTGTCAAGGATATACCTAGACTAGATGAATCTAGTCTGCTCAGGGCACACAAATGGAGGCAGGATGTGGAAAATTTTGAGAGCCAAAGCTTTAGTGCACTAATCTTGTAGGAGACATTAAGCAAGGTGATTGGCCTCCAGTTACAAATATCTTCAGGATCTCCTGCTTTAGGTGTGTGTGAGCGATTTACACCTTCATGAAATAACAAGATTTAAAAGACAATTACACTATTCAAAGCAAACTAATCTAAATAATGCACAATTAATCTAAATATCTCATGGATCTCTAAAATAAAGTGGTAAATGAGGCTCTCAGCTATGATCCTCACTAGTGACACTCTAAAGATGAGAATTAAGCTATATGATATGCAAATTTTAGATCTATTCTATCAAATTCTAGCTCTATTTGATGAACAATCTACTATGATCAAAGCAATTTAAGCTAATTAGCAATGAAAAATGATAAGTGAGTGATGTGGATGCAAATTTCAAGAGCTTTGCTACAATTCAAAGATATGGAGTGGATGATTTTATGCTTCTAAATGCCTTCAATATATAAGATTTTCCCAAGGGTAGGGGGTAGAGTGAGATAACCATGGTTATGCTTGGGTAAGGTCAATTGGCTTTGCTTTGTCCATAAATGGGGGGACAAGGAGGGGACAATCATTTAAATGGTTTCAAAAGGCTGGACCATTTCAACAAAAGTGAGTGATTTGTGTCCATTTTGTCTCCTTTTTGCTTTGTTGAGGGAAATTAGATTTATTAATTAATTAAACTAATTAAATTTAGCCATGAAGGGTAAGATGTTCATTTTGATTTTTGTTTTCAACAACTATGTCATTAATTGAATTTAATCAATTTCGTAGTGTTTTTCCCCTTTTCAAGCTTTATTTAATCATTTAATCATTTAATTGAATTTTCCTTTGATTTGAATTGCCTTTGTTCCATTTATTGATTTTTCATGCTATTTGATGATTTGTTGCACCTTTTTATTGATTTAAGCCTTTGGCCAATTTTCCATGTCTACATTAGGTATGAATTTAATATTCCCTTTATTGATAATCCTACCAAGAAATTTGGAATGAAATGCTTCTAAGTAGACCATGTGCAGGTCGGGGCGAACACAATCCCAAAAGGTTTTATAAAATTTACACAAAACTTTGTTGCACCTAAGAGCCTTGTCATCTTCCATGGAGAAGATGACTTCCTTGAGTTCATTAATGGTGAGCAATTTCTCATAGAAAGCATGATGCTCAATCAAAATCTGGTTTGGAGTAACAACAATGCAATCCTTTAAAGTTTAGTCCCTGGCAGAAGAACTTCTGTGCGCTATGAACACCATCTCATAATGCCAAAAAAAAGCTTGAAGAATGTCTGAACTTAAGAGATAACCTCTTGACCTTCCTTGATCCTCTTAATCCCTACAGAATTGTGGCAGACTCTAAGAGCATGAAAGAAATCTTTGGAGGCCTGGTCACCAACCTCAAGCCAGTGAAGGTGAGCCTTGATTTGAGCTCCCCTGGCGGTCTAGTTGTCTGCAACTTTCTTCTGGTGGCCAAGATTGGAAAGCCAAAGTTGTAGATTCGTATCAAACAGATTCATGGCCAAGGCCTCAGAAGCAACACAAAGATATTTGGTAGTTGCCTCATATGAACTCCAGTGGTACATGGAAAGTTGTCTTCCATAAATTTGAAGAAACCTTGCCATACGGGTGATGGAATCATTCCACCATTGAATCCATCTTGAGTGGTTATAGGGGCTAGGCTCCAAATTCTAGACACGTAAAATATGTGCCATAGTGGGCTCATGACTAAGAAGTGACGTGTTAAGGAAAAATTGAGTTTTAGAAGGACGCCTCTTAGCTATCTACCATTCAATAGTAAAGAGGATGGGATAGTGGTTTGACAAAGTCACATCAGGCAAAGTAATGGAAAGTAATTCCCAATCTTTTGAAAAAGTAAAGAAAGATTGAGCTGTAATCATGGCACGATCAAGCCTCTTAAAGATCTTGTCAGATCTCGCTCTGAAATTGGACCAAGTGTGCCAAACCCCACCAGAATGGCAATGGTTGGCATTGGGATAAAAAAGGATCAATTTATTATGCATGTACTACCAAGCCTATCTTTCCCCAGTTGTCCATTTAAAAGGTAGAATCCCATCTTTGTCAGATGCCAGCTCCACTATATTGAAGTCCCCACACATAACCCAGGTGGTTGGTGGAAGAGAATCTTCCATCCAACGCTAAAGATGTGATCTTTAAACAAAATCATTGGGAGCATAAGCATTAACTATTCCAAAAGAATGATTGTTGAATAATAACAAAATCCAAATGATTCTCTGCATAGGGTCAGAGCTATGTGAAATAATAGAAGAAAATAATCAAGGAGAAATAAGAGTAGCTACACCACCTCAACCAGCTTCATGCTATGAATGAAACACAACGCCATCTGACCAAATAACACGACAAGAAACATTAAGCATGAAACCAATAATTTTAACTTCCTGGAGACAAAGAATATCTAGGTTACGAATCCTGTGTCGAGCATCTCAGAAAAAATATTTTATGGGTAGGTCAGTGAGACCTTGAACATTTAAGAAGAGAAATTTCATGATAAAGCTTCTTGCATATCATCCTCATCCCCAAGAGAATAGAAGCTATTATGAAAGAAGGCTAAATTGGTTCTGAAGTTAGGAGGAGAATCTCCTCCAGGGGTGACTCTCTACTTCTCCATGCTCCATCTAAAATCTCAGCATGCCCAGAAGGGCTACGAGATTGTCACAAGGATGGAGACACTATCATGGAAGAAGCTTGTGGAGTGAGGACCCATGCGGGGCGAGAAACACTTGTAGATGCTTCTGTCCCTTGCTGAACAAGGTTTGAAATAGGAGCTGGTGGAACCTCAACCACCAGAGTAATAGAAGTGACATTGGAGACTTCCATTGAAGGATGAGCCATAAACGCTATAGTTTTCTTGGGAGCGGAGGTATTTTCCCTTCCGCATCATGGTGGTCCATTCTTCCTTTTTCGCCGCCTCCACAAGCTTGGAAGGAACCTCCTTAGGAGGAGACTTTGTACGATGTATGACCATGGGTAGTCCTTGATCTTGTGCTTGACTGATTGACACATATAGAAAGTGTTAGGGAGGTTCAGGTAGAGAACCTTCTGGGTGAAGGTGTGAGCACCAACTTGAATATCAACAGTCTCTTTAAGGTCACACAAAAGTTTGACCTCAACACAAACCCTCTTCTAGGGGCGAGCATTACAAAAATGATCATGTTCCATGCACACCACCTTTCCAAGTGTTTGTGCAATGGTTTGCATGAATGGATAGCATGGCAAGGGAAGACTAGGAAACTCAACACAAACTAGGACCCTTATATCTTTTTGTCATCTGAGATGGTAAAATATTGAGACCAACACTGGAAAACTAACAAAGAAGACCTAATCATCTAGGGCCCATGATTGAACACCACGTCAGCCTAGGTAGGGTTTAAAAAATGAAATAGAAAAAAGCCCTTGGTAAGGATTTGAACACCATCAATCCGAACTCCATGAGGAGTCTAGGCTTTGGAAACCCAATCTTTCAACATGCTTTCAAGTGGAGTTCTACCCACAAAATATCATATTAAAGTATGGTTCTCAAGCTAGTCACATGAACTATCAAATTCTTGAACATTAAGCACAATATCAGGGGAGGGAATACCTCATGAAACACTTTCAGAACAAACTTGTTAGGGCATTTGTTCAGGGGAGGCACCATGAGAATCCATCGCAATAACTCCAACACTAGCATCAACTGATGGGCCAAATTTGGTTGGAATTATAAACCCTTATGAATCCTGCAATAAATGTGGTATGACACAACAAAACAAAAAGATCGCTTCAACAAAAAACTATACAGTTTTCAAAACCCTAGCTGAACCTAAACCTTTTAAGTTACAATGGTCAATGAAGTCTATTAGATATACCAAAAAATTCAATAAACATCACACAAAATGGACCTAAGTGCCTAAAATTCATAGATTTTGATGATATTGTATAGAACAACCATATAATGAGGAACATTGTTCATTTATATAATTAGGTAATGAGGTCCTCTAATAGATCCTCCCTTAGTTTCATCTAGCTCAAAAGATTTTCTCATCCTAGCATTGAATTAAAAGTTGTAAAAGGTAATAATTTTATGTAGTGCACTAGCTTAAAAAGGAATTATTTTTTTTAGAATGTCCAACTTCGTGGTATTAATGTAATAGTTCCATTGTGTTTAGTTTTGATTAATGGAAAAATAGGTTTTGAAGGGACTCGAAACCTTGAACAAAGAAAAAGATTAAGATAGAGCATTAGGAGTACACGAAACACAACAGTGCATCCAAAACACAAGGCCACCATCCCCAAGAAACCACCCAAAAGAACTCAGCCAAAGAAACACCCAAACTACTACATAAGATTAAACATTGGAAATCCACAGCAAAAGAAAAATGAGCCATCTTTTTGTCCCCTTCAAATGAGAACGCATGGTCATGTCAAAAGACGGGAAGGATTTCTTAGAATTTTTTCCTTTAACTGTAATCCATCCTTCTTCAACACTAGCAGCCTTATCCTGCCAGCACAATGATTCCAAAGCTGGATATCCAACCCCCAAAAGTGGGGTAGAGTCCCCCGAAGAAACATCCAGTGCAGGGCTGCCATTAGATCCAACCAAAGGGGGATTAAGAAAAGGAACTGGAAGGTCAGATCCAACACCTAATAAAATACCATCATTGCTAGCTAAGCTAGCACCCATCGAATCAATAGAAAATTTGGTATCACCCAACATAGACAAAGAAGGTTCAGGTCCAACAACCTGGAAAGGGACAGAACCAACAACCCCAATAGACCCTTCAGGAACATTAATATCAGGAGATAAACTAACCTTCTCACCATTAGGAAGTGGATTGCCAGTATTGGGAGTAGCCTCCATCTCAGGGTGAGAGGAGCTTTTCAAGAAAGTGTAATGTTGGGTAGTTCCTAAGAACCCTTCCACCCAGAAGGAGAAGATTTCTTCTTCTTGGAAATGAAGCCACATTGGGAAGATATATGACTAGTCTTAAAACATTTACGATCCATCTAAAAGGAGTGCCTTCAAAGTCAAGTTACTGGATCCAAGGCCCCAAGGATGATTCAATTTTAATTTCAGCTAGGAGGCCCTTCAAGGTATCCATTTCTACCAGAATACGAACAAAAGTAGAATGATACATATTATCATAATCACTATCAATCAACAAGAATTCCCCCAAATCCCCACCCACTTCCTCAAGGATGGAATCGTGCCACAGATGAAGGGGCAGTTTGGGGAGCTTGACCCTAATAGGGATAGTACTAAAGACTTCAGTGGAAGGATTGAAATCATTGTGCCACGACTTTACCATGAGCAAAAAAATTTCATCCTCCCAACAAAAGAAATAATCACATAGGATCATAGAGCTCTATCCACAACATTATCAAATTTTGCAATGAAAATGCCTTTTTCCATTGGATAGATGTTAACAGTACCTGATAATTTTGGTTCCCATCTTCGAGAAACCCAATCATGTAGTTGGGAAAGGCTAGGCCAAAAACCCCGAAACTGGAAAATCAGTTCGTAGGATTAAAAAATTTCATTATTGCTCATCAAATCTCTATTAGTAGTAGAGGACAACTTGACAAATAAAGACCTACAAACAAGAACTAGGGCAAAGGAATCCCCATTGTTAGTGGAAACCCTGTGTCCCTTCACAGCCACAACTGTCTTGGAAACAACATCATAAAAAGACCCTACCATCCCCACATAAGCCTTAGAAGTAGGACCATCAGCCCCCAAAATATGTGATTCTAGCTGCTGCACACACCCTAGTTGCAACAGCAAAGGTAGATGCCGCCAGAATATAAGTCGCCTTCACTGAACGCTCCACAACAACAGTAGAGGTAGAAGATACCAGAAGAAGCTGTTGAGAAGCCTCACCCTTCACAAAACCCTTTGTAGCCCCTTCAGGAGGAAAAGAGAAAGCGTGGGAGGCCAAGGAGGCCCCAACATTCTCCAGTCCCTCCGTAGCGCCAAAGGAAGGGTGTGCAGGAGGCTCAGTGCACATGAAGGAAGGGCGCGCAAGAGGCACAACGCACACGCGATACATTTTTCAACCGAAAAAGGTTGTCAATGTAAAAACACATTTTTGTTCCATTGTGTTTAGTTATGTAGGTATAGTTTAGAGGTTTTATATTCTCACAAAGGGACCCTAAACCTTTTAGGTTACAATGGTGAGTGAATTTTATTAAGAAACCTAAGTGCATAATAAAATTTGAAACCTCAATGGGATAATAAACATTGTTGCATGTAGAGATGTGTCATTTGTTTCTATTGTTGGAAAAAAAGGTCCTCTTAAAAATGGTCTCTAAGTTTCATATAGTGCAACATGGGTTTAAATCATCATAGAAAGATGGTAGTTTTATTAAACAAATTTTTTAAACTATTAGTCTCCTTACTAAAGTTGACAAATTTTAATCCTTGCATTGAGAACATCAGAGCACCTCATAGTCAAAGATATCCCCAATCATCTACAAATGTTGAGTATCTTTCCATCTCTAAGTAAAACATCCATAATTTCAATTAAAACATTTTAGAAGTAGTGATGTAACTTACCAAGAATTATGAAAATCAAAATAACAAAATAGCTTAATGGGGTAGTAATATTTTTCCCAATATAATTTTTTTTAGGCTAGGATATCTTTTAGCTTAAAATATTTTAAAATATCAAAATTTCATAGAAAGATTTATAGAAACACTTAAATTGTGATTTAACAATACCTAGAATAAAATAATTTAGCATAGAGGTTTTTGGTACTATTTGTACCATCCTAAATATTTAGCACCCATAATTAGATTCTCTATTAGGCCCCATTTTGGTGATTTTGAGATTTAATATCTGTTATGCTTGATCCTAGCTATCTATCTCTACTTATTCCAACATCTTCTCAGTCTTTTCAACACTGCATTTTGATTTGGGTGTATTTTCCTAGGTTCATAAAAAACTAGCCATTATGTTCCTAGGAAAAAAATGGCCTAGCTGTTATGTTCCCCCATGTTTGGACTTAAATTCGGTTTGTGGCCCCAATGTGTTGTTTTGACCACTTGGCTCAATTTTGAATCTCAAAGTGTTTGAGAGGTATATAAACACCCTTATATCTCTCCTCATTTTAGATGATGACATCTATACTCAAGCATTTTTGAATCAAGATGGATTTAAGATTTGAAGGCGAGCATTCAAGATTTAGCATTTCTTCAAGAACCCAAGGAAATTTGAAGGCATTCTTCTCCATTGTATCAAGCTTCTCTTCCATCATGGCCAATTAGAGGAGACACAATCAAGGAGTAGTTTGCACCAGTTAGGTATCATTTCCTTCATTTTTTTTAATAAGCATCAATCAATTGTTAGCTTGGGAATCATTCTAAATCCTCATAAAATCTATGTCAAGTGAGAAAGCCATATTCTTAACCACTAGTCAAGGAACCCAAATTGACCTTAAACTTCACAAGTCAAAAGGTGAAAACCTACAAATCCTAAGTGCCAAATCGACTTTAAAGTGTCGATTTTGTGAAACCATGTACCCTGATTCTTGATCAACAAAAGACATTTGACCTTTTAGAGATCATGGATTTGGATATTCCAAGTTGGCAAGAAGAATTAGGGATCCCTAATCCACAACCATCTGAGACCTTGTTGAAGGTTAAGGGGCTAATCTTATGACTAGGCTCTAAAGCCCTGTACAAGATATTTACATCCCCAACACTTGAATGGGATTAGGGATATCAATACCCCCAATCCCCAAACTTTTCCCCAAAATCCCTAATGAAGTCTCTTTCATACCTATGAAAATTCCAACCAAAAAATAAGTTAGTTTCATATTTTAAAAGATCAAGTGAAGGCAATAGGAATTGTCATTTTGTAAGAATGGATCCCTTAGTGTTAGATTCCCAAAATTATAACATGTATTATACATATTGTTTGAATATTATATATTTTAGTGTTATCATAAAAGTAAGTCCATTATGCAAAACAATATTTTCTATTCAAACCACATAAAAACAACATTGTAAGAAAAACCCCACAAAGTACAAGACAAAGTACACTGCATTATTTAAATTAAAAATAAAATTCAATTTCAATATATACTAAGAAAATATATTATTAAAATATATAATTCTAAATTTTTTATTAATACTAATTTAAAATTAATAATAAATAAAATATTAAAAAAATTAATTTAAAGAAAATGTCTATGTACAAGACATTGGAGTTGATGACTTAATTCCAAGAAATTGTATAAAATTTTGTTTCTAATGAAAATTATCCAATATGAAAAAGTGCCACTCACTAAAGTATAATATCAAAAATAAAATGATTGTACAAACATAAAAATAATTCCTTAAGTACAATTTGAATCAATCGTCAAAATTCATAAGTTTGTATCATCTTAATTTTTTATTGTTTGCTTAATATAATTGATACAAATTAAAAAAACAATTTTGAAGATCTTCTTCTCATCTCACTTATTCAATGTTCATAAATATTAGCTATGAAAACTAAAAATAAAACTATTCTATCACTTTTTAATAAGAATGAATGTCTAACTATTAAAAAATAGAGAATAATGACGATGAATATATCTTGATTCCCCCTTTCATCATATATCACTAATCTTGGTTAGTGATATAAAGTTTTCTAATGAGGAAATGGTTTGAAAATAGTGGCTAATAATGAGATGGGTTCTTGTGACACTCACTATTCATGAAACATAGGTCAATGAGTTTGACTCAAAACCTACACAATTGAATCATGATAGCAATATCACAATTTGACTTCTTGTGAAAAATATTTCCTACTTATCAATAATATCTATTTTTATTGTTATTACAATAGACTTAATACCCCTTTTTTTTAATATGAATTCTATTTCTATATTTTTTAAATGAATCTTATTAAGAGCTTCAATAATCATTTCTCTCAACAACTACCCTATGCTTTTAGTCTAGTATTCTCATAAAACTAATAATTTCTACTATATTAATTAACCTTCATTGTTGTATTAACATTTAATTACCATTCTATTGAATAAAAAATTATTTATTTTAAAAGATAAATATTTTTCATAATTCATAATACTTAAAAAAAAATAAAAATTGAATTCCATTAGATATATATTTTTTTCTTGTATCAATTTTCAAATTATGCCCTATAATCCATCATCAAAATAATATAAAACTCAATTTTTTTTAAAAAATAATAATTTACTTTATTATTCCATCGATAGACAATTTTGTTTTAATCGCATTTAGTCTATTAGATTGCAGATCCTAAAGAAAGTTTCCACACGACAATACACTTCTATTTTGAATATACCTATCGTATTCACCATGTGTGTATCACATTCCCCTCGAACCATATGATTAACAAGTCACGTGTATTTCACATTTGGTTGTCTTGCTACATTCAAGCAGCAAACAGTTCAATTACTTTACTGATATGACTTCTCGTGCCCAAAAAAATCATTATGGTAATTTTTTAAGCATCTTGGATGTCTTTTCTGGCTTCAAATTCTGCTTATTTTGTCAATGATTTCATACCATCTTATCACACAAATCCTGATTTAACTGCGCATTTGAGTTATCCAGCATGGTGGAATTGGATGCCAATCTTTTCATGTTTTGATGTTTTCCTTTTATGACACCAGACTATTGTTTTGTATTGTTCAAGCTTGGCGCCTTGCAGCTGCTATGACAAGCTAGGATATGCAATACTACTGTTTATGCTTGGCGCCTTGCTGCTGCTATGACAAATGTTTTCATGTTTTCCTTTTTCTGATAAATTTCCTTCAGACATTTGTCAGTGTTTTCTTGGCTGCCTGCTTACTTCCACAATTGTAACACGTATTCTTCGCTCAGTTTGTCAGCTACTTCAGTTGCCTCGAGCATGTTTCTTCACCTACTCTACATCTCCATGTGATATTTTGTCAATTTGTTGGCATGCATTTCATATACTTCCGGAAATTGCTCTTTGAATTCTTTTTTGTCAAATATTCGCTCGTACACATTTGAATGGTCAAATGTTTCAGTTAATTTTTCCTTGGGTTATCCATTGAACAATTGCGATCCCTATGTTTTACTAGACCTTCAAAACTAGATTTATATTTTTTACAATTTAATTATTAAATTGTGGCAGTAGTGCCGATTGAATTGTTGTGAAAGTCTTACAAGTTCTCTGTCTTGTTACTTATCTTATTGGTCACAAGAAAGGTTTATGGTTTTGGTATGTTAATTTTTCTTTTTCACAATATCAATATTTCTTATTTATTGTATTATATGATTTGGAATATCCATTTCTTGTTTTTATTATGTATATGGTGATGTTTAATAAAGATAGTTGAATTTAGTGTTTTGGGTTTTTTTTCCTTTAAATAATCTTTGTTTGTATAAAAGAAATGAGTTTAAGGGTGGGTTAGGGTAAGATTAGTCTATTAGTATTTTTTACATTTTCAAATTAGTACTTGTTATCTTGGACATACAGATTGGAGAACAAATCTTGAAAACAATGGTGAAACTCATGCTTAAAAGCTTATTGAACCATTTTCATCTGCATCTTATTTATGTAAAAATGTTGCATTAATCTTCTATTTACACCATTACCTTTCAAGTGTCTCTCATCCCTTTTGTCTTGGTGCTTGTGCCATCCTAGTAGGGTAAGATTTTGATGTCTCTCTTATCTTCAAGTGCTATCATGGTATTTTACATATGAGGGATATCAAATATCATGATGTTGCCATTTGGAAAGGAAATAAATTCTTCCTCTTTTTAAATAAGCTCATTATGCTCATGGTTTTTTCCAAACATTAAATATATTGTAGAATTCTTTAGAATTTATCACTATGATTTCTAGTACCTCTCTAGTTTAGTTCTTCCTTTAATAGCCAAGTCTCTTATATACCTTTCTAGTGAGACTTTATTTGACTTAGTCATTCATATCCGCCTTTCCGCCTCTTTCTTCTATATTCATCCCAACTACTTGTTATCTTGAGGATTTTGTTGCTATACTTTTTTTTATATATCTATTAATATTCTTCTTTTTTACATCTAAGAATCTTGGTTATCCCTCTACCATCCATGGTGATTTTCAAATTTCTCTTAACAATATTTCTAATCTATCTCCTCTCTTTGTCAGTGCTTCATCTTCATGCACTTTGGTGCATAAATCTAGTTCCAGTCCCAATTGGTGGAAGGAAGATGATTTAAAGAACAATGATCAAACTTTGTATGCCTTTGCAATAACCTCCTAAATGTAGTAATAAAATTTCTTGATAATCACCAAAATAAACATCTCCATGCTAACTTAATAGTGCAAGATAACTCTTACCAAATTCTATTAACTTATGATAACCTAATTATAATGATATTCAATCATCTAAGTAGTATCCAATAAGAATTTGCACAATACATGTAACTCCTACTCAATAAGTATATTAAGGAATTACACCAATAATTATATTTTAATGATCTAATCTAGTCTCACAAGTCCGTAATGTTCCTTTCTTGATTGAGATAAAAATTTATTTCTTCATTATGATGTTGATTATAAACCTTGCAATCACATAGGGAACACCAGTGTTAGCTAAATGTGTACAAAAATTAAAATGTTATTTTTTATGCAAATATACATTTTAGAAAAAATTTAAGCATAAAAACCAAGTCATGATAAGTTTTACCTAGCCAATCCATATTATTGGCTAAAAAATTGGTCTTTCCAAGCTTACTATTAAAATTATATTCTTTTACCCAAACAAGATAATTACTACTAATCAACAATTGAGTGAATCAGTAATCAATTCCTATCTAAATTTTATTGTGAAGGTATAGCTTCCTCCTTTAGATTTTTTTGGGGATTTTTGGAATAATAAAGACATATGTGTACTTTTAACTACAAAATAAGAAAAGTAATAATAGTTACCCATCACCATGAAATAAATGTGAAAAAGAATATTATAACATGACATTAACTCAAAGTTTAATTTTTCAAAACAACTATTTCTTAAAGGCATAGACAATTCTTAAATTATCTTTTCTTCTTAATTCTCAACCTATATTTCTAAACTCTTGCATTACTTGATTGACCATTTCTTTTTATCCTCAAGTAGCTTGTTTTGATTAACTATTCTCTTTTGTATACATTCACACGTCCATTTGAGGCTATAGATCCATGTCCTACAAGGAGTGCCTTGTGAAGATATTATACCTTTGGTCACTAAAACATCAAGCCCCATATCAATGATCTCCTATAGTAAGCTCACAATTGCCTTATGTGCTAGAATCCCTCTATTTTTGCAACTCTGATATCAAATGACACACCATTCCTAGCTAATACCAATTCATTATAAGACCTACACAAGTTATCAATGAATGGTAGTCCTCTAGCCTTAAAATCTTTAATCCATTCTTAGGAAAATCTACCAAATTGGTTGTTGATTTGTATCTCGAAGACCAATTCTTTACAACCATCAAATTTTGGGTCTAAGAAATCTTGGGAGACATTTGGGATTTTAGTAGACAAATCAGTTAATATAGACTTCAAACACTTGGTCAATGCCTCCACTATATAGCTTTTAAATTTTCTTTGCCAATTTTTTTCTCCAACCTATCCATAATTGTAACAACTAAGAAATACACACTACTACATTTGGGGCCAAATTTCGATAGAAACTTCCAACGGGTAATTTTTTTTAAATGAATTTGTTATTTTTTTAAAAATAGGCCCCGATGGTGTCGGTATTCCGATGGGTTTTAAATTGACCATAGGAATTTTGACAATTTCGGGGTATAGATAAAAAAAAAGTGGAGCGCCAAATCATTTTTTATTTCGATTGAGTGGAAGAAAATGAGCGACAGCTGAGCACGAGAGAGGGTATGTGATTTCTTCATCTTTTGAGTTTCTGGCATCATATTCGACCGCAAATTTCAAATGCATTACATTTTATTTGATCATGAATGCTCTCTAAAATGACCACATTCTACTGGTGTCGTGCCCTAGCCAGTGCTTTATCTCTATTATTTGATGTTATTGGTGCTTGTGCTCAAGGATATCGATTCATTGTTTTGAAATGTTTGGATTCACGTTTGTTGATATTACTGGCACATATAATGATGCCCTTGTATATTGTCAAGATGTTCGTGCTGAAATGACCGCATTGTACTGGTGTCATGCCCTAGCTCGTGCTTTAACTTCATTATTTGATGTTATTGGTGCTTGTGCTCAAGGATATCCATTTTTTTGAAATGTTGACTATGGTTATCAAATGGACAGCTCGTGAGCTTCTAGCTAGGCACCATTTGTATTAATAGCTTAGGGCATCAAATGTATTGTATCATTGATAGTTGAGACTTTGTTAAAAGGAAATAGTACAAAGAATGATTTTGATTTATTTTCTCTATTTTGTTTTATTGGGGAAGTTCCAAGTAATATATTTTCTTATGGAGGGTAATGTGGATAGGCTTGAGATTCAAATGATACTTGGTTTTAATACTGATTTTCTTCCAAGTAAGTATATGGGAATGCCTCTAATCAGAAAATTGAACTCAATTGATGCTTGGTGAAATGTTACAGAATGAATCCAAAGGATGTTGGCCTCTTGGAAGGGAAAATATCTATCACTTTCTAGAAGGATAAGTTAAATTAAAGTCCCCCTCGTGCTAGTCCCAATATACACTATGTATTTTTTTCAAATACCAAGGTCGCAAAATACTTGGAGGTAGTTAAGAGAAGCTTTTTGTTGAGGGGATATCATGAAGATACATTTAGGTATTGCCTCATTAAATGGAATGCCTGAGGAACCCTTGACCATACAAAATCCTCTATCCTTCATGCTTTGATGGATATCTATGCCCTGTTGTAGAGCAGCACCGGCTATGGTGCAACATATTTGCACCCGTAGAAAACTGTGCCCCTATTTCCCATGCGATGCCATGCATCCTCCAATGCATCCTGCTGTACAGTTTGTATGCAAAATTAATTTATTTTGACAAAATGAATATGAAAATTATATTAATATTAAAATGAAGGGACTTATCTCCTTCACGTGCGCTGCACTTCTTTCTTTCACAAATGAAATAATGAAATGAGAAATGAAAGTCACATTTTTTTTACTTAGAAAGATTATGTATAATCAAGATTATATTTTATACTTAGCAAGATCTTGCTAAGCATATTAATATTAAAATATTGCTAAGTATAAAATATAATATCTTTATATCATCTTTGAAAATTATGTAATAAATACTCTCTGCACAGGCATGACACATGGTCTGACTACCGCAAGGTGTATGACATAAACATTGGAGGAGGCATGGCATCCCATGGGACATGGGGGCACAGTTTTCTACGGGTGCAAATGCCTAAGCAGTACTGCGAGCTTTCCTCCAACACATGTACTATTGTGAAAATCATCACAAGTCCATTTGTTGGAGGGCTACTCATAGTACACATGTTTGGAGGTTTGAAGGAAACAAGAGAATTTGAAGAGTCACGAGTCTTAAGATTGTACTTAATATAGCCAAGCTTCACTCGATGGTACATTCAAACATGAAACAAACCATTCTTAAACCAGATTAAACTAGTAAACCAAAGGACATACTGATTATAAGTAAACTAGTAAACCAAAGGACATGCTTTTACTACTAAGTCTCTGTTTGTAATGGAATACAATGCTTTTACTACTAAGTCTCTATTAGTAAACTTAAATGGAATACACCAAGAAGTACCAAATGATGAATGCTCAATTGTTGTAATGGAAAAGCAATATCAGAACCGTCCATTTCTAGAACTTGATTTTTCTATAGTCCTAATGATTTTTCTTATTTCTTGTCTGTGCTCGGTGACAGGATTTTGAACATTATTTGTTAGAATAACTGAGAGGGGGGTGAATTAGTTATCCAGTGTCCCAATTCAAAATTTATAATCCAAAACAATATATTTAATTCCTGCTACTCAGTAAATAGAAATACTATCATTGTCTATGCTTTTACCGATTGGGAATTCTAAATTTATAACTATTACCGATCAAATCTAACATGTAATATGAAAAAACAAATATTGTAATCAACACATAACATAAGAGATTTAACATGGAAACCCTATAAAGGGAAAAACCACCTGGGACCAGCAACCCAAAATTGTTCACTCTTCTGAAGTGAGGTCGGTGAAGACCCAACCCTGTTAAAGGTTACAAACACACTGTCAGGTGTGACCTTGTTAGAGGATTTTAGACTAGAAGTTATCGTCCAACCAGCATTCACTACGGGGTTGACAGGATAACAATGTTCACTCTAATGAATGATACATCATAAGACTTTCTAAGTCCACTTGGTTAAGAGATTTGACTGTGTACAATGGTTAAATATGTAACAGTAGTTCATCTACCTTATTACAACTTCAATTGCGATTACAGATCAATATTATGCTCATACTAATCCTTCTGATCAATATTTCACTTCAGATTCAATACTGTGTTAACTTACTATTCGTGAGTAATAGCTCTTTGTAGCTCGGTAACTGTACTGCAGCTCGGTTCTTACTTAACCAGTATGATCAGATTGCATGAAAACTTCTTCACATGAAATTTCTGTAGCATCTACTTCTCTCGATAGGTATTTCATAATGAAACCCTAGTCTCTTATATAGATGAGTAAATCATTTTCTTTCTATCTATCAGATTTTTTTGCTTAATCACATTCATTGATTTTTGCCGCTTCAAGCTTCCTCAGCTGATGTATCAATAACTCATTTCAATCTGCTCCATCAGATCCTTTTGATTTATGTTAGCCGTCGATCTTCATAACAAACTTTATCTGTTACCTCAGAATCATATACTTGCCAGCTCATCAATCATATCGGCTAAACTAATAATTTAATTCATTCTGTTCTCATCAGTTAACAAAGAAATGCATCATTGAACACAAGCTCGGTTAACACTATGCTCGGTATACACTACACTCCTTCGGTGTATACTGAAATGCTTTAGTGTACCGACAACACTGCTTTGTAGCTTTCAGCTCTATTCTTCATTATAGATGAATACAACATAATGAAGTCAATTCCATCAAGTCATAGACTCATCAACAAGTTACTCAGTGTATTCTTTATCCTCATCTGACATGTACATCTTCTTCATGTAGATTTCTCTATTCTTCATCTCATCCACCTTTCTTCAGATGTGTTGGTATAGTAACTTACAAGATAAGTACTGTCAAGCTAGTTGACATCAATGACAACATAAAATTGATTTAATCATCTTGCATTATCTAAACATCAACTTCTTAGTAATCTTGAATTACCGATTCTTCATTCAGGTTCCAAATTAGTTGTAGTTCAGCAATCTCTCCCTTTGGCATTGATGGCAACTCAAGTAATATGAAATGTACCATACACATACCAAACATGTATTCTACAACTTTGTAAACAAATACTGTAAGTCAAATAGACTTAATATGTTTAATTACTACATTACTCAACATTTGTAAAACTATAATGCTTGTCATTAGATGTGATCTTTTTAGTTGTCCTGTTTCTGCTTCTACTATTCCATTCAGATTGTCTCTCCCTCAAAATCTCTCCCTTTGTTTATCTCTCCTTTTCATATTATTTATCTCTCCCTTTGACAGTAATGCCAAAGAAAACAAATAAACAAATAGCTCTATCGGTAGCCAAGTAACTCTCTGTTGTCCATCATCTTCTTTGTATCTCTGTATACTTATATCTCAATCTGTGTCAGTTCTTCAAACTTAATCACAACCTTGAACATGAGTCAAGTGTGAACTATGCTGCATCAACATGAGTGATCTTCTAACAAAAGTAGGTTGATGCAACGTCCAGATCACCTTAGTGACTGATAGATAGGGGACGGACCCCAAGTCTAGTCCTCAAGTATTCAAATGTGTCCTTCGGTAGGGGCTTTGTAAAGATGTCTGCAAGTTGTTCCTTAGATGTAACAAAATCTAACTTCAATTGCTTCTCCTGCACTTGTTCTCTTAAGTAATGATACTTAATGGATATATGCTTTGTCTTCGAGTGCATCACAAGATTCTTCAAAATGTTAATAGCACTGGTGTTGTCACAGTATATAATCACTGGATTAGTGATTACCTCATTCATTCCTTCCAACACTTGCTTGATGTATGCAATGTTTGAGTAGTTTGTAGCAGCAGCAACATACTTTGCTTCTGCTATTGACTGAGAAATGCAAGCTTGCTTTTTACTTGTCCAGGTTACAAGTCTGTCACCAAAGAAAAATGCTCCTCTAGTGGTGCTTTTCCTATCATCTACATTTCCAGCCCAATCAGCATCGGTATAAACCTTTAGTTCAAAATTTCCTTCCTTAGGATACCAAATACCATAATCTTTTGTCTTTTTCAAATATCTAAGGATTCTTTTAGTAGCTATCATGTGAGATTCTCTAGGGTTAGCAGAAAACCTAGCAACAATCCCCACAGCATGTGCTATATCTGGTCTACTATGAACAACATACATTAGTTTACCAATCATGGATCGGTAAAGTGTCTAATTTACCTCTGTAGTTTCATCCTCCTTTGTCAATTTTCATCCAGTAGCCATCGATGTTCCCATAGGTTTAGCATCTTCCATGCCAAATGTCTTTAAGACTTCCTTAATGTATTTAGACTGTGTGATGAATATCCCATCACTCTACTGAATCACTTGTAGTCCTAGAAAGAATTTAATTTCTCCCAACATAGACATTTCAAATTCTTTTTGCATCTCATCAGCAAAGGCTTTGCATATATGATCTCATCCTCCAAAAATAATATCATCAACAAATATTTTTGCAATAAGAATAGTGTCATCAGTATTACCTTTCATATGCAGATTGTTGTTTTCACTTGTTCTAACAAATCCAATACTTAGCAAGTAAGTATGCAGTATTTCATACCATGCTCTTGGTGCTTGCTTCAATCCATATAAAGCTTTATGTAATCTACATACCATGTCTCTGTTGTCTGGATCAAAAAATCCTTCTGGTTGTTCTATGTAGACTTCTTCTTCAAGTATACCATTCAGAAATGCTGACTTCACATCCATTTGATAAACTTTAAACTTCTTGTGTGCAGCATATGCAAGTAGCATTCTAACTCCTTCTAATCTAGCAACAGGTGCAAATGTTTCACCATAGTCAATGCCTTCTTCCTATGCATATCCCTTGCATACCAATCTAGCCTTATTCCTTGTAACTTTACCATTTTCATTCATCTTATTCCTGAATATCCACTTAGTATTGATAACATTCTTATCTTTTGGTTAGAGTACTAAGGACCAAGTTTTGTTCTTCTCAATTTGCTCTATCTCCTCATTCATTGCATTAATCCATTCCTCATTTTCTAATGCAACTTTCACATTTTTAGGTTCAAATTCACAAACTAAGCATGTACCTTCTCTTGTTTTGCTTCTGGTTTGCATTCCAGCTTGTCTGTCTCCAATAATTTGTGTCTCAGGATGGTGTCTTCTGAAAAATCTAGCCAGTATTCTGTCTCTTCTTTCTTGTTCATCCTGTTCATGTTTGTTGGCTTGCTCGGCAGCTCCATTTTGTTCGTCAGTTTCCTCTTCCTGTTGTTGTGCATTGTTTCCCTATTGTTGTGTATTGTTTCCTTGCTGTTGTGTATTGTTTCCTTGCTGACCGGTTGTTACAGCTTGCTATTTCAGTAGATACTCTAGGTATTCAATGTAAGTGAATCTACCATAGTCTTCCAGTTCCTTCATAATTTCTTCTATGTTCTTGTCATCAAAATCATCAACACAAATATTAGTACTTTCAATAATCTTATTTGTAACCTTATTCAGACATTTGTATGCTTTACTAGTAGTGGAATATCCCAGAAATATCCCTTCATCTCCTTTAGAATCAAATTTTCCATTCCTCTCATCTTTCAAAATAAAGCATTTGTTTCCAAAAATTCTGAAATAACTTATAGTAGGTTTGTGTCCAAACCATAGCTCATAAGGTGTTCGATTGGTGTCCTTCTTCAATTGTACTCGGTTAAGAACATATACAACTGTACTGACAGCTTCCCTCCAATATGTCTGAGCAACATTTTTCTATATCATTAGTGTTCTAGCATAGTGAATTATTGATCTATTCCTTCTTTCAGCAGTGCCATTTTGCTAAGGTGTCCTCGGTGCAGATACTTGTCTCTTAATTCCATGCTCATTACAAAAATTAGTAAATTCTTTAGAGATAAATTCACCTCCTCTATCAGATCTTAAGCATTTTATTTCTTTTCTAGTTTCCTTCTCTACCTTAGCTTTATACCACTTAAACATTTTAAAAGCTTTAGATTTCTCTTTCAGGAACATAACAGTCATCAATCTAGTATAGTCATCAACAAAAAGAATAAAGTATCTATCACCATAATAACTCTGAGTTCTCATAGGACCACATAGGTTGGTATGAACCAACTCAAGTATCTTCTTTGTTGAGTAGTCTTTACTTTTGAAACTAGACTTAGTCATCTTACCTTTCTGACATTCATGGCACAAGGCATGATTAGGATTTGTAGGTTAGGCAATCCTCTAACTCTTCTCTTTTTACTAATCTTGATCATGTTATCAAAATTCACATGACATAATCTTTTGTGCCACAACCATGTGTCTTCATCTTTTATTAAAAAACAAGAAGACTGATCTATATCAAGATAAAATAGGTTACCTCTGGATTGTGTACCAGTTTCGACAAGTCTTCCTCCATCATCATAGATTTTCACCTTTTTGCTCTCAAAAGCAAGTCGGTGGCTTGAATTGTTCAGCTGAGCCACACTAAGCAAATTGTATTCAGTCCATCTACCCAGTATGCATTTTTACATTTAATTCTATCATTGATCATCAATGTACCTTTACCTCTTACCATACAAGGTGCATCATTTCCCATTCTCACAGATCCTCCATTGTATTCAACAAGTTGGTTAAACTTTTCTGCATCACCGGTCATATGATGTGTGCAGCCACTGTCTATGATCCATGTATCATTTTTGTCGACTCTAGAGATTAATGTTATCTCTTCATGTTTTTCTTCTTCCTCTAAATCATCTTTCATAGCAACAAATACTACTTCTACATCATCATCAGTGTCAGATTCAGATTCAATATCTTCGGCAATGTAACATACCTTTTTCCCTTTGTCATAACTATCTCGGTTATCTCTTTTGTTGTATCGATAGCCTTTGTTGACTCTTCTCCCATAGCTTCCTTCCGATCGGTCTTTTGATCTATCATCATCTTTCTTCTGTGGACATCTAGTAGTAATGTGGCCAACTTCTTTACAATTAAAACATGCCAAAGGTAGCTTACCTCTATATCTTCCCTTTCCTTTCCTTTGGGCAATCTTCTAGCCATAAGAGCTTCAAGCTCATCAAGTTCATCATCGGTGTCACTGTCACTATCATCATTCTTATTTTTTCTGCTAGACTTACTAATCTTCAAAGAAGACATAAAAGATGATTCGACAAGAGAAACAATATTGTTGTCAAAGTTGTTTAATTCAAAGGTTGTAAGCTTACCGATCAATGTGTCAAGGGTAAGATTGGATACGACCCTTGTTTCATGAATTGCAGAGATCCTGATCACATAAACTAGTAAAAAAGTTCTAAGAATCTTACTTATAATCATTTCATCATCAATGACTCCATCAGATGCTCTAATAGCATGTACTACCTCTTTTAGTCTATTTGAATATTGCACAATGTTCTCACCTTCTTTCATTCTCATATCATCAAAATGACCTCTTAGACTTTCTGCTCTGGCTCTCTTAACATTTAAATCTTCACTATATATCAAATTTACCTTGTCCCACATCTGTTTGGTAGTAGTGCATCCCTTAATGTCTTCAAATTCAGCGTCGGTACAGGCAGCAACAAGTTCCATCATAGTAATATTGTGTTCATGCTTGTCTTTCAATTGATCAAGAGTTAAGGGACCAGTGGGTGGAACTATGTAGCCATTCTTCATCAGGTCTATAGCTGAGTTTCTAATTCTAGATACGTGCAACAACATTCAGCTTTGCCATACTATGAAATTCTCTTTGTTCAGTTTTGGTACTTCCCTCTTATACATCTTGAGACCTTTGTACTGAAGTCCTTAAAAATCTATTCTTAGCAACCGAAGCTCTGATACCAATTGTTAGAATAAATGAGAGGGGGGTGAATTAGTTATCTAGTGTCCCAATTCAAAATGTCTAATCCAAAACAATATCTTTAATTCCTACTGCTCGGTAAACATAAATACTATCACTGTCTGTGCTTTTACCAATTGGGAATTCTAAATTTATAACTGTTACCGATCAAATCTAACATGTAACATGCAAAAACAAATATTGTAATCAACACATAACACAAGAGATTTAACATGGAAACCCTGTAAAGGGAAAAACCACCTGGGACCGACAACCCAAAATTGTTCACTCTTCTGAAGTGAGGTTGGTGAAGACCCAACCCTGTTAAAGGTTACAAACACACTGTCAGATGTGACCTTGTTTGAGGATTTTAGACTAGAAGTTATCATCCAACCAGCATTCACTATGGGATTGATAGGATAACAATGTTCACTCTAATGAATGATACATCATAAGACTTTCTAAGTCCACTCGGTTAAGAGATTTGACTATGTACAATGGTTAAATATGTAACAGTAGTTGATCTGCCTTATTACAACTTCAATTGCAGATTACAAATCAATATTATGCTCATACTAATCCTTTTGATCAATATTTCACTTTAGATTTAATACTATGTTAACTTACTATCCATCGGTAATAGCTCTTTGTAGCTTGGTAACTGTACTGCAACTCGGTTCTTACTTAACCAGTATGATCAAATTGCATGAAAACTTCTTCACGCAAAATTTTTGCAGCATCTACTTCTCTCGGTAGGTATTTCATAATGAAACCCTAGTCTCTTATATAAATGAGTAAATCATTTTCTTTCTATCTATCAGATTTTTGCCGCTTCAAGCTTCCTCGGCTGATGTATCAATAACTCATTTCAATCTTCTCCATCAGATCCTTTTGATTTATGTTAGCCATTGATCTTCATAACAAACTTTATCTGTTACCTCAGAATCATATACTTGCTAGCTCATCAATCATATCGGCTAAACTGATCATTTAATTCATTCTATCCTCATTAGTTAACAAAGAAATGCATCGGTGAACACAAGCTTGGTTAGCACTGTGCTCGGTATACACTACACTCCGTCGGTGTATACTGAAATGTTTTAGTGTACCGACAACACTGCTTTGTAGCTTTTTGCTCTATTCTTCATTATAGATGAATACAACATAATGAAGTTAATTCCATCAAATCATAGACTCATCAACAAGTTACTCAGTGTATTCTTTATCCTCATCTAACATGTACATCTTCTTCATGTAGATTTCTTTGTTCTTCATCTCATCCACCTTTCTTCAGATGTGTTGGTATAGTAACTTACAAGATAAGTACTGTCAAGCTAGTTGACATCAATGACAACATAAAACTAATTTAATCATCTTGCATTATCTAAACATCAACTTCTTAGTAATCTTGAATTAATGATTTCTTCATTCAGGTTCCAAATCAGTTGTAGTTCATCATTGTTGACATACTTAAATGGAATACACAATACCAAATGATGAATGCTCAATTATTGTAATGGCAAAGCATCAGAACCGTCCATTTCTAAAATTTGATTTTGTATAGTCTTAATTATTTTTCTATAGTCCTAATGATTTTGAAAATTGTTGACAAAGAGTGTTTCTTTTTTTTATTATAGTATAAATGATTTTTCTATAGTTGTAATGATTTTTCTTATTTCTTGTCTTTTGTCCCTTTTTTATTTCCTATGTCTATGCTTCATGATAGGATTTTGTCACCTTCTTTTGATGGTATATTTCATTCAGTCTAGGTGGAATACTATTTTGTTCACTGTTTTATTTCAGCTTCATATTTCTTTCATTTTTCATATACACAAAGACTACACATGCTGATAAAAAAATGAGCTATTTGATTTAGATTTACTTTTCATTAGTGTAAATGGTTAATATTTATGATGGTACTCCTTGGTGTATTTCATATAAAAATAATCATATAAAAATAATAAATGTAGTAACGATGGTGCGATGCATTATTGATATATATATAGGCTCGATGACTCTTGTCAATGTGCCAAACTATCAATGTGGTGGTGGGCAGTGTGTGTTGAAGACTTCACGGATACCGAACAACATTGGACAACAATTTTGGTGCTGCCCAAATAGAAAAAAGGTTGCTAATGTGTATATATTTAATGTTTCTAATGTAAATACTATTCATTATAATATAAGAACTAATGTAGACTGGGCATCACAGGGAAATAATGGTTGTGGATACTTTAGTTGGGTCGATGACAACTCATCTACATCTATCTACCCATCTCCACTTATTCACGATGAAGGATTTGAGTGAAAAATGTGTCAGGCTAGGGCAAATTCTGAAATTATATTTTTACGATGCCTTCTTTCTATTGTAATCACATATCTTTGTTGCGACCATATGCAGAGATGAACTCAAGAATTAGTTAGTTTAGTATTTTCATATTGTAATTAATATTTTAATATGGATATGATGTAACTTTTCTTTGCCTCAAGTGTGCATATATATGGTTTACATCTTTTTTTAGAATAATTCTTCATGTTTATGGCTCAGGTGAGCCCCAATCTACTATCAATCACATGATTTAATGTATAGTGTTTTCTTGGTTATTCCATTTGTTCCTTGACCTTGACTATGGATTGACTATCATTTTCAAGCTTGAGAAAGGCTTCATACCATGTACTGTCCATAGATTTGTACGCAATGCTGATTTACAAACGTAAATAACGCATTGAACATAATCTACGAATGCTACATGGTATGAAGTCTCGCTAAAGTTTGAGCATCCTCCCTTTATTCCAGTGAGGGATTGGAATGAGTTCATTTTGGATGCAAAGGAGAAAGGGGATACTCAAAGAGGAATTACACTAGTAAATGAGAGAAGAAGGTATAAACATTTTAATAGATTTTTATTATTAAATAATGAAATTTTCATATACTAGTGTTCTAAGCCTCCTCATTACATGATTTATTATTGTAAGCCCCCTCTAACTTAAGCATCTAGAAAATGAAACTACAACCTATTAGGATTGAGACAAACCTTATAGAACAACAACCACTAGGAAGGATCGCTTGCCAACATCTGTTGAATACATCCTTCCTAGTTGTTGTTGTTCTATAAGGTCAATAATTTAAGGTCTTAGTCCATGGAAAAATTAAATTAGACTTACTATCCAAAAAACATAAAAAACATGCACATAAACACGACAGTTGAGAAACATAAATATAGATTTCACAATAGTTGAGAAACATAATTGTAGGCATCATAGTCACAATCTTTTGGAGACAACGTAATTGAGTTGTGTACCCAAGCGATGGAGAGAAACTTCTGCACCCCCGATTCCAAGTTGAATATATCTGTTGGAGGACCTTGTATTCATGAGCAACAGATGTAGTCAACTTGGAATCAGAGGTGTAGGAGTTTCTCTCCATCGTCTGGGTATATAAGTCAATTACGTTGTCTCCGAAAAATTGTGACCATGATGCCTAAAATTATGTTTCTCAGCTGTTGTGTCCCAAGACCCCTTATGACCCTTTATGACTATTTATGATCCCTAAGAATACATCTTAGAGGTCTTAAAATTTCATAAAGGGTCATAAGAGGCTCCTAGGAGGGGCCAGATGAGCTTCCACCTTCACGTGGTTGGCCCTATTAAGTAGAGAATGTTATACTCTTCTTGAAACAAAGAGAAGCTCAATAATTTAAGGTCTCAGTCCATGGACAAATTAAATTAGACTTACTATCCAAATTGGTACATTGATGAGAATCAATGATGGGCCGAAGTTTTTAGATTCTGAGAAGACGTATATGTAGTGGAGGCCAGAAAGGATTTTTGTGGAGATTTGCTAGAGTGGCTATATACGTACAAGGGTTTCTAGATTGAGTACCAGTGCAAAGATGATGATTTAGTAACCTACATTTATAAAACCTTCACAAATATCTTTATCTTAGTTTCTATAGTATTGAAAAAAATGAGTGGGTTGGACATTAGTGGTGGATCTATTTTCTCTTATCATTCTTCATAGTCTCTTTGGTACTTATTCTTTCTTGTAACTTGCCTTAATCGATGTGCATATATTTGAGAGAAATATTTTCCATGGTTTTTCCCTTTACAAGTTGTTCCACTAGTATTTCTTGTGTTTATGTTTGCTATTATTTTTGTGTTCTTATCCTTAAAAGGTTTTTATTTCAAAGTAAGTTTGGTGGAGCTAAATATGTATTGCATATAGGATTGAGGAAAGAAGATTTACAGTTGGAAATGGACAAGGAGCTCTACCTTGTCATACATGGTGAGAAGTATCCCCAAGAAATGGGAATGCTAAGGTGGAAATGGCAGGTGGTGGAGAGTGGCAATCCGAGAAAGCCTTTCCCAAACTCTCCCACAACCCATTCAATCCTCAAAGCATCCCCCTCTTTCTCATCGCCTGACATGTTTGTGTGAAATAAGATAGAAAATGTGTGACTATTTGTAAATAGTAAACATCAGCGACATAATATTGTTGTGCTTAATTTGATAATATATATATATATATATATATATATATATATATATATATATATATATATATATATATAAATTAAATTTTCAGTCACTTTTTTGACCAACAAAGAATAGACATATCGACGAGAAAGCTATACATTCGATGTTTATTCCAACAATTTTCTGTCGCACTTTCGACCAACATTGGTCACAGAGGTAAATGATATAGCAGGCAATTCTTCCAACTTGAAGAAATGATTTCGACATCATCTCCATCAATAATTCAACCACTGTTGATGTCACAATTTTGACAAACATTTGATGTGTCATATTATCGACTAAAAAACTCTAACGGCCATTATAGTCGATTAGCTAGGCAATGGGTGTCTAATAATCGACTAAACCTCGTCGAAAAATAAGCTAAAATTTACTAGTGTCCTAAGTCATCGAGAGAATTTATTTCATGTGTACTATGTAGAAGAGATGATGGGTGCATTTACTATAAGATGATATGTTTGAAAGTATTTTGTCCTACATGCAGTGGTTTACAATAATTTCTTAGATGCCTACATCTAGATAGCACACATGAAATTGGTGAGACACTAGTTCTTATTAGAAATACAAGTCAGTGACATATGGTGTTAAAGATGGAAAATAATTAAAGAGGTGTGAGTTATTGAAAAGGGATATATGCGTAGCTGATTTATGAAGATGTTTCAAGAGAAACTAGTTTATGAGTACACATGTAACACACATAGAGCTAGGTGGTTAGATGAGAAATTCAATTTGTGTAAGGACACTTTCCCCCTTGGTACTATTGTGTCTATCTTGATTTTGCTGAGAATTATACATTGAGACCTTGAAATAAAGTGCAACCTATGTATTACCACTCTACACAAGTTACTATTTTTGTACACATAGCATTCATGCATGTACATGATAGCATAGAGGACATAAAGCTTAGAAGAGAGTATCACTTATATATTAGTGATGATTGTACTCATTCCTCAGAGTTTATGCAAGGATGCCTTATAGTATTCTATGATAGTTTAAGGGAAAGAGGTATAAGATACAACCAACACTTAATATGGTCAAACAATTGCACTACACAATTCAAGAATGCAAGGATGTTCAACTGGTTTAGTAGGATGCATGTGAAAAGTGGTCTACAACATTTTTGTAATTTCATTGAGGAAAGGCATGGAAAGGGAGAGCACGATGGTGTGGGACCATGTGTGAAAAGAGCTCTTACTAGAGAGTAATTGAAGTACGGAGGTGGTGCAGTGTTAAATGATGTAGAAAAAATTGTGTGTAACTCTACGATGGGAGTAGGTCATGCATGTAAGTCTATGGGTTGTATATATTTTTGGTTGATACATGAATCTAACATTGAAAACTGTCTATATTTTTGTACACTTACATGATCAACTGACATGCATTCATTTAGAAGTTCAAATGCAACATCATTAGCTATTTATACTAGACAAATTGCATGCTTTTGTTCTTTGCATGTGCTTTTTTTGTGGGATGAATGTGAATCAAAAGAGTGGGTTGACCAATGGTCTTTTAGACCTTTGGAAACCATAGATACATATCCAGTTCCTAGAGAACTACAAATGAACCATTTTGAAGCATCAGTGGATTTTGACCATGTATTAGACCTAGTTGAACCAGGTAATTTCTCAAGATTTCATAGGTTAAATTAATTTTAAACTCAATCTATTAAAGTTCTTTAAATGTTGATTTTGGTATTAAATAATCCTTCTATTAAATGTAGGTCATGTATATGTAGTAATTGCATATGAGAACAATGAAGAAGGAACACATTACTTTGTGTGTCAATGTATTGAGGCCAAAAATAAATTGACAACTATAGTCATTGATGGAGAGGGTATTCAGTACCCAATAGAATCTATTGTTGTCATAGGGACATGGATTAGAAGGTACCATTATTGTGTCCAGTTGTATGCATACTTATTAAACTCTTTTATTACACTTTTTATTGATTTGGTTATTAAACTCTATAAAATACAGGTATCCTATCAAGAATTCTAATGTTTGGTTATTTGAGGACTTTGAGACACATATACATATTCTTCATTATTCTAACCTTATTGCAGAAACAAATATTTAATTGATTAAGTATCATGGAAGACCTCTTAACAAGAATTTTTGGAAAGTTCATGAATCTGACCATGAGGCAATACTTGAGACAATAAGGGTTAGAGCTGATCCAAAAGGTTCTCTTGACTAATTTTGGGCAATCTAGAAGAATGATTCTACAATATGGTAGAATGATTTCAACAATTTTGTGTATATCTTCAAGGTTCTCTATGTTCATATTTAGAGGCCAAATTTTGTACTTAAAAATGACAATAAGATGTAATGTGCATAAATAGATACCAAATATTGTATAAAAAAGGCTACCATGTGCATATAAGATGCTAATTTTTATGTAAAAAATGACAATGAGTTATCCTGTGCATGTTAGATGCCAATTGTTGTATATAAAAGGTGCAATGTGCATATTAGATGCCATTTTTTATGTAAAAAAAGGGCAATAATTTGTCATGTGCATGTTAGATACCAAATTTTGTGTATAAGAGGTGTAATGGGCCTAATTTGCAAATATATTATTGAAATACATGTATTCAATCCTCTCAATCCCTACATTCGAAGAATCTAGCATTTATTTTTGAACTTTATCTTTTACTTTTTACGTTCAACAATAAATAAGTGTGAAATATATTTAAAATTTTCTTACTTATATATTAATTACCATTAAGAACATGTTCAGACATATCTTTAAAAAAAACTATTCTTTAAACACCATAACATGGATGTGACTACAAAAGCTCATGTCATATGAGCAACATTGGCCATCTTTCAATCCATTCATTGTGGGATCAATTTGTCTACTCCATCAGATTCAGTTGGTTAGGTAAACACTAGTGACAACTTCATCTCACACATGGAGTCCCTCAAACATTCATGAGAACACTGGACCAGCTTGTCCCTAAGGGTCACTAAGAAACATTGGACAGTGATCTTTCTTGGGGCATATGTCGAAGCTTGTACAAGGTATAGATAAATAATTAGGTGCTACAAGACCATGTTATAGAGGCCTACAATTACCTATCTCATTTTTGGGAGATTCCCTTTCATTTTAATTTGGCGTCCATATCTCAGTTTATGTAAAAAGTTGCAATGTTGCTCAATTGAAATGAGAAACATTGGATATCTTTCAATTTTTTTGTCATGGGATCGAATCATCTAGTCCATTAGCTTTGATTCATTGGGTAAACACTAGTGATAACTCTATCTTGCACATAGATTCCCTCGAGCATTCACAAGCACACCAAACCAAAGTATCCCTAAGGGTCGCTAAGCAACATTGGACAATGATCTTTCTTGGGTCATATCTCAGAGCTCGTGCAAGGTTCTATAGGACCATATTATGGAGGCCTACAATTTTCCTATCTCAGGTCTGGGAGATTCCCCTTTGTTTTAATTTGGTATCCCTATCTCAATTTATGTAAAAAGTTACAATGTTGCTAAATTCAAATGAGCAACATTGGATATCTTTCAATCCATTTACCATTGGATCAAATCATCTACTCCATTAGCTCTGGTTGGATGGGTAAATCCTAGTGAAAACCCCATCTCACACACAAGTCCATCAAACATTCGTGAGCACACTGGACCAAAGTGTCCCTAAGGGTCACTAAGAAACATTGGGCAGTGGTCTTTCTTGGGGCATATCTCAGAGCTTGTACAAGGTATAGAAAAATCATTAGGTGCTACAGGACCATGTTATGGAAGCCTACAATTACCTATCTTAGTTTTGGGAGATTCCCCTTTGTTTTAATTTGGAATCCCTATCTCGGTTGATGTAAAAAGTTGCAATGTTGCTCAAATGAAATGAAAAACATTGGCTATCTTTCAATCCGTTCACCGTGGGATCGAATCATCTGCTCTATTAGCTTTAGTTGGTTGGTTAAACACTAGTGACAACCCTATCTCGCACATGGAGTCCCTTGAACATTTGTGAGTACAGCAGACTAAAGTTTCCCTAAGGGTCACTAAGCAACATTGGGCAGTGATCTTTCTTGGGGCATATCTCGGAGCTCATGCAAGGAATCAAAGAATCATCATTTGGTATAGGACCATGTTATGGAGGTTTAATATTACCTATCTTAGTTTTGGGATATTCCCCTTCATTTTAATTTGGCATCCCTATCTCGGTTTATGTCAAAAGTTCCAATGTTGCTCAATTGAAATGAGCAACATTAGATATATTTCAATCTGCTCATCATGGGATTGAATCGTATGCTCCATTAGCTCTATTTGGTTGGATAAACACTAGTGAAAACCCAATCTCACACACAGAGTGCCTCAAACATTCACGATCATATCAAACCAAAGTGTCCCTAAGGGTCACTAAGCAACATTGGACATCGATGTTTCTTGGGGTATATGTCAGAGATCGTGTGAGGTATCAAAAAATAGTCAAATGCTATAGGACCATGTTATAGATGCCTAGAATTACCTATCTTAGTTTTGGGAGATTCCCCTTCACTTTAATTTGGCATCACTATCCTAGTTTATGTAAAAAGTTGCAATGTTGCTTAATTGAAATGAGTAACATTGGCTATCTTTCAATCCGTTCACCATGGGATCAAATTGTCTCCTCCATTAGCTTCGATTGGTTGGGTAAATGTTAGTGACAACCCCATTTTGCACATGGAGTCCCTCAAATGTTCACAAGCACAATGGACCAGAGTGTCCCTAAGGGTCACTAAACAACATTAGGGAACAATATTTCTTGGGTCATATCTCAAAGCTAGTGCGAGGTATCAAAAAATCATCAAGTGCTACAAGACCTTGTTATGGATGCCTATAATTACCTCTCATTTTTGAGATATTCCCCTTTATTTTAATTTGGCATTGCTATCTTAGTTTATGTCAAAAGTTACAATGTTTCTCAATTGAAATGAGCAACATTGGCTATCTTTCAATCCATTCACCATGGGATTGAATCATTTTCTCCATTAGCTCCAATTGGCTAGGTAAATTCTAGTGACAACCCCATCTCACAAATGGAGTCCCTCAAACATTCGCAAGCACACCAAACCCAAGTGTCCCTAAGGGTCGCTAAGAAACATTGGGTAGCGATCTTTCTTGGGGCATATCTTAGAGCTCACTTAAGGTATCAAAAAATAATAAGGTGTTACATGACTTTAGTATGGAGGTCTAAAATTACCTATCTTAGTTTTGGGAGATTCCCCTTCATTTTAATTTGGCATCCCTATCTCGATTTATGTCAAAAGTTGCAATGTTGCTCAATTGAAATGAGAAACATTGGCTATCTTTCAATTTGTTCACCATGGGATCGAATCATCTTCTCCATTAGTTTTAGTTGGATAGTTAAATGCTAGTGACAATCTCATCATGCACATGGAGTCCCTCAAACATTCACAAGCACACAAGACCAGAGTGTCCCTAATGGTCACTAAGCAACATTGGGAAATGATCTTTCTTGGGGCATATATCAAAGCTCATGCGAGGTATCAAAAAATTGTTAGGTGCTATTGGACCATGTTATTGAGGCCTAGATTTACCTATCTCAGTTTTGGGATATTCCCCTTCATTTTAATTTGGCATCCCTATCTCGATTTATGTAAAAAGTTACAATGTTGCTCAATTGAAATGAGCAACATTGGCTATCTTTCAATCCGTTCGCCATGGGATAAAATCATCTACTCTATTAGATCCAATTGGCTGGGTAAATGCTAGTGACACTACCATCTCACACATGAAGTCCCTCAAACGTTCGCGAGCACACCAGACCAGAGTATCCCTAAGGGTCACTAAGCAACAATGGGTAGAGATATTTATTAGGGCATATCCCAGAGCTCATGTGAGGTATCAAAAAATCATGAGTTACTATAGGAACATGTTATAGATGCCGAAAATTACCTATCTTAGTTTTGAGAGATTCCCCTTCATTTTAATTTGGCTTCCCTCTCTCAGTTTATGTCAAAAGTTACAATGTTGCTCAATTGAAATGAGGAACATTGGCTATCTTTCAATCCATTCACAATGGGATCAAATCATCTACTCCAATAGCTCCATTTGGCTAGGTAAACACTAGTGAAAAACCCATCTCACACACAGAGTCCCTCAAACATTCATGGGCACACCAGACCAGTGTGTCCCTAAGGGTCACTAAGCAACATTGGGAAGCGATCTTTCTTTTGGCATATCTTGGAACTCGTGCAAGGTATTGATGAATCATAAGATGCTACATGACTATGTTATGGAGGCCTACAATTAAATATATTAGTTTTTGGAGATTCCCCTTCATTTTAATTTGGCATCCCTATCTCAGTTTATGTCAAAAATTGTAATGTTGCTAAATTGAAATGAACAACATTGGCTATATTACAATCCGTTCATTGTGGGATCAAATCATCTACTTGATTAGCTTTGGTTGGATAGGTTAATACTAGTGACAACCCTATCTTGTACAAAGAGTCCCTCAACATTCGCGAGCACACCGGACCAGAGTGTCCCTAAGGCTCACCAAGCAACATTGGGTAGAGATATTTTTTGGGGCATATCTCAGAGCTCGTGTGAGCTATTGATGAATCTTCAAGTGATATAGGACTATGTTATGGAGGTATACAATTACCTATCTCATTTTTTGGAAATTCCTCTTCATTTTAATTTGGCATCCTTATCTTGGTTTATGTCAAAATTTGCAATGTTGCTCAATTGAAATGAGAAACATTGGCTATCTTTCAATCTATTCACCATGGGATCAAATCATCTACTACATTATCTATGGTTGGATGGGTAAATTCTAGTGACAATCCCATATCACACATGAAGTTCCTCAAACATTCATGTGCACACCGTAGCAGAGTGTCCCTAAGGGTCACTAAGCAACATTGGTAAAATTGGGTATTTCACACTTTTCACTAACTTGTTCCAAAACACAATCCAAAAGAAATAGAAAGCACATAAATCAACCATTAATATACATCTTCTTATGACCTTTATTTGGTCAATTGGGACAATATGACACAATAGACAAAAGCATTACATATTTTGGCTCTTCATGCCTTATTACATCAAATTAAGTCATATATGACTTTGATTACATTATTCATGCCACAATGACTTTGATAATAATTTTTCAATTCTATTATATTAAATAATGAATGTAAACATGTTTGATTATTTGCAAAAAAATTAAGTTTTGAAGTACACTGATATGCACACAATGAATAGATTGGATCAAATATCAAGTTTCATATATATCAAAATGAACAATATTTGTGTACATATTAAAAAATGGCATAGATGCCAAGTTAATAATAGTTACAAAAATGTGGCATGTCCCATGTACAAAAATTAACACAAGTTAATAACCAAAAGTTATCTAAGGCTCTGGTATGCATTATATATATATTTGACATACCAAAGTTAATAACCCAAAGTTAATAATGTACAAAAATTAACACAAGTTAATAACCCAAAGTTGATGATAAACACTACAAAAGTGAAAATGCATGGAATCATATCTAAATCCATATGTTTAACACACACACACACACACACACACACACACACATATATATAATGCACACCGGAGCCTCAGATAGCTCTCCTATACTCTTAGGAGGGATCATCGTTGATGAGGCCACGATGAACACTTCCTGTATGAAAATAATAACGTATATCATATTCATAGAGGAAGGATTTCTAAGAGATTTTGAACAAACAAGAAAGCAATTGAAAGTGAATATAAAAATGTTACCTCTTCCCACTCCTTAACATCAACAACATCTGGTGCATTCATTAATTCTATAAAACCCAATTGTTTTTGTATATAGAACAAATAAGACATGTTCATTGATCAATATATATATACATGTTTAATCATAATTTATTTCAACAAAAAAACTTAAATTGTACTAAATTACCTTTTGTACGTTGGGTGTCCTTGAGGATTTATTTTTTCATCTCGGTGCCTTGGAGCTAGGTGGGGTAACCTAGTAGAAACAAAATTAACATATAAGAAACAAATGTGATAACACATATGCTCAATTAAAATTATAAACAAGAGGTGTAAAAAATATGATACCACAAATCTCTCTAGGCCAAAGTCAATCACAAAAAGCATCACATCATCAACTTTGGACATCTCAACCCCAAACAAGCCCTATAAAATATCAAATAAATATACATATTAAGAAAAGATATCTTGAAACCAAGAAAGTATTCTATTTTTATGAATATTTAAAAATTATACCTCAAGTGTCAAAGCTACCCGTGCATGTCTAGTTGAACAAGAAATTTGTGGTGTTCTTTTTGTATCACCTATTGCACCCTGCAATGCATATTATTCATATATCAATTTATTTTTTTCTCTAAATAAAAATTTATTTAATTTTATAAGATTTAGGTGATTAAAATTAATAACATGTCAAAACAAAAATAAATATACTTGTGCCTATCTCATAGAAAACACCATCGTCAATTGGTCATTTGTGAGGGCCACATCCACAACAATAAACGTCTGACATCTAATCCCATAATGTTTACATGAATGGGATGTTGAACCATCCTCATTTACATCAATGTCTACCTGGCACATATACCCTAATAACATGTCAAAACACAAATAAATATACTTGTGTCTGTCTCATAGAAAACACCATCGTCAATTGGTCATTTGTGAGGGCCACATCCATAGCAACAAACATCTGACATCTAATCCCATAATGTTTACATGAATGGGATGTTGAACCATCCTAATTTACATCAATGTCTACCTAGCACATATACCCTAATAGCTGGGGCACATATGCTCAATAGGCTGGGCTAATCCAAATGGAGCATCTAATGATGATGGAGGTGGTATAAGTGTTGATCCACCCTCTGCATCAACTAACTGTGTTCCATGCTCAATAATGACATCAGTCAATGATGTAGCTACCTAAATGGTATGTAAATAAATAGGCTCCTTCACTACTTCTGAGACTGTAACATGAACTATGGGTTTTTTAGCTAGACGCCTCTTATGTTGTAGCTCTACCACCCTATGGGACCCAACTCTATCCTACGTAGAGTCTCTCCCTCTACCATGGAACTATCAGATGTCAAAGTAATTTGGATTCTTGTCAAGGATAAACTCACAATATAGCTTTCTCAAAAAATATAAAGGAACCTCCCAATTATTACAGGGTGCTTGTCAAAGACCATATACCATCTATCTCAAAATGTCTCTCATCCTATTATGAACACACCAATGTATAGGAAATTGATTCGTAGTAACTTCTAGGGAGTTACTACTAATTAATAGGATCAGTGAAAAGAGCACATATGTCTTCTTTAATTATCCTCTATTTTTTTTACTTGATCATATGACAACCCATCGGCATAAAATGCATGATATATATCCCTCCATGAACCCCATGCTATAACCTCCTTAGACACCTCATTCCCACTATTGGTCATTCTTTCTAAAAAAGTGGCGAGGGATGAGTAGTGCTCAAAACTAGAGGACCCAAACCTATTAACCAATATGGATATTTGGGCACTGTTTTGTTGAGGACGATTGATAAGTTCCTCATGTGTGGAATCAATGTGACCTATTGGAGGACGTGGAGGGTTTGGGTTTAGCTTTGGCAGTGGATTTGGGTTTGGTGGTGGGTTTTCTTGTTATTGAGCTACATTTTGAGGGTTCTCTTGTTTCTCATTTCCAACATTATCAAGATTTTTAGGTGTTTCAAGAGGTCTTTGTTATCTCTTTCATGGTCAGGGATTGTTTTCCAAATCTAACATCAAAATAATTTAAAAACTTAAATCAATTCAACAAACCCCACTCAATCAAAATTGAAACAAAAACAAGTTCTTACCTATTTGATGATGTGGCATGCTTGAAAAATGATCAATATGGAAATAAAATTCAATTGCAACAAGAACCCACTTGGGTTTTAGCATTTTCTCTTCCTCCTCTCTCCTTCTAACTCAATTTTGGTGTGAATAAAATTAGACAAAATGCAGGTTTTTAAAAAATGTCTATGACAGTCAAAGCGAGTATGCATTTTGTAAAATATTTTTTTCTTTACAAAATGTGTACGGGTTTTGTATAGCATTTTTTGTTGTACAAAAAATGTACGTGTTTTGAAGAACATATGTTTTTTATTTATTTTTTGTGGCTTGGTAATGGCTCAAGTTTTCCAAGTCTAGTTTTTTAAATTTTGAATAACCTGAGTGGGTTATGAATTTTTTTATATTTTTTTTAAGGAGGTGGCCACTTTTTTGCACACCATCTTGGTGCACTTACCCACCAACATCAAATATTCTACCTCTCTCATACTAAGAATTATCTTCCATTATGAGGGATATTGGAATGGAGTATCAAGCAATAGATGCTTGTCCCAATGATCATATTATATATCATAAACAATATGAATATGCAATAGAATACCCTGAATTTCATATGAGTAGATATCAAATAGATCAAATAACAAAAAGGGTGCCTCAAAAGGTTCATTATATTATTCTCATTATTCTATGTATGCAATGATTATTTAGGTGCACTAGCTAGGCATAATTTATAGATTACCATGCACACAATAGAAGCCAAGATGACATTATTTGAATGCCTACAGATGGCTCAACATTTATGAACATAGAGGAAAAGTTTCCACACTTTAAAGAAGAACCTTGTAATCTTAGGCTTTCATTGGCAGCAGGTGGAGTCAATCCATTTGGAGAGTTGAGATATATTTACTCGATGTGGCCTATTTTTGGTATCAACAATAACATTCTTCCATGGGTGTTAATAAAGATAGAGTACATAATGTTGGCAATGATTGTTCAAGGTATTTTATTATTTAGTAGTCATCTAAATTTAATTATAAATATTGCAGTAAAATGGTCATAATAATTATGTAATGTTTTTGTTCATTCATTTAGGTAAGTACTAATTTAAAGATATGAATGTATATATTGAGCCTCTTATTGATGATTTGCTGGAGTTATGGAATGGTGTGACTATGTATGGCGTCTCTAGACCAATAGGACAAAGACAATTTCAATTCCATGAAATATTTTTATGGACAATACATGATGCCCCATGGCTAACACATTTTTGTGGTATGTTATAGTGTTCAAGTTGCACATGACAATTATAATTATAAAAATTAACATATTTAATCCAATTATACATTATCTTGTAGGTCTTCAAACAAAGGGGAAATTTCTATGTCCAGTTTGTGGTTCAAAGATGAAATCTCATCATTCAAAAAGTTGTGTTTGATGAGTATAGGCACTTCCTCCATAGAAATCATAAGTATTGAAAAATTGAAAAATATATTTTCAATGGGAAAGAAGAAACTACATCAAAGCCATGAAGAATGACACCTCGTCTATGGAAGTTGGAATATAATAGAATTAATCGTCAAGGTAATGTCATTCCATCTAATGGTTTATGTTTGTAAATTATAGTTTTCTATTGTGATTTATTTACTGATGATGTAATTGATGATCATGAAGGTTATCAAAGCAGTAATGACCACCTTCCAAAGGGACTAAAAATTTATCCCAAATAATTTAGTAGGTTTCCCTACTACAGATAGCTACAAATTGTTCATTTTCTTGATACTATGCATATTGGAAAGAATATATAACAAAGACATTATAGACAATATTGGATGAAAGGCATGACAAAGAAAAAATTATCAAAATTTGTAATGACATTCATGAATCAAATCATGCAATAAAAATTTCATTCAATCAAATAGAAATGCAAAATAGATTAATATAAGTCCCCTTCCTTGGTTATTAACGGATCAACAAAGCAATGCTATAAAATAAGTCATACAAAAAAATTATTTTCTCATAGGATTTTCTGCAAATATAAACAACCTCATATCAAAGAAAAATGAATTTGGGCCAGGGATGAAAATGCATGATTGAAATACCTTCATTAAGGTAATTCATGTTCTTAAATATTTACTATATATTTGTAAAGTGCATTTACTTTTCGTTGTATTATGTTAGAAAATAATGAAAAGGTAATTTTATAATTGTTGCAGTACGTTCTACCTCTATCTCTCCCAGACCACTTCAAAAATAATGTCAAGAAAGTCATATATGATCTTGGAAAATACATGAGGTAAGTAGTGATATTTGTTTAATTTCTTGTATATATATTATATTTGTAATTTATTTTACTTGTTATGGAATATATTGTATATTATATTCTAAAGTCTCATTTATATATTTTTGCATTTTGAATCTTTTGTAGGTGGTTGTCATATAAAGAAATCCATAAAGAAGATATAAAATATTGGAAGAGAAAATTTCCACATCTAATGTGTGAAATGCAAAAGTGTCTACTTTCAACTTTTTTCAATACAACAAAACACTACCTCATACACCAATTTGAGGATGTTGAATTGTGTGGACCTGTACACACTAGGTCAATGTGGATGGTTGAGAAGCACTTAGAATTTTTGAAGGCTTTGGTTTGCAAAATAGCATCCTAAGGGTTCTTTGGTGGAGAGATATATGGTATACCAGACTATGGTGTACATTACTGAATATCTTCCTAAGTTTGCAACAAACATCTATGTAGATTGCATTTGGGATCCCAACCCCATTAAAAAAATTGAAGGGGAGAACTTGTTGAGGAAATGTAGATTAACGAAAGTGAGAGGTAATTATTAGATGTTATAGTGGTTAATTAATTATTAATCTTCAAAACAAATCGGATGTAAGTCATCTATTTGTTTTTTGTACATTGGTCAAGAATGAGATGCACTACATTTGTATATTGAAAACAATCTTGATTAGATAATGGTATGGATTGAATGATGTCAACATTCTGGTCACACATTAACATGGGAAGGTGTGGCTTCATTGGTTAAAGAAGCTCATTGTAATGGAGATTCCAATGTTACACGAAGGGAAATTGATTTAGCATATGCTTTAAGAGATAAATAGGTACTTATAAATTTATTAATCACCCACATATTTATCAAATCATGATGAAATAAATTTTTACATGTTTGACATAATGAAAGTCAAACACCACAACGCTATGTGTTGCAATGGTCATAAATCTCACATCAAAAAGTTGGATGAGATGAAGAAAACTTGTGATTCAGGGATAACTATAGTCTTTGAGGTGACTAATATTTCATCTAGAAATAACATACATCCTCAAGAGTCTCAAAATTGATACTGTGGCATTTTGGATGATATAATTGATAGTGACTTTAATTCTTTCAAATTAGTTGTGTTTGTCATCAAATAGTACAGGCTACGAATGAATCAAAATGATCCTAATAGAAATGTTATTGAACATGATAATATATTTATAATGGTTAATACAAGGCTATTTGATCCAGTTGGGGATGAGCCCTATGTTCTTCCAAGACAATGTGAACAAGTATTTTACTTAGATGTTTCACATAAACTAGGTTGGTCATTTTTTGTTAGACATGATCCAAGAGGAAGGCCGATAAAGTATAATGTGATGGAAGAAGAAGACA